>ML780860.1:752620-768422 GCA_009831015.1 Picea engelmannii | reverse complement strand
TAGAAGTGGGTTAACCCTAAAATAAGGAAAGTGGGCAAAATGACCTCGAAGATGTTTTTAAGGAAGCTACTTGGAGAGTATAAATAAGAGGCAAGGCTCTCTCATTTTAGACACACTTGAGAATATTGAATACCTATAGGTGTATGAGGTAACCAAAGGATATATAAGCTGAATGTTTGAGGAAAGTAAAGAAAAGAAGGCCAGAATTCAAGGAAGGATAAATTCTTTTGATGATGCTTTCTAAGGTATGTTTTTTTTCAGGTCATCTCACCATTTTCGTAATAAATTTTTTTATAGAATGATTCAGACCATGAAATTGATATTAAATTGAGGAAACATATCCAAGTATCTTTGGTAAAAAAATCAGCTTGTGGGTCATTGTAGTTTTGGAGTTACACTTCGTGGAAAATAGGGTTTGTGTCTAGTTCTGAAACTAGTCTAAAACAAGTGTTTCGGGTAAAAACATCATAACTTATTCATAAAAGATCAAAATTGAGTAAGAACAAATGTGTTGGTTAGAGTACAGTTTGTAGTATCCTGTGTAACATTTTCTGATTGATTCAATAAATATTCCGTTTGGGGCACGCTCTACAAGGTCACTCTCTAGAATAAGCCAAAATTCAACAAGGTATGCCATTTTTGCTATAACTCTTTTTATGAGGGGTTCCAAGTAGTGAAACTTGGATGAATTGTACAAAACACACCGAAGAACATTGTGTATCAGTTTCATATCTTTATTCATTACAGGTACAAAGTTATGATTATTTCAAGTTAGGGTTGTTGACTAATCCAAAACTAGTCATGTGAAACTAAAGAAAAGTTTGATGAAAATGCTAGTCTCTTGTTGTTAAAGTTAAGGAAGGTTTGCAGGTATGTGATCATATACACCAGGTCTATTATAGAGTTAAAAATCATATTTGGATGATGAAATTGATGAGGTATTTTGGTTAGGGTACATGTTGGGTACATGGTTGAGACGAGTAATTGATGAGTTGGCACATACATGAGGTGTATAGCTGAAGATGTTGATACATATTGATGAGTCATAGTTGATGAGTATTTTATACATGATTGGTACATACTTGGTACATGGTTGGAGGCACTTTTTATTAGTATTGTTGACACATGGTTTATGGATGATGTAGCATACTTGTATTATTAGAAGCACATATTGATCTTGGTGATGAGTATGAGTTGTTGTGTTATGCTTGGTTGATGCACATCTTTGAGATTTGTCTTGGTGATTGATCTTGGTGAGTAGATCTGATTTGGTTGATAACATTGATGAGATAGGTTGTCATGATAGGTTGTTTGGACAAGTTGTTGTGAGAGGTTATTTGTACAGGTTTGGTGCATGGTTGATGCACTTGTTCATGGTACAGGTTGGTGCATGGTTGATGCACTTATTTATGGTACAATTTAATTACAGGTTTTTTGGTACAGGTTGGTGCATGGTTGATGCACTTGTTTATGGCATAGGTTGATTACAGTTTGAGGTACAGGTTGGTGCATGGTTGATGCACTTATTTATGGTACAGGTTGATTACAGGTTGTTTGGTACAGGTTGGTGCATGGTTGATGCACTTGTTTATGGTACAGGTTGATTACAGTTTGAGGTATAGGTTGATGCATGGTTGATTGATGGTTCAGGTTATTGGTATAGGTTATTTGGTACAGGTTGATTGGTACATGTTTACAACAGTATATCTCACAGTGGTAGTGTGACAATGGTTCCATCATTCTACTTATATGTCAGGGCGGTTGGACGGGGCAAGGATAGGTGATTGTAGCCACATTCCAGTTGTAGTTAGAGAACATAGGGGGTTTTAGCCTCCTTCTGGTTGTATCTAGAGAATTGGGGAGTTGGAGCTTCCCTTAGGTTGTAGCCTGAGAAACTAGGGGGTTGGAACCTCCTTCCAGTTGGAGCTGGAAACAAAGGAAGTTGGTGCTTCCAATGAATGTAATTCTTCAAGACATATAAGATAAAGCACTCCTTTGTTTTCTCCCGCTTTGGGTTTCCATGTAAAACACTGGTGTACTGTGTATGTGTATGATTGTTCATTTGTTCATTGCTTATTTACTCTGTAGTTATTGGATGATAATGATACATTGATATAACACTTGGATTATATGGTTAAAAAGGATTAAATTGCTCTATTACTGATTCACCCCCCCTCTCAATAATCCAACAATTGGTATCAGAAAAGGTTCCTTCAGGAAACAGTTTAACCACTGGAAGGAGATCATGGATTATTCTGAGAATGGAGTACCAATGTTTAATGGTCAGAATGGTTTTAAGTATGAGATGTGGAGCATAAGGACGAAAGTATTTTTACAGGCACAAGGAAATTATATTTGGCTATTACTTGTTACAGGATATGATAGTTCAAAAAGGGAAAAGACTGCAGCCAAGAAGGAACTGAGGAAGAATAACAAAATAGCAATGGATTTCATCCAGGAAGGATTACCTAATCCGGTAAGAGAAAAGGTTGGTAAATGTTCATCACCAAAAGAACTTTGGGATAAGTCACATGACATATATTCTTCACTCATCACAGATTCAGAAAATGTCAAAGAAGATGCAGATACAAATCAAGAAGAATTATGTTCACCATGTCAAGCAGATTCAGAAGATGAAGAGTACATATTCACCAGAGGTATGTTGTTTTGTTTTAATTGTGAAAAACGTGGACATCTTGAAATAGAATGCCATGAAGGAAATGAGATAGAAAAACTAATTGAAAAGGAAGGCAATTATAAAGAAGAATTGATTAGTTCTTTAGATGAACTAAGAGAAGAAAACAATTCACTCAAGAAAGAATTGATGAAACAAAAGGAAAGTGTTCACATTTTGGAAGAATCCCAACAGATCATCGAGAACTTAATAACTCAGCTAGAAGAATCCAAAAAGATTGAAGAAAATCTTGAATATGAAAAGCAGTGTTTGGAAACCAACATAGCAGCACAGAAGGAAGAAGCAGAAATGAGAGAGAATATATTGAAAGATCATCTTAAGGAAAGAACTAACGATCTAAACCAGCTTGAGGTAGAGTTTGGTCAAGAAGAGAAAGGAATTGAAGAAGAAATAATCACATCAAAAATTCATCTTGAAGAAGTGAAAAAAATAGAAGAAGTCATGAAGTCTCAGATAATGAAGAAGAAGAAGAGGTTGAGAAGCTTGAATAAGAAGTTGTCACATTGAAAAGTAGAATCATCAAGCTCAACAAGAACATTGAAGAGACAGGAAGATTCACATCATTTATAGAGAATTAAGAGAAGCACTCTAGGTTGCTAGAAAAGAAGAATGAAGAAAATATAAAGAGTTATGTATAAGTACTCAAAGGAAGGAATCA
Source organism: Picea engelmannii (assembly GCA_009831015.1). Lineage (NCBI taxonomy): Eukaryota > Viridiplantae > Streptophyta > Pinopsida > Pinales > Pinaceae > Picea > Picea engelmannii. The sequence continues at coordinate 765,069 of ML780860.1, read as the reverse complement.
TCGTCAACTAGAATCTAAGAAAACTACTGAAGATACATCTTCAATAAGACCATCCATGTTCAAGCCATAAAGAAGCTTCAATCATTATCAGGATCAGTCAAGGTAAAAATTTAGAAGGGATACGCCACAAAGAAGATCGTTCACTCCCAGGTATGCAAATTTATTTTATGGAAATTGTTTTTATTGTACTAACTTTGAACATAAGGTTGCAGATTGGAGGGATTATAAAATAAATGTTCAAGCAAGAAGTGCCTATGTAGTCGCACGTAAAATTGAGTGTTACAAATGTCATAACTATGGACACATTGCTAGTGATTGTAGAAGCATGATCGATACTTCCATAAAAGAGAATATTGATATCATATATAAGAAAGTATGGATAAGAAAATGGGAAGAACAGGTGAACAAAGACTAGGTACCAGAGATTGCAAGATTGGCAATAAAACGAGATGAACAAAATTCTACAAAGAAAAGGAAAGATGTCAGATACAAAAAGGTTTGGAAAATAACTGAAAGAAAGGAAGGACAGGTAAATAAGGAACATGTTCAAGAGATTGTACTTTCAGGAACTATAGTGAAAGATGAATCCATAGATAAAAAGAAAGAAGTCAGAGCTCAGAGAGATAATGAATCTACCAATGAAGATGATGATGAATCTATCAATGAAGATGATGATGAATACACATCGGAGCAAGAATTTTTCTAAGCCATACTACTTAGAGACACCCAAGTAATATGAATATTAGACAGGGGGAGTCTATGCGATAGTTGTGACAGACCAAAGAACCATCCTTTGAGCAGCTTGCAGAGTTTGAGAAGACAGATTCAGAGCAATCAGGTAGCAGAAGTACAGTTTAATAGATTAATCAAGACTTCATGATAGTATAGTGATAAACAGGTTAACATTATGGACAGTTGCACAAGTAGAGTCTTTGACAGTATGGACAGAGATGGATTCGTAAGAACACTTATTAGGTTTGGACATATATATGATAGTGATATGAGCATGGATTCATAGATTGGTTCAGAGAGTGGTTCAAAGAAAAAGGAACATTATCATAATGGATAATAATTACACAGGAAATGGCTCGAACAATGCTAATGGATTCCAAATTGACAGATATTTTTTGGACACATACAATGCATACATCAGTTCACATTTAGAATAGAGTAATGCTCATAAAAAATAATGACAAAACTCCCTACGAACTATGGAAAGGAAGCCTAGACAACAACCTCTACATCAAGGTGAGTCGAGGTAATATTTTATTAATTGAAGTTTATGTTGATGATATTATTTTCGATAGTGATGATGACAGGTTAAGCCAGAAATTTGCAAAAGATATGCAAAATGAATTTGAAATGTCGTTACTTGGAGAACTATCCTTATTTCTAGGATTTCAAATATGTCAAAGCAATCAAGGAATTTTTATTTCTCAAACCAAGTATATCAGAGAAATGTTGAAGAGGTTTGGAATGGAAGATTGCAAACCAATTATAACTCCCATGCAAACCAGTTGCAAGTTGAGCAAAGATGATGATTTGAAGTCTACAGATTAAAGGCAATACAGTTCAATGATTGGCAGCCTACTGTATGTGACAACATCCATACCATATGTAATGAAGGAATTTGGACAGGTGGCACGATTTCAAGCAACACCAAAGGAATCACATGTATTAGCAGTGAAGATGATTTTCAAATATCTCAAAGGAACATAAGAGTTTGGATTATGGTATAAAAAAGGAAAGGATCTATCACTAATTTCCTACACAAATGCAGATTGGGCAGGTTGTATGGATGACCGACGAAGCACGAGTGGAGAAGCATTCTACTTGGGTGAGTGTTTAGTATCATGGCTAAGAAATAAATAATCATCAGTATCTTTATCTACAATCGATGCAGAGTATATTGTAGCAACATCATGTTGTACACAGTTAATTTGGATGAAACAAAATCTAACAGATATACATGTTGAGTATGATGAGCCCATTCCAATATATTGTGATAATAAAAGCGCCATTAGTATCTCGAAGAACCCGGTGATGCACTCCAAGACAAATCACATTCCAACCAAGTATCACTTTCTACGGGAGCAGGTTGCATAAAAGAACACCAGAGTTGAGTATGTTGGCACAAAAGAACAAGTGGGAGACATCTTTACAAAACCACTTCCACGGGAATCCTTTGAATATATTCATCAAAGACTTGGAGTTATTTCCACTCCAAAATGAATGATTTTTTAATTCTTTTTGAATTATTATCTTATGTGTTTTAGATGTACACAAGGAAGCACCATAAGAGGACAATTTAGTCAGGGGGAGAAACCCTGGATGGAAAGATACCTTTGCCATTGATGATAAAGGGGGAGAGATTTATCAGATGCAGAAGACAGAGGCATGGTTCCAGGGGGAGAATATTTATCAGATGTAGAGGACAGAGGCATGGTTCCAAGGGGAGCATGAGTGATATGATTTCAGTATTGCATCAGAGTGTTGCCATCAATGCCAAAGGGGGATATTGTTGATTAAGGTTGGTTGTCATTGATGTCAACCCTTGAAGAAAGCCCCACAGAACAAAGGTTTGGGTAATGGAACCAATACTATTTGATGTAAATATGACTCATTATTGTCTTGTCATGGTTGATAATAAGTAAAGATGGATTAAATCCAAAGTGGTCCCCTTATGGTGAAAGCCCTCACGGGAAGATGCTTTGTGGAGTAAGAGAACCCGTGCTTAATTGTGGAATAATGAGATGAAGGATAGTGAATTTTTCAGGGAAACTATCCTATATGGATAGTGATTGTCATGCCATTTTCGATGGTATGTGGAATGTCACATAAATCCTCATGGTTAGAGAGTTATGACCATGTGGAACGTCACATAAATCCTCACAGTTTGAGAGTTGTGGCCTTACGAAGTTGGAGGACCCTCTTATGTCATCTAGAAGCCCCAAAAGGTCAAAGTAGTCAAAGTGGTTTAAGAGATTTTAGAAGATAAATAATAAAGTGAAGTGATGAGTGTAATATAATTCATAGTGAATAGAAAATAAATTATTTAAATAATAAATTTAATGGAGAAATTAGAAGTGGGTTAACCCTAAAATAACGAAAGTGGGCAAAGTGACCTAGAAGATGTTTTTAAGGAAGCTACTTGGAGAGTATAAATAAGAGGCAAGTGTCTCTCATTTTAGACACACTTGAGCATATTGAATACCTATAGGTTTTTGAGGTAACCAAAGGATATCTAAGTTGAATTTATGAGGAAAGTGAAGAAAAGAAGGATGAAATTCAAGGAAGGATAAATTCTTTTGATGATGCTTTCTGAGGTATGTTTTTTTCAGGTCATCTCATCATTTTTGTAATAACTTTTTTTCTAGAATGATTCAGACCGTGAAATTTTTATTACATTGAGGAAACATATACAAGTATATATGGTAAACAATTCATATTGTGGGTCGTTTTATTTTTGGAGTTACACTCCATGGAAAATAGGGTTTGTGGCTATTCTTGAAACTAGTCTAAAACAAGTGTTTCGGGTAAAAACGTCATAAATTCTTCATAACAGATCCAAATTGAGTAATACCAAATGTGTTGGTTATATTAAAATATTTAGTAGGTTGTGTAATATGTTTTGATTGATTCAATAAATATTCCATGCGGGTCACACTCTAGAAGGTCGCTCTCTAGTGTAAGCCATAATTCAGAAAGGTATGCCATTTTTGCTATAACTCTTTTTCTGAGAGGTTCCAAGTAGTGAAACTTGGAGGAATTGCACAAAACACACCGAAAAAAATTGTATATCAGTTTCATATGTTTATTCATTATAGGTACAAAGTTATGATTATTTCAAGTTAGGGTTGTTGACTAATCCAAAACTAGTCATGTGAGACTAAAGAAAAGTTTGATGAAAATGCTAGTCTCTTGTTGTTAAAGTTAAGGAAGGTTTGCAAGTATGTGATCATATACACCAAGTATATTATAGAGTTAAAAATCATATTTGAATGATGAAATTGATGAGGGATTTTGGTTAAGGTAGATGTTGGGTACATGGTTGAGACGAGTAGTTGATGAGTTGGCACATACATGAGGTGTATAGTTGATGATGTTGATACATCTTGATGAGTCATAGTTGATGAATAGTTTATACATGATTGGTACATACTTGGTACATGGTTGGAGGCACTTGTTAGTAGTATTGTTGACACATGGTTTATGGATGATGTAGCATACATGTATTATTAGAAACACATATTGATCTTGGTGATGATTATGACTTGTTGTGTTATACTTGGTTGATGCACATATTTGAGAGTTGTCTTGGTGATTAATCTTGGTGAGTATATATGATTTGATTGATAACATTGATGAGATAGGTTGTTGTGATAGGTTGTTTGGACAAGTTGTTGTGACAAGTTATTTGTACAGGTTTGGTGCATGGTTGATGCACTTGTTCATGGTACAGGTTGAGGTACAGGTTGGTACATGGTTGATGCACTTATTTATGGTACAGGTTGATTACAGGTTGTTTGGTACAGGTTGGTGCATGGTTGATGCACTTGTTTATGGTACAGACTAATTACAGTTTGAGGTACAGGTTGGTGCATGGTTGATGCACTTATTTATGGTACAAGTTGATTACAGGTTGTTTGGTACAGGTTGGTGCATGGTTGATGCACTTGTTTATGGTACATGTTGAATATAGTTTGAGGTACATGTTGATGCATGGTTGGTGCATGGTTCATGTTATTGGTATAGGTTATTTGGTGCAGGTTGATTGGTACAGGTTTACAACAGTATATCTCACAGTGATAGTATAACAATGGTTCCATTATTCTAGTTATACGTCAGGGTGGCTAGACGGGGCAAGGATAGGTGGTTGTAGCCACCTTCTGGTTGTAGCTGGAGAACATAGGGGGTTGTAGCCTCCTACTGGTTGTATCCAGAGAATTGGCAAGTTGGAGCTTCCCTCAAGTTGTAGGCTAAGAAACTAGGGGGTTGGAGCCTCCTTCTAGTTGCAGTTGGAAAACAAAGGGAGTTGGTGCTTCCAATGAATGTAATTCTTCAAGACATATAAGATAAATCATTATGTGGTTTTCTCTCACTTTGGGTTTCCATGTAAAACATGTACTGTGTATGTGTATGATTGTTCATTTGTTCATTTATTATTTACTCTACAGTTATTGGATGATAATGATACACTGATATAACACTTGGATTATATGGTTAAAAATGATTAAATTTCTCTATTACTGATTCACCCCTCGCAGAACAAAAGTTTGGGTAATGGACCCAAGATTGTTTGATGAAAATATGACTCATTATTTTCTTGTCATGGTTGATAAGAAGTAAATATGGATGAACTCTAAAGTGGTCCCCTTATGGTGAAATCCCTCACGGGAAGATGCTTTGCTGAGTAAGAGAACCCATGCTTAATTGTGGAATAATGAGATGAAGGACAATGAGTTTGTCAGGGAAACTATCCTATATGGATAGTGCTTATCATGCCATTTCTGGGACTCATGGACTCACGAACTTGCACTTGATTGATTTATACCTCTCACAAGTCATTCGACAGATCTCAATACTTAGTCATTTCATTCATCGCAGATTATCGAACTCGCGGAATAATAGAATTGTGTCTCATTTGAAAACTTCCACTCGGACTCCCCGCTATGACATGTCCCCATATTTCACATTTCTCGAGTCACATTAAGTGTTATTTGTACGGACTCAATTGCTAAATTCATTTATGAAAATGTCATTAATTAATGATGTTTATATCTAGGCAATTTACATTTATTTCAAATTAATGCTTTCACGAAGAAAATCTAACTTAATGGTCATTTTACTGTGCTAAGTGATATTACGAAGAAGTTTTCCAACTTTCTGAAGATGGTCGTGAGAAAAAAACATTTCTGTAGGGATACTTTGAATTTGTTTTCCAAAGAATACCATAATTACCATTGGTCCATGACTTATTGGTACTATTCAACATTGTCGGATAGAGACAATAATAAGGTTTGGACATCAAGAATAGCCCACACCGGTTGCGTTCCAGATCTTTTCAAATGTAAATATATCATTATCTAGTGCATTGACAAATTATTCTAGAACAAAATAACCATCCCATTGCAAAGTGGCTCCCATGTTTCACTGGCGCCTTCAGTTTTTAAGAAGATGTTAAAATTTCTAGAGCCGAACGTGATTTACAAAGGAGAAGAGGCTAGAAATTTCCTGAAGGGAAAAAACAATGGAATTGAACTCTTGCAAGAATATCTACAAGATGTTGCCTCAATGCCATAAGACATATCCAAGATTCAGGTGATTTCTTTGAAGGACCCTTATAAAGAATTTGCTTGGTTGTTTACTAGAGTTGATGGTCAAGATTATACAACAACTATTCCTCAGTTGGCATTATACATTTTGCATTTCACGATCCATGAGAACACAATCTTTGACTGGGAGAAGATCATATCAAATGACGTTACTATGCAATTGATGAATTTCAAAATTGAAAAGAAGTTCTATATGACATCCTATTTAATTTTCTCTATCATGTACTATCATGTTTTCAAAGGTTTAAGTATCAACAAAAGGGTAAACTCAAAGGTGGACCTTGTAACTATGTTGTATCAAGATCTGTCGAGACAAAAGGTTGGCAATTATTTTTATGAAGTATATAATAATTATGTGTCTCAATTCAAGAAATTACTCTTTGGAGATAATACTTCCAGGATTTCTTTGGAAGAAGTGGCTATTCTGAATGGAAAGGGAGTTCTCAAAAAAATGGATGATTATAACATCATCATGATTATTTGTTCTCACGAAAAACCTATATTTCTTCCCTATTATTTGTCTGAAAAATTATTTATCATAGAGGTGGTGAGACAGTACAAATTATGGTTTCAAAATTTTTACGAAAAAGGAAAAAGCTGTTTATCCCTCTGTCATGGAAGATTGGCGAAATTCTCTTAAGAGGAATTTCCAAGATTGATGAGTATGCTTCCTATTTTGACCAGTTTAACATGATATTTGTAGAACATATCAAAGGGTTTGACCCTAATGACTTTATTTATAACCACATAATATCAGTTGGGATTATCCCTGCACTTATATTAGGAGAAGAAGAGGGTGATAGTCACGAACCTCATGTTACAAAAATTTATAGAAATGTTGGCAATATAGAGACCATTGTAAGCAACACATAACATCACAAATAGAGAGGCAAACCCTCCAGTGAAAAGAATGCTCAATCATCCACCATTTTCTACAGAAGTGTTTTACCTAACATAAATTATCAGCCTAGAGCGGTCCAACAAAGAGAAACCATGAGTAATAATTCAGGAGATGATGAAGAGAGTAACCCTCCTTAGGGAAATTTAGAAAATCCCCATAAGCTAAAAGTTAAAAGGAAAAGAACCAATTCTAAGCAAGGTGGAGGAGAACCATATGCACCTAAAAATGATATATTGCTGGGAGACATGGACATGGATGTTGATATCGATAATATCCGCTTCCCTGACGAAGATGAACATACTCATGAAAATGTACAATAGGTTTTTACAATTGTTGTCTAGGATGAAATATTTTCTAATGAAGAAACCTAGGATGTAAATAACGCCTCATTTGACAAGGATTCAAAGAAAATGGTTTTTGAAAGGACCTCAAAGAGTAATAGGGAAAAATCAAGGTCTACCATTGACACCCGAAACATGTTTCCATCAAAATTGTTTTCAATTCACAAGGTCACATGGGGCACATTGGATTTTTTAATAGATAATATGGAAGGATAAAATGTTTGGCTAAAAGAAAGAGTCAATGAATTGAATTGGAAGCAACCCTCATGCCTCCACCTATTTTGGCTACCCTAGTTTCCATGATTCGGCTTGATAGAAGTTTTCAAGAAATTCCAAGGTCAAGTTCAAGAGTTAAAGGAATTTCAAGTTTGATTCTTGACACTCGACATTTCATCGAGGAAAATATAAAGAAAAATATGTCATTAATTTTAGAATTATGGGACTTGGAAAAAAGATTTACCTCTCTCAACCTTAGAATCCAAAATACTGAAGAATATTTGAACATAGGTTTAAATAATGATGCGGGATTTTTCATATATGGAGTTGCAATGCTTGTAGAAAAGGTCTCAGTGATGATGGACCAAAGAAGAAAACAGGAAGACTTGCCTTCCCATAGTTGTGGGAAGCAATTAAAGGCATGTTGGATCGAAAGAGTTAATACATTAAAGGGATTATTGAGTCAATTAAATGAATTGTCATGAAAAAGGATGGAATTATATTCAAAGATTGTTGGATTGGATATCACCAGTGCCACCATCGAAGTTTCGGACCCTAAGAAAATATCAATCTCAATGCTCATGACCCGACAACAGTTTGAAGAACAAATTGAAGGTTTAAAGAAAACATCGACTGAAAAATTTGACAGCATAATTGAGTTCACATATGATGACATTGATAGTTGGCTTGTTGAATATACTAATAAAAATGAAGATATTGAAAATGCGTTGCAAAATTTATCTATTGACCATAGAGAAATTGAGGGTGAATTGTTTAATATAAAAGTGAAACAAGAAGTGATCATTGCTCCATTAAGGGATTATATTGAAGAATGGTTTAAAATTTTTATTGCCAAGATTTCTAAAATACCAATAGAAGTAGTTACAATCGACCACCCAACCGCAACGAGCAAGAGTATAAAAGACAAATCCACAAGCAAGTGAATGAGAGAGAGATCCATAATAGTAAGTCTACACTGAATCACATATTTCCCTCTTTATCATATTTTCATCCAGTTATACTTATGCTTTCATTAGAAAAGCATAACCGAATTCCGATAATATCTTCTTGTCTTCTTTCCGGATCCTCTTGTTTGTGTTCCACTCGACCCCTTCCTTCTTTAAAAATTTTCTTGTAAATATTTATTTATGGTCTACGAGAGCCCCAATCCTAGTTCAATTATGAACAAACACTTTTAATTTCAAGCACTATAACATACATTATAATTTTGAGAAATCCCAGAGAAATAATTCGGGATTGATTTTGACTATGTTTTATCATTCTGAGTTTTGAATATAAAGTATTTGAAATCAATCTATCATTTTTTTTTTTTTTGATCTTTATAAGTAATACTCTTTCAAAGTTCTCTCGTGCAATAGATCATTTCCTTTTTATATTGAATGTGATCAGATCTTTATTAAACTATGATGGATGTGATGATATTTGCATTTTCATTTTCTTCCATCTGTGATTTTGAAGTTCTTGGTCCACTTCTAAAGAACCCCCTTTTATATATACATAAATTTATTTTTTAGCATTTGATTTTTTTTATTTTTTTTTATCATTGAAGACATGGACTCATGTTATTTGAAATAGTCCTATATTATTCTTGATTGGAAATTTCAAAGAAGATCATAAGACAAAGAGGAGTACCACCTCTCTAAAAATGCAAGAGGATTCATATCCGTGCGAGGTTGTCATTTCGATCCTAACATATTCAAACGTCAACAAAACGTGTTACCTCTAAAAGGGAGCTATAATGATAGTTGCAGGAGGAAACATATTAGATAGTATCTGGTTTGAGACATGGAGCATACTATCTAGACATGGAGTTGTAAACAGGAAAATATAAATCCATATTCCAAAGGTGAAAAGGATGAAGTTAGAACCTTCTAGAAAGAAGGATATTTTTGTGAGATATAGAGTGTTCCACAAAGAGATTGATAGTGAGCAATGAAATCCTGGTCCGGATTTATGAGAGAAATGAAATGAAAAACATATCTATAACATTAACACAGATATACAAAGAACAATAACAAAGATACAATGGAACTTAACTTCTATTCAATAAATAAATCTACTGAAACTTTAAAATGTAGAATGAAAAAATCTTGCTTGAATGGTGGTAGCTATTCTCTAAGAAGAGATGTGGCGGTTATGCGCATTCATCTGAGCACATTACAATGAGGTCTTCGAGCATTTTTAGCATCCCCAAGTAATTAGGAAACCCTAGACATCCAAAAAAGTAACCCTAGGATATGAAGCACCAAAAGTCATGTGGGCCCCGATGGGGTAATTTGGTACATCAACTTCCCGAGGTCATAAATTTTGCATACTATCTCCATTTTAGGCATTCAATACCTCGTCAGAAAGGTCTATTTGAGAAGTACAACTTCCATTGGGGGTCATGGTGTGAAAAATAATGTCGCAAAGTAGTCTCTCATACCACAAAGTTTAGCTTCTTCATGATCCGGTCCAAAGGTGAATATAAGGACACTATGACCAATGCAGCCTCAACCCAAGATGTTCCTATTCAACAAAAGAAGACCGACAAGATTGTAGAAGAGCACAAAGATATTCTTACTTCACCTATAGGGGTGCCTCTGCACTACCCAATCAAGAAAAGATATAACCGATTCCTTCATAGCTCTATTGGTCAAAACTCTTTTCAGGTGTGGTTGGGGTTCCAACCATTAACCCCCATTGATATAGATATTCATGCCACATCTTCATCGATAAAGTCCTCCCACACTCAGACCAAGATAGATCATGCAACTATATTGGTTGAACAGATCCAACCATGATCTGGATATATGAGCGGAATGAAATGAAAAACAGATCTATAACATTAACACAGATATTCAGAGAACAATAATAGAAATAAAGTGGAACTTAACTCCTATTCCATAAATAAATTTGTTGAAACTTTAAAATGCAGAATGAAAACAATCTTGCTCGAATGGTGGTAGCTAATCTCTGAGAAGAGATGTGGCGGTTATGCAAATTCGCCTGAGCACATTATAATGAGGTCTCCGATCATTTTTAGCATCCCCGAGTAATTAGGAAACCATAGACATCCAAAAACCTAAGCCTAGGAGATGAAGAGCCAAAAGTCATGTGGGCCTGGATGGAGTAAGTTGGTACATCAACTTCCCAAAGTCGTAACTTTTGCATGCGATCTCTATTTTAGGCGTTCAATACCTCATTAGAAAGGTATATTTGAGAAGTACAACTTCCATTAGGGTTCATGGCATGTTGTTATTAATCCCTAACCCCCAAAATTCCAAAAAAAACGTTGTTTAAGGCCTCAAAATGGCCTCAGAAGTTTGGGACTCTAAAAACTGTAAAACAACTGCCAAAATGAAAATTGTAACTACGAAAATGAAAGTTTTATGTGAACCAGCTGGAATACGTGGGTGGCCACCAATATCAAACCCCTCCAACAACAAGTTCATGACATCCTTCAACAAGCTAATGCCAAGTACAAGTAGGACAACTTCTTCAGTAAGGCAAGTAGCTCACCAAGGTTCAGATTCAGGAAAAGCTTCCCCATATCTTTGTGGGAACTTGACGCAATGGGGAACATTGCTCCCTAAGGTGGGAGGAATTATCCAGATGGATATTGGTGGCCACCCACCTATTCTACTCTCTCAAAACACAGTTTTCCAGCCTGATAGTTTTTCTAGGGTTTTCCAGGTCCTAAACGTTTGGGGCTATTTTGAGGCCCTAAATGATGGCTTTTTACATTTGGGGGAACACGAGATAATTGTAGTCTCACGAATAGGCCCTATTGGAATGTGTACTTCTTGGCTATAACTTTTCAACGAGCTATCGTGCACCCAAAATGGAGATCACATGCAAAAGTTACGCCCTCGGGAAGTTGACGTATCAAATATCCCCATCAGGGCCCACAAACATTTTGGTGTTTCATCTATCGGGGTTAGGTTTTTGGATGTTTATGGTTTTCTCATTAATGATTTATGTTAAAAATGGGTTTGGAGGCTCATTGTAATCATCTTCTTGCAAATGAGCATAGTTGTCACATCTCTTCTTAGAGATAAGTTTCCACCATTCTAGCGAGTTCATTCACACTGTATTTTTACAGTTTCTATACATTTCTTTCATTAATATAAATTGTATATTATTGTATCTCTATGTTTCTTGCAATATCTCTGTGCATTTCCTTATTATATCTCCACCTTCATTTCATTCTCAAAATAATCTATATCACAAGCTCACCTAAGGGGAAGTGTCCTCTAGTCAATGCAATTCCTAGAGTGTTGAATGAGGTTTAAGAAGGACTAGTATCCATGAGATATGTGTTTTGTTCCTCTTACTCCTTCTTTGTATCCTCTTATTCTTTATATTTTCTCTCTTCTTCCTCTTTTCTCAATCTCTCATGTTCTTCTTCCAAATTATTTCTCTCTTCTTCCTCATATATCTTCTTTTCTACCTCTTGTTGAAGTTCCATTGCTTTAGTCTCTTTTATTCTTCTCTCTTCCTCAATTTGTTGATGCCTCAGTGCTCCAGCCTCCCTTTCCAACATTTACATTTCTACTATTTCCTTCACTGCAACTTCCTTCTTTGTCCTTTCTATTTCTAAGCACTCCCTTTCTGGTCTTTATATCCTTGACTTGGAGCCATTTCCCTATTAAA
>ML780860.1:684739-719816 GCA_009831015.1 Picea engelmannii | reverse complement strand
ATATATATATATATATATATATGCCCCCGTACACATCCATGTGTGTGTGTGTGTATTTATGTGTACATAGACATATATATGTGCATGTGTGTGTGCATGGATATATATATCCACACACACACATATCTAGTGCCCCCTGCCCCACACACACACACATATTCTCCACATACACATGTATGCAGAATATATGTGTATATGTATGTGAGGGTATATGTGTGTATGGGTGTGGGGATATAAATGTAGATCATTATTTTCATTTAAGGATTGTCCAGATATGTATTTACATTTATATAGGTTCTAATTAGTTTGATTCGTTTCAATTTCATTATGAAATAAAACCATGGTTGTAGGTAATCATGTACGATGCTTGGAATTTCAAAATATCTCCAAAAGTCCCAAATAATAGGATGTTTAACAACATGCATGCAATTTTCTTGAGGAATCTTCTTGAAACAATGACATACTTCGAGAATTGATAGAAATTCCCAAAAATGATATTTCCCATTTCAAATGCAAGATTAGTAGATGTTGGTACCTTCCCTACTAAACCAAATTTGATCCCTTACACAAAGGAGTGCAAAATTTCTAGTACCTATTGAAATGAAAATAATGCAAACAAAAGTATATTTAGAAATTATATTGAAATCATAGCCAAACAACCCTGCTTCAATTGAAATTTGGAGAAAGTTGATCCAAGTAGGGCCTCTCCTGCCAAATGTTGAGTGGTTGATTTGTANTATTGAAATGAAAATAATGCAAACAAAAGTATATTTAGAAATTATATTGAAATCATAGCCAAACAACCCTGCTTCAATTGAAATTTGGAGAAAGTTGATCCAAGTAGGGCCTCTCCTGCCAAATGTTGAGTGGTTGATTTGTAAATTTTCATGGATATTCTATTGCAACTGTTTGTCACAACATATCTTCCAAGATTATCAAATATTTAATTATTTGATTAATTTCCTTAGATCCTAGATTTATTATTACTAGCTTAATGCTCAAATTTATGAAAATAACTAAAATGAGAAAATGAAACAACAAGAAAATGAACACAAGATGTATAATGGGAAATCTTATATGGGAGAAAACCCAACTAGAAGGTGAGTCCTATTATTTTCTCTCTTTTCTTTAGTTATGAAAATGAAAACACAAAGAAATGGGCACTAACTATGGAGTTTCCTTTGAAATTGTGGCCTGAATGGATACTACAAAATCTTCTTCCTCCTCTGTTATGCTCTCAAATCCCACTCCTAGATTCTATTCTATACTATAGAACAAGTACAATGTGAAAATAATGGAACCCCCTCCCCTCCTAGTAGCCTAGTATTTAACATAGTCTAATAGTTGTCTAGGGTTAGGGTTTTTGAATGCCTTAACCCTCAATTATTGTAGGGTTTTGGACCTTCTAGAATCTTCTTGAAAGTACACATGTGGCTAGTGTTGGTGTTTCAACATTGGGTAGACATTCTCCCAGATTGGTCATGCTGATTTAACCAAGGGAGGATGATACATTTACTCATGGGGCCATGTTGATTTCGCTAGTAGTGAATGGTCCTGGATGTTGATGTTTCTCCAATTAGTAGCATCGGGAAGACATTCTCCTAGATTGGTCATGTTGATTTGACCAAGGGATAATAATACATTCACTCATGGGGCCATGCTAATTTGGCTAGTGGTGAATGGCCCAGGTGTAGTCTTTCTCCTTACGAGGAGTGGATAGATTCGAGGTGCTCTCACATTGCCTACTCTAGGATGGAGTGATCTATATTAATTAGACGTGCATGTGAGGAAATAATCATCAACATATATATACTATATAAATAATATATTTATAATATAATGTGTGTGTGTGTGTGTGTAACTAATAATAAATTAATTAATGAAAAGACAATAATGGAAAAGACGTCCATTAATGAAAGGGCACTCCACCCAAGAATATATATCAGGGCCCTCAATTGTAATATATTATCTCATATATAATATTTACTTACAATAACCTCCTATCAAGTTTGTTAAGTCTTGTTGAGGTTTTCAGTGTGTAATTATTATATGATAATAGTAGCATTTAAATCATAAGGAAATAATTATTAGATCTGAAAATCAGAAAATTCAACGTGGTATCAAAGCTAGTTAAAATATTTTAGTGCCATAGCTAGTATAAGTCTTTTCCGAAGCTAGTTAAGATATTCCAGTGCCATATCTGATCGATTTGCTTCAGATCTTTTATTTTTTACAATTGTACGGTCATGGTCACAAGTGGCCTGTGCACACAAAGAGACCACATTCCCTTTGGTCATGATTTTCCTAATTACAGGGCACAATCACCTTAAGGATTTCCCTACATAGTGCAACCAACTCTTTTGGTCACTCTTTATTTATCTGCAAGCTACGACCGGTCACACTGTGATAACTAACAGAGCTGCTATAGACTCTGTAATAGTGATTGGTGTTCAAGAGGGAGGTCTATACATATTGTTGGGACGACCATCCCATGCATTGATACATGACATCATCAATTTGTGTGAGCTATGGAATCGAATATTTGCACACTCACGTGACAGGGATTTACTAACGTTGAAGAGGATGGTCATAGGACTTCTAGAGATTTAGGTAGAGCATGATGGCATTTACATAAGATGTGCACTTGGAAACAATGCCAAGGGATATTTTTTGATAAGTGAAAATAGGTCCAAGGGGATCTTGGATATAGTACATTCAAATGTATGTGGACATATGACAGTTGCATCTTTGGGTGTATTCATGTACTATGTGATATTCATTGATGATTTCTCCCGAATGACATGGATCTTCTTCATGAAGAACAAGGATGAAGTCTTCAGCAGATTCTAGGAGTTTAGGGATCATGTAGTGAACCTGATAGGGAAGAAGATCAAGGTGTTGAGGTTAGATAATGGAGGAGAGTACACTTCTAAGGACTTCAATGATTTTTTCAAGGAGGAAGGGATCAAGAGGGAGTTGATAGTTCCTTACAACCCACATCAAAATGGGGTTGCAGAGAGGATGAATAGGTCCATTGTAGAGGATGACAAATCCATGATTCATGATTATAATCTACCCATGTTCTTGTGGGAAAAGGCTTCCAGTACAACAGTGTACATCCAAAATAGGAGTCCTCATCGGATCTTGGGGGACAATAATTATGAGGAGTCTTTCACAAGAATGAATCCATAGGTCATCCATTGGAGGATATTTGGTTGTCCAGTATACATCCATGTTCCCAAGGAAAAGAGAGGGTACATTTATGGGATACAATGAGAATTTGAAGGCCTATAGGATCTACATTCCAGGACAACGTCAGATTGAGGTTAGTTGTGATGTTAATTTTTATGAAGAGGTAGCCTTAAGGAAGTCTAGAGAGTGATAGTGAGGAGAAGGAGGCTATGAAGGATATTAGTACATATCCCTCTAGTCTAGTTATTCATCCTCTAGATTATCAGGAGGAGGCAGTAGAGCCAATAGATCCGGTCGATCTTCCTAGAGATATTACAGTAATCAGGAAGAGGCCAGCATGGCTTCGTGACACTTTGCATGATGAAAATGGGAATGTAGCTCCCAATGGTACTTTTAGGGAGGGAAAATGACCTCAGAGGTTCTCAAGTTATATGTCATTGATGAGTCACATCATTTGTTATGAACCTTCCAGTTATGAGGAGGAAGCAGGCCAACAGGTTTGGAAGGATGCCATGATGGAAGAGTATCAGTCCATCATGAAGAATGATGTGTGGGAGATAGTTTTGAGACCAAAGGGGAAGTCAGTGGTGACTTCCAAGTGGATCTATAAGATCAAACATGCAGTATATGGAAGAATGGAGAAGTACAAAGTGAGCTTTTTGGTGAGAGGATTCTCTCAGAAAGAGAGAGGAGACTGTGAGGAGACTTTTGCTCCAATCGCTAGGTACATTTCCATCGGGACTATTATTTCTCTTTCTTCAGTCATGGGTTGGAGATTAGAACAGATGGATGTGAAAACCACATTCCTCAACAGTGTGATTGAGGAAGAAGTGTACATAGAAAAACCTCAGGGATTTTTGACACATGGAAAGGAGTCTCATGTTTGCAGATTAAAGAAGGCTTTGTATGGACTCGAGCAGGCACCCAGGGCATGGTACTTCGGGATTGATGGATACTTGATGAGTTTGGGCTTCACTAAGAGTGATGTGGATCCCAACCTTTACTACAAGGTTGTTGACGGTGATCCTTTTATCTCGGTGTTGTATGTTGATGATTTGTTCCTTATGGGGGTAGAGACGCTCATTTTCAGGTGCAAGAGGGAGTTGGCCTCTGAGTTTGAGATGAAGGATATTAGATTAATGCATTATTTCTTGGGATTGGAGATGTGACAGAGACTAGGTGAGATATTCCTTGGACAGGGAAAGTACACAGTTGAGATCTTGAGCATATTCGGTATGATGGACTACAAGTCCATGGCTACACCTATGATGACAAATATGAAAAAACTGAGTGATTTTGCTTTAGATTCATATTTGGTGGATTCCATATGTACATGAAGCTGATTGGATTCTTGATGTACCCAGTTAACACTAGGTCGTATATTTTCTTTGTAATGATCACCCTAAGCCAGTTTATGGTTGAGCCAAGGCACTTCCATTGGGTTGCAACAAAGCATGTGTTGAGGTACTTGCATGGTACAATTGGATATGGTATGAGATATGTCTTAGGTGGTGAAGTGAGGTTGCAGGGATATACAAATTTTGACTAGGCAGGGAGTGTAGTAGATAGAAAGAGAACCTCGAGGTGTTGCTTCATCTTAGGATCAACTATGATATCCTATATTAGCAGGAAGCAGACTTTTGTAGAACTCGGTACAATAGAATCAAAGTATATCATAGCCAGTGTCGCAAGTCATGAAGAAGTATGGCTTCAGAAGCTTCTTGCATGACTATTTGATGAGGATCTAGAGACGACCTTGATACATCCAATATTTCATAACAGGTCGAAGAACATTGAGATCAAATATCACTTCATCCGAGATGTGGTACAAAAGGGAGCAGTAAAGCTTCAGTACATATCCAAAAATGAGTAGATTGTGGACATTCTCACCAAGCCTCATTCTAGGGAGAAGTTTGTATACTTCAGAGACAAGCTTGGCATGATGCAAAATGTCTCCCTCACTGAGAAAGAGTGTTGATGTTTCAACATGGGGTAGACATTCTCCCAGATTGGTCATGTTGATTTGAGCAAGGGAGGATGATACATTCACTCACAGGGCCATGTTGATTTGGCTAGTGGTGAATGGCCCGGGATGTTGATGTTTCTCTTGTTAGAAACATCGGGAAGACATTCTCCCAGATTGGCCATGCTGATTTTACCAAGGGAGAATGATACATTCACTCATAGGGCCATGATAATTTGGCTAGTGGTGAATGGCCTAGGTGTAGTCTTTCTCATGACGAGGAGTGGATAGACTTGAGGTGCTCTCACATTTCCTGCTCTAGAATGGAGTGATTTATATTAATTACACGTGCATGTGAGGAAATAATCATCAACATAAAAATAATATATAAATAATATAATGTGTGTGTATATATACATATATAACTAATAATAAAATAATTAATGAAAAGACAATAATGGAAAAGACATGTCCATTAATGAAAGGGCACTCCATCCAAGTATATATCGGGGCCCTCAATTGTAATATATCATCTCATATATAATATTTACTTACAATAACCTCTCATCAAGTTCACTAAGTCTTGTTGAGATTTTCAATGTGTAATTATTCTATGATAACAATAGCATTTAAACCATAAGGAAATAATGATCGGATTTGAAAATCAGAAAATTCAACAGCTAGCCCCATACATGATTAATGGGGGCCGATGTGGAATCCACTCGGTACCATGGTGGTCAACAAAGTAGATAAACTTGCGGGAGGCATAAATTCATCATACAAACTCCGATTGAGGTGATTTTTACACCATTAGAAAGGTAGAATATCATCAAGCAACTATAAGCCATGCTTGCAAATTTTTTACACCAAAAAGTCCTATTTGATGCCTCAAAATGGCTCTGGAAGGTTCTAGACCCCAAATCTCCAATTGGGACCTATCACTAAAACAAGTCATACAAGCCAATTCCTCCACTTTTTCCACCCAGAAAGTACCAAGATAGATGACAAATTATATAATGATCCATTGTAGATCGATGGAGAGGATTCAAATAGGATCTATAGTTTTTCACTCCAAAATTTCTTGTTGTAAAGAGGCATTGAATGGATGGATGGTCAAAGTGCCAAATAAGATGCATAAGGGTGCTATTAGAGTGGAGCAACTAGGAGAAATACATAGAAGAACATAACATATTCAAGCTAAGTAGAGCAAGAGCATTGAGAGTGTTGGTTGTGGAGCTTGATTATCTTCCTGATTCAGAGGTTTGTTTCAGTCGTCCTTGGACCCCATTCCCTAACGTGTGGGGGGGATTTCCCCCCCACAAATGTCTCTAGGGGGGTCGTAGTCAATCTGGGCCGTTCATTATAAGGTTGAAGATATGATGGTAGAAGTTAATTTTAGGTATTTTTTCCCTAGAAGGAAACCCTCTTTTATGAGGGAATTGTATTGCAGTTGTGTATTATCACGAATATTGTATTTTGAGAGAGGAGACTGTGAGAAAAAGAAGAGGAAGTTACACCAGGTTTGTTGTAGGTTGTATCCCTTCATTTTGCTGGATAATAATAAGGAAGGACCTAGAAATTTCTCTAGTGGGTGTAGCCCACACTAGGTGAACCACACATATATGTGTATCTATTGTATTGTGTATCTTCTTTGTTTTATTTATGCATTTGTTTTATTTTATTGCTTCGCGATCCTGATTTTCTAATAGAGAGGTGATGCAATCAAAATGAAATAGAATCAAGGCAAGTGAAATAGATTGGTAATGAGAAGAGCAGAGCAATGGAGCCTATATGATTACATAGAGGTTGAACCATTATGTACCAAGAAAGTGAAAGAGAGCACGCAAATGTTTCCTTGAGTCATTTGAATGGGGAATGCATGGAGGAGAAGACTACCAAGGAAATCAAAACTTGACGCGGGCAAGTGTAACATCCCAAGCCACCAACAGGCCGACAAACGTCACTGTGGAATTTCACTATAATACCATTTTGTGGAAGCCCCGACCACCCAAGTCGGGCCATGTAACACCACCAATAGACTGCTAAGCTCTGGTAGCATATTAATTATTCATCCCGGAGTACATATATATTACATCCATTCTAATGAAATAAAATGCAATAGAATATACTATTATCATACTAACTCATGCGAAATTGACTGTAAATCATACATGAAATGAAAGCACATGATAACATTGTAAGAATCACAGACATGCACAATAGACATAATTAAACACAGGATTGATACTTATCTTCAGATTGTGAAGACCACCGATTGCGTGCAGACCTTCCATGAACCTCCCAGCCTTAGACCACACTGCTTATCACTGTAAGCAGTGGGTTACCCCCGAGCTGGGACTAAAATATATTGGGCAAGAGATTCATAGGCTTGGAAAGGCTAATAGGAAGTCACACAGTTTAGCAGGAAGGATTCTCTCAGGATCCGCTTATGCCCACTGCTCACAGAATCTCATTCCCCGCATGCTTGTCCCACCCCAGGAGTATACACCTTCACTGTCACACAATCCATTGATTGCTCCACCTCCCTCACAGGGCTTCAACAACAGGCTGAAAATGAAATCTCAGAGATCTATAGCTGCTACTGGACTCCCTCTAGGAGAATTCATGTCTTCACCACACTCTCTCGCCTGGAGAGAGCTTCTCATAGGCTTGACAACCTTCCTCTTCAATCTACGGGCCTGACAACCTGCCTTTGCAAACCATAGGTATGACAACCTATTTCTTCTATCCAAATCCTAAGACAAACAGGAAAGGGTGAAGGAAACAACATAACTCCGATAAGGCAAAGTACATCTCACCAAAAATACCAGTGCGTGAGTGAACTTGTCAGGATAAAGGTGGTCGACTAGTCAGAGAATCGCAAGAATGGTGAGAATGGTTAGAATGAACGTTGTGTCCCTGAACCTCCATGAGTCCCCCCCAAAAAGAAATAATTTCCCACTTGAAACTGCATGTGCCTGAGCTGACACATGTCGCTAATGAATCACGCTCCTTTCCATTTGGAAGTCATCCCCTCTTCCCAAAGGAACTTAGGATATAATCATATCCTTCTATCAACATTTAGAATAATAATAAATTATTCTTGGACTTAAGCTCTTAAGCTTAGTACCTATTTCCAGTCTCTTATCCCCCTCTCCCTTACCCAACCTAGTGGATCTTAGTCCCCCATACTCTTTCTTCCTGGTCGGTCTACACGCAACGATGTTTTTATATTAATAATATGAATATTTACATGTACAAAACAGGCTCCTGGCCTTTAACAACTAGGCTCTCCAACCTAATAAACACATAAGCCTATCAACTTATAATTGTTTGGCTCACCAGCCTATAAAACATGTTACAATTCATAAATACTACTGTGGCTCCCCTCCCCTTATTTTTGCACTGTCCTCAGTGCAACTTATTTTTACAACATCAAGAACATTTTCAAAATCTTCAAAAAGATGTGAGTAATCTTCCCGCATAGCATCCTCATGCTGCCATGTCATGTCCTCGAGACCGTACCAGGTTCACTGGACCTTTACAAGCCCTATGGATTGATTCCAGAGCTGCTTTCTCTTCCAATCCAATATGCACACCAGATGCACTTGCAAGGCGCCTTCTTTCTCCACCTAAATCAAATTCCAATCAATCACATGATTAGGATCAGGTATATACTTCTTGAGCAATGAAACATGAAATACATTATGAACAGTCATAGATGCAGTAAATGCAAGCATATAAACAACTAGTCCAATCCTTTCTAGGATTTCAAATGGTCCATAATATATGGCTTCCAAATTGGAACAATTTCCCAGCTTCAAGGAACTTCTGTTGGATTTCACTTTCAAGAAGACATGATCACCCACTTTAAAATCCATGTGGGTTATGTTCTTATCAGCATAAATTTTCTGCCTGTCTTGGGAAACCTTCAAATTATGCTTAATCTTCATCATTTTCTCTTCCATTTCCTTGAGAAACTCTGGCCCAATTATTGCTCTATTAGTTGGGTTGTCCCAGCTCACTGGTGTGTTGCACTTTCTTCCATATAGTTCTTCGAACGAGCTCATCTTTAGTGATGCTTGATACCCATTGTTGTAAGCAAATTCTACCAAGTGTAGATAATCCTCCCATTTAGATGGGTTTTCCATAACATACATCCTTATCATGTCCTCTATCACTTGGTTCACCCTTTCTATTTCCCCATCAGACTCAAGATGATAGGTTGTGCTGAAGTTCAGGTTCGTTCTGAACCCCTTGAATAACCCTCTCCAAAACTTTGAGGTAAATTTCAAGTCTCTGTCAGACACAATTGTCTTGGGTATGCCATGAAATCGTGCTACTTCCCTCATATAGATATCAACAACATTAGTTTCTTTGTGAGTAGTCTTCAATGGAATAAAATGGGCAGCTTTAGTAAGCTTATCCACCACCACCATGATGGAATCATGTTGCTTGTTTGTTCTGGGTAATCCTGTGATGAAATCCATTGTCACCACTTCCCACTTCCACTCAGGAATAGGTAATGGCTGCAATAATCCATCTCCGTGTCTATGCTCAAACTTGACCCTTTGACATTCTAATCATTTAGCTATGTATTCAACAATCTCCTTCTTCATGCCTGGCCAATAAAATTGGCTCTTGACTGATGAAACATTTTTCTGATATCACGGGTGTCCCGCATAAGGTACATTGTGCATTTCTTTCAAAATTGCACTCCTCAATTAAGGAGAATTGGGTGTTTATGTACCAGAGAATCCCATCAATTCCTAATTTATAATCTTCAACTTTCTGTTGCATTTTACCCTACTGCAATTTTGTCACCAATTCCATGTACTGCAAATCGGCTTTTTCAACTTCCAAAATTCTGCCTTTAACATCCGTTTGATACATGCTAATGGTTGTAGCATGTAGTTCATGCACTCTTTTGTTGAGTGCATAAGCCACTTTGTTCTCCTTTCCTTTGATGTGCTTGATATCAAATTCATACTCACAGAGGAATTCCAACCATCTACTATGCCTGACATTTAGAGTAGGTTGATCAAACATATATTTCAGACCATTATGGCCTGTCCTCACTTCAAAATTATTTCCCATGAGGTAGTTCCTCCACTTATTCAAGGCGTGCACTATGGCTTCCAACTCCAAATCGTGACTAGCATAGAGCCTTTCATTCTCCTTCAACTTCCTTGATTCATAACATACAACAAACCCATTTTGACTGAGGACTCCACCCAGTCCTTCTTTACATGCATTTGTGCATACAATGAAGTCTTCATTTGGATCTGCAATCCTCATAATTGGAGCACTAGTTAACAATTGCTTCAATTGTTGGAAGCTTCTTTCACATTCTTCTGTCCACTGAAATTTCTTCCCCTTCCTTTGCAAGGAAGTGATGGGGTGAGCTATTCTTGAAAACCCTACAATGAAACTTATGTAATAGCCTGCTAGACCCATGAAGGATATGAATTATATCACATTATTTGGCACTAACTATTCTCCAATGGCTTATATCTTTTCAGGATCCACTGCTATCCCATCCTCAGATATGACATAACCCAAATAGTGAATTATGTTTTGATAAAATGAGCACTTGCTCAATTTGGCATACAATTGATGTTCTCTTAGCACTTGCAGCACCATCCTCAAATGTTTCTCATGCTCTTCTTCTGACTTGGAATATACAAGAATGTCATTCAGAAAAACAATGACAAACTTGTCTAAATATTCGCGGAAAATACCATTCATTAAGCACATAAAAATAACCGGTGCATTTGACAACCCAAATGGCACCAATGTGAACTCATAATGACCATACCTTGTCCTGAAGACGGTCTTACTGATATATTCCTATTTAATCCTTACTTAATGATTCCTGACCTGAGATCTATCTTTGATAATATCTTTGCATCATTCAACTGATCAAAGAGATCATCGATCCTTGGCAAAGGATACTTGTTCTTTATAGTCACTTTTTTCAATTGTCTGAAATTGATGCACGATCTCAATGTCCCATCTTTCTTCTTCACGAACAAGATTGGGGCACCCCAAGGTGACATACTTGGGAATATATACCCCTTATTCAGAAGTTCTTCAATCTACATTTGCAATTCCTTTAGCTCTGGTGTACTCATTATGTAGGGACTCTTCGACACCGAAGCTACTCTAGGCATCAGATTTATAGAGAAATCAATATCTCTTTTTGGAGGTAGTCTCAGTACCTCCTTGAACACATCCTCAAAATCCTCCATATTTGGCACCTTATCCTTAGATGCTTCATCCATATGGGATGAAAATATTTGGCATCCCTTCCTGAAACACTTATTTAGCTGCATTACTGAGATTTACCAAATAGTAACTGCCCTGGGTATTCCTTGGAATGTTTTCTGATTTCCTTCCTCATCCAGAAAAGTGAATGCCTTGTTAGGGAAGTATAAGATGGAATGGTGTTGGTAAAACCAATCCATACCAATTAGTCAATCATATGATCCCAAAGGAAATACGTTCAAAATATGCCTTGGTACTCAGTCCATTCATGCCCACTGGACACGATTTAACCAACTCAATAACCTTTCTCTTGGCTCATGTAGCCAGTTGCACCAGCCAAGATTTCGCATGCTTGCTTCTTGGCAATTGCAACCTTTCCACTACCTTGGGGTCTATATAACTATGAATAGCCCATGAATCAATTAAAATAGTAAAGGCATGGTTATTGATCATACCTTCAACTTCAATCATGTGTGATTGAAACTCATCTTGCTTGTTGTCGTGGGCTGCATAGATCCTCGGTACTCTACTTCCCATGTCATCCAATGTTTTTTCTTGCAGAACATTGTGGAAAACTCTCACTTTGTCACTTTTGCGAGGGAAATATCTATACTTGTGATCCCCTTTACAACCCCAACATTGCATAGGTGGTCGTCTTGGCCTTTGTCCACCTACTTCAGCCATCCTTGGCTCTCTAAAAATTGGATGTCTTTGAGGACTATTCCTGAAAAAGGGTGGCTTGTTCCCCTTCTGTCAATGTTCCCTCTTAAACATATTCTTGTCTTCCCAAGCTCTTTGGAAAGTAGGCTTTCTTTTATGTTGATCATATAAGCATTTCTCTCTACTTATGGTTTCTTCCATAGTTTTAGGATCATCATTTTGGATCTTTT
The DNA here is from genome assembly GCA_009831015.1 of Picea engelmannii. NCBI lineage: Eukaryota > Viridiplantae > Streptophyta > Pinopsida > Pinales > Pinaceae > Picea > Picea engelmannii. The sequence continues at coordinate 707,504 of ML780860.1, read as the reverse complement.
CACTAAGGAAAGCTAGCATTCCACTCAAATATCTTTGGATTTTGACATACTCAAATATCTCATCTTTGATGAAAGGGACATACTTCAACAACTCTAGGAATCTTATTCCATATTCATCTATAGTCATGCTACCCAATTTGAGTTCAAAGAACTCTTTCATCTTTTTGTCATAGTATCTCTTAGAAGTATTTATTTTCAAAGTGTTTCTTGAATTCCCTCCAGGTAACATTCTTCCCTTTTATATGTTGTACTTGCACAAGTTGATCCCACCACATGGATGCTTTTCCTTTCAGTTGATACATTGCAATTATTCCTTCTGCATGAGAGGAGTAATTATGCAGTTGGAAATATTTCCTCATGCCACAAAGCCATATCTCAACGTCTTCCTCCTTCTGGTTCTCTCCATTAAATGTAGGAGATTTAATCTTGTTCATTTCACCCTTCAGTTCATCCACTCCATATCCCCTATGCTTTCTGGTAGGCGATGGACTTGAACTACTATGTGCCCTCCTCTTGGAGTGCCCTTAGGAGTGATGATGGTGTTTTCTAACACTCCTTGATTTTCTCTTCTCATCAGGGGGCCTGTGACTTCCTGATTTAGTGGAGTCACTCTCCTTATCTAACTTATTCTCAATTCTTTCCAGGCTCTGTATCAAATTTATGTTGAATTATCCATGTTGTTCCCTGGCTTTCATGAGGTTTTTGTTATCTGCTCAGTGAGTCTCGGCATCTTTATGCAACTTTTTAATGATTTTCATCATGTTCCCTTCTTTATCTATTTCTTCTCCATGCCCAGCAGGGTTTGTCCCTTCAACCCCCAAATAGACATCCATTCCCCTAACTTCATCCTTTGAACTGAAATCATTATGTGCCTCCTCCATTTCTATGTACTATGCAACAATTCAGTTTGGTTCTGACAATTGTTAACTCTGCAAAAATGTGCAGTCAACCGGAATTTTGTCAGGCTATCAGACTAATAATTTTCTGGAATAAACCAATCTGATTCAACAAAAACAATATCAGATTCCATTTTCTGCAAGTCTTGGTCAGTCAAGAACCTCTCGGGCTTCAATCTCTAAGCCTAATTCTATTCTACAACAATTTTCAGGCGCTATCCCCTTTTGTTTTCATCCCTTGGTTCGCATGTGACTATGGCTCTGGCCCAGCGCTTACGATTTGGGTGCTTATCCGGAGCTATGAAACTTTGGGATCCGGGATTCGGAGGTTTCCCCTTTTTCCATGCATCCCAACATCACAAAACAACGAATTGGAGGGCATGTGAAGAACGGAAAATCTACGGTCCACCTTCCTTCATGCACCACTTCTTCTAGAGTGTCAAGTCTCTGGACTTCACGATCTGGTGCCCCACGTCCACTAGGGCCCACGGAACTAATAAATTCCGAAAACCTCACATCAAATTTAGTACTTTTCAAATTGCAGGGACATGGGTTGTTGGTTTTGGAGTAACCCGTCAATCATTCCGCAATTTTCCCGACACTGACACGTACCCCTTCTAGGAAACCGTGGTTTGTATTGCGCGACCACCTTGTAGAATTATCTGCAACACAACTTCGATCTTCGCAATGCCTCCCGGCCCTCGATCTTGATAGATCGTGACCAAATTTAATGCGGACTCGATCCAACTAACTTCTTCTCCAAGTTTAGCTACCTTGTGCCACCACCAGGAGTGCCACTCGACATGACACACGAAGCTAACAAGTGGTCCAATCAAGCGGGTGACATATGTCACATACTAACTGGATTTCCATCTTACCAAGGTTCTTAACTCACTGACACGTGGCACACATACCATGTGCCCACGTCATCCCTAGTGAGGTCAGTAGGCCACGTCACTTCAGGACTTTGGGCTTTGGAAGATTTCACCTTAGCATACCTTGTTTCTCTCAAACGTCGAACTCTTGAACAAGTCGATCTTCTGACACACGTCTCTTGCGACGAGCAGTCCGGATTAACTCTGGACTTCGAGACATTGGGAGTTTGTGCTCTATTCACACCTTGTTTCTCCTGAATGTCGTATTCACGAACAAGCTAACTTGTCGACACATGTTCCTTGCTTGGATAGATGAACAGGAAATACACAAAATTCACTCTATCTTCTCTACAGGTGACCGAGAGCTGTGACCTTGAATTAATCTTTGGGCGCTTATCTCACTTTGCAAGATCGACAGTCATGTTTTAACGAACCATGAAGATCAACGACCATGAGTTATTGCAGGAACTCAACTTTCTCGCGCTTTAATTTCCTTCCCGATCTCTGCAATGCAAAGATGCTCGTCCGTAGTGGGATCGATGTCCACCGTTGATCTGTTGATCAAGCAAGATCAAGGATCCTGAGGGATTGTGGGGCATCAACTTACTCTCTCTTTGATTTACTTCCCGATCTCCACAATCTCTCCCCACCGTCGATCTCCCCTCAATGAGATATGATGGTCGTGACTTAATATTCGCTTGATTTGATGGCTCAACTTCAAACCTTGTGGTTCCAAACCCCCCGGTTAGTGCAGTTTCTTTTCTCTGTTATCTTTCTTGAATCACTATACATCCTGAGCTTCCAAACACGACCAAGGTGCTCTCTTGGCACTCCAGAATGCTCTAAAATTCAAATTTTATCCTTCTCAACAACAATTTTCTCTGAGCTTTTGATTCCATAACCACTTATACGGCCTAATTAAAGCTCAGTGTCCAAAACTGGGCTCTGAACTTCAATTTTTTCCATTTCAACAACAAATCATTTGTGAAACCTTTCCATCAGCTTGCACTAAAATGGCCCATCCAGAATCAGTGTTGAAACCATGGATCTGATATCAATTTGTAGCATCCCCAGCCACCAACAAGACGGGCAAAGTCGCTATGGAATTTCAATGTAATACCATTTTGTAGCAACCCCGACCACCCAGGCCGGGCCATGTAACACCACCAATAGACTGCTAAGATCTGCTAGCAGATTAATTGTTCATCCTAGACTACATATATATTACATGCATTCTAATGAAATAAAAGGCAATAGAATATATTGTTATCATACTAACTCATGCGAAATTGATCGTAAATCATACATGCGACAAAATCACATGATAACATTGTAATAATCACAGGCATGCACAACAGACATCATTAAACACATAATTGATACTTATCTTCGGATTTTTAAGACCACCAACTACATGCAGAACTTCCATGAACCTCCCGGCCTTAGACCACACTGCTCATCACTCTTAGCAGTGGGTCACCCCTGAGCTGGGACTAAACTCCACTGGGAAAGGGATTCCTAGGCTTGACAAGGCTAACAGGAAGTCACACAATTCAACAGGAAGGATTCTCTCAGGAGCCACTTACACCCATTGCTCACTGACTCTCATTCCCCACATCCTTGTCCCACCCCAGGAGTATACACCTTCACTATCACATAGTTCATCAGTTGCTCCACCTCCCTTCTTGGGCTTCAACAACCAGACGAACAAGAACTCTCAGAGATATGTAGATGCTACTGGACTCCCTCCAGGAGAATTCACTTCTTCAACAAACTCTCTCGCCTGGAGAGAGTTTCTCATAGGCTTGATAACCTACCTCTTCAATCTATGGGCATGACAACCCGCCTTTGCAAACCACAGGTATGACAACTTGTTTCTTCTATACATCTCCTAAGACAAACGGGCAAGGGAAAAGGAAACAATAGAACTCTGGTAAGGCAGAGTATGACTCACCAAAAATACCAGTGCATGAGTGAAATTGTTAGGATAAAGGTGGTCGAATGGTCAGAGAATCGCGAGAATGGTGAGAATGGTGAGAATGAGCGGTGTGCCCCTGAACCTTCGTGAGTCCCCCCCCTAAACAACAAGAATCCCCACTTGAAATTGCATGTGCTTGAGCGGACACATGTCGCTCATGAAGCACGTTCCTTTCCATTTGGAAGTCATCCCCTCTTCCCAAAGGAACTTAGGATATAATCATATCCTTCTATCAACATTTAGAATAATAATAAATTATTCTTGGACTTAAGCTCCTAATCTTAGTCCCTATTTCCATCCTCTCAGCCCCCTCTCTCTTACCCGGCCTAGTGGAGCTTAGTCCCCCATACTCTTTCTTTATGGTTGGTCTACACACAACGATGTTTTTATATTAATAATATGAATATTTACATGTACAAAACAAGCTCTTGGGCTTTAACACCTAGGCTCATCGGCCTAATAAACACATAATCCTATCAACTTATAATTGCTTGGCTCACCAGCCTACAAAACATGTTACAATTCATAAATACTACTGGGGCTCGTCCTTGGGGATATTACAACAAGCATTAACCATGATCTTGTGTAAACAATCCAGATGTCATATTATTGGTATCTCTCAGACGTGAACCCCACCATTATTCCAATGCTTCCACTCATTCCAAAAGGTGATATCAAAGCAGGGTTGGAATTTGAAAAACATTTCACTAATCATTTTTTACTATGATCATAAGTCATATTTAATGGAAAAGCTACATGGATCTTTGACTATTGTTGTATTAATGCATGAACCTTTTGGATATAAATTATGTATGATGTTTCAAAATGTCCAACATTTCATGTGGAAACTACACCCATCATCACAGAAAAATAAAGATGAAATGATAGAAAAGAGTGGAGGGGTGGAAAATTATAGGGTTAGAACAAAGGATAACCATTGTGAATTATGATTGAAAAAACATGGATCTTTTTTTTAAATGATAAAATAATAAAGGAATCATTGGGTAATAATAAAGGTTATTAATTACCAACGTAAAAATAATTGAAATCTAAAATATAAAGGAAGAGGAAAAGGAAAAACAATATACTAAGAAATATATATTTTAAAAGAGAAGATGTCAAATTGTAAAAAAAGGATATGCGGGGGTAAAAAAGAGTTCAATTATAAGTTAAAATAGGGGAGAAGCATTAGCAGCTTGGGATAGACTTAAAAAATACAAAACCCAATAAATCAAGAGAAAAATTGGGGGTTAATGACCAAAATGATGAATAGTAGGCTTTCAAGATTGGGTAAGTTTGTAGTCGTCTTCCCCATTAAAATTATTAGGATTTTTTTCAATTTCCAACGCTTCTCGAATGATACGAGAGGAGTGATAGTGTGTTGAAGCAAGAATTTTAGTTTGGTCAAAGTGAACATGATGTTTATAATTGTAGGTGATGCAGGAGCATCTAGCAATAAATCTTAAGGTTGACCTCATGGGCCAAAAACATTTACTAAGGGAGTTGGTTCCATAATTTATTTTATTATTTCTGTAATATTTACGAAATGTCTCTAGAAGACATTTTCGTTGAGTTTGTTTGATTAGATATCGAGTTGTTTGTCATAGGTGTTAAGTTTGTTTCTAAATATTAGGAATAGATCTCTAGTTTAGGCATTTGTTAAGATAACTTGGGATTCATTTGTTTGTGAGCTATCTAAGGGCTTGAGATATATTGAATGCTTTGTAAAAGGAAGAAGAAAGGAATGAGTGTGTAAGATTGAATATGTAAAAGTGTGGATCGCACAAGTCCAAGAGACCAAGAAGGAACGAGATTTCTTGTGTAAATTTACTCCTTCATTGATATTAAGAAAGAACAGAGGGTGTGGTGTTGTCGCATTGTGTGTTTCAATTTTTTTCGCGTTGTGTGTTTGAATTGTTAAAATCTATGTATAAGCTATCTTGGCATAGTGATGAGTTTATGTGATTGTTGGAAGACTGTGCGCGGTTAATTTCAACAAGTTCTAAAATTTTGTTTAAAACAATATTTCCTGAGTATTTGTCTTCACATGAACATACAGTCACGATTTGGTGCAGTGGAACACCCTGTAAAGATCTGCGACAAGTCAGTATTGTTGCAGGATTCCACATGCATAGTAACCTATGACACACCCGTATTATTTGTCGAATTTCACGCAGAATTGTTTGTGACATATTTTGTCAACATTGTTCATTGATTCTTTTGCATAGAGGTATATCCACGTAGTGGTAATTCCACATAGAGTTATCTATGATAGAGTGCAATTCAACGATGAAGGTAAAAGGAAAATTTGAGTGCATGTTCGTGTTGATCCAAGGCCAACCAATCATCTTGAATATTGACTGTGACATAGTGTTGAAAACTCTATGATTTTGGGTTGAAGTTGATGGTATTTTCCATCATTTTTGGTATCAAAGCAATGTTGTATCTAAGGAATCATGCCACCTAGGCGAGGAGGCAGGGATAGGAATGTGGTAAATGATGAGTTATGCTATGAGCTAAGGTGCATCCAGTCAAGGATGGAGGCCATGGATACATCTCAAAGGAGAGAACTTGACATAGGAGATGTTAGTGAGAGTGAATATATGAGATCTTACAAGGAAATGGAAGGAGTTCCAGGAGGAGAAACAACATAAGAACAACTAGTAAGAATGGTCACAAAAGTTGTCCATTCATGCCTAAGATGGGAGTGCCCATGTATGAAGGTAATTTAAATATTGATGAATTACTTGATTGGATAAATGCCATGGATAAATATTTTGATTATGAAGAGGTAGAATATGAGAAGAAGGTGAATATTGTTGTGACTAGGATCAAGGTACATGCAGCTCTATGGTGGTATGAGTTGCAGGTAGATAGAAGAAGAAAATTAAAAGCTAAGATCATGAGTTGGGACAAAATGGTGGCCAAATTTAAAGGTAAGTTCATTCCTAAGGATTATCAGTTGAATTCGTTTAGACAATTGCAAAACGTTAGACATAAAACTATGACAGTAAAGGAATACACAGAGGAATTATATAGGTTGAACATTAGAACTGGTCACATTGAAGAAGATGTTGAGAAGGTTGCTAGATACATAAATGGTTTGAGGTATGAAATTCAGTATGAAATCATCCTTTTGTCCCTGAGAATTGTTGAATATGCATACCAAGAAACTTTGAAGGAAGAAGAGAATTTGGCCAGAAATCAAGGCTATAGAAACAGAGGAAGGAGTCCAACAAGAGGCAAAGGACAATCTAACAGAGGAAGATTTCAACCTTCAAAAGAAGAGGCAACAAGTTCAAGAATCCAATCACCAAGAGGAGGAGAATCAAGAGGCAGAGAAATGAGATGTTACACATGTGGTAAAATAGGACACATGTCATGGGACTGTCTAGAGAACAAGGCAACAAATTAGAGAAATGAAAATATAGTAGAAGCAAAGAAAGAAGACGTGAAGGTAGTCACACAAGAATAAGTTCCCGAGGTAGGAGAATCATTGTTGCTGAAAATAGTTCTAATCAAATTAGAGAAGGAAGCTAAAGAACCATCCCAAAGGAAAAGTCTATTCAGGACTGTATGTGAGTCATGAGGTAAGTGTTGCAAATTTTTTATTGATAGTGGTAGCACAGATAATTCAGTTTCCATTGAAATGGTAGAGAAGTTGGCACTGAAAAGGATAGTGCATCCCACTCCCTATAAAGTGTCCTAGTTGAAAAAAGGACATCAGGTTTTGGTGAATGAGCAGTGTAAGGTGGAAATTCAAATTGGTAGCTACAAGGATGAGATATTATATGAAATAATGCCTATGGGTGTTTTCCATGTTTTTTGGGGGAGACCATGGAAGTATGATAGAAAATCCATTCATGATGGTAGGGGTAACACTTATTATCTAGAAAAATATGAACATGGGCATGTGTTGTTTCCTTTGCAGAATGAAGGAGCCAAATAATATGCTAATAAAAATGTATTGTTGATAAGTGGGAAGGAGCTACTGCAAGAATTAAAGAAGAGAGAGTAGGTAAATTTTTCTTTAATTGGTAAGCCAAAGGTAATACTCACTACCAAAAATATCGATGATTTACCTACATAAGTTAAATATATGTTGGATGAGTTTGTTGATATTATAGTTGATGATTTTCAAAATGCATTACCCCCTATAAGGATTATTACCCATCATATTGACTTAATTAAAGGAACAAGTTTACCTAATAAAACAGCCTACAGAATGACCCCACAAGAGAATAAAGAGATTAAAAGGCAGGTATAGGAGTTGTTAGACAAAGGTTTGGTGAAGGAGAGTTTGAATCCATGTGTTCTACCAACAATACTTATCCCAAAGAAGGATGGAGGATGGCACATGTGCATTGACTCCAAAGCAATCAACAAAATCACCATAAGGTACATATTTCCATTGCCTCACATAGATGATTTGATGGATTGTTTGAGCGGTTCAAAATATTTTTCAAAGATTGATTTAAAGAGTGGATACCATCAAATTAGAATTAGAGAAGGGGATGAATGGAAAACTTCTTTCAAGACTAATAGTGGACTGTATGAATGGTTAGTGATGCCTTTGGGGATAACAAATGCTCCTAATACATTTATGAGGTTAATGAATGAGGTCTTAAAGGAATTTATTGGAAATTTTGTGATAGTATATCTAGATGAATTTATTTTCTATAGCTAGAAAAAAGAGGAACATTTAAGGCATCTCAATATGGTTTTGAGTGCCCTGCAGAAGGAAAAATTGTTGATAAATTTGAAGAAATGCAGTTTTATGAAGAGGGAGATGATATATTTGGGTTTTGTAGTATCTAAAGAAGGTTTGAAGATGGACCCAAAGAAGGTTCAAGCAATTGTGAATTGGCCAACCCCAAGAAATGCATTTGAGGTAATAATTTTACATGGACTTGAAAGTTTTTATAGAAATTTCATTAGAAGTTTCAGTCAGATATGTGCACCTATTATAGAAACTCCAAAAGAAAGAAAAAAACCATTTAAGTGGACTGAAGGAGCTGATAGAAATTTTAATCTATTGAAGAAAAAGATTATTGAAAAGTCTGTGTTAGCTTTGCCAAGATTTGATAAACTCTTTCAAGTTGAGACTGATGTTAGTAGGACTACAATAGGAGTTGGCTTAAGTCAGGAGAGAAAACATCAATTGCATATTTTAGTGAGAAATTAAATGAAGCAAAACACAAATAATCCTCTTATGACAAATAATTTTATGCAATTGTTCAAGCACTTAAGAAGTGGAGGCATTACCTCATTCCCAAGGAATTTGTTTTCTATAGTGATAATCATGCATTATAATTTATAAGTAGTCAACCAAAATTGAATCAAAGACATGCCAAGTGGGTTGAATTTATGTAGAATTTTGCCTTTGTAATTAAACACACAAGTGATAAGACTAATAAGGTTGTTGATGCTTCAAGTAGATTTAAATTAATTTTGCAAGAATTTCAAGTCAACAATTTAGGCTTTGATGGTTTAAAAGAAATGTATCAAGATGATGCAAATTTCAAGGATGTCTATGCAGATTATGAAAATCTCGTTGTTGGTAGCATAAGTCAATGGTTAGACTATATGATACATGAAGGATTGTTGTTCAAGAACAGTAAATTGTGATACCAAAGTATTCAATGAGGGGAAATTTGATTAGAGAAAAACACAATGGAGGACACTCATAACATTTTGGACAAGACATAACATTTTCTCAGGTAAATTATTTTTATTATTGGCCAGGTATGCATAATCAAGTGAAGAAGTTTGTAGAGAAGTGTAGAATTTGTTAGCATGCTAAAGGGAGAAGTTAGAATACAAGGTTGTATCAACCACTACCCATTCCAAGCAAGCCATGGGATGCAGTGAGTATGGAATTTGTGTTGGGATTGCCAAGAACACACAAAGTTAATGATTCTATATATGTTGTGGTAGATAGATTTTCAAAAATGGCTCATTTAATTTCTTCTATCAAGACTAATGATGCGACAAATGTTGCAAATTTGTTCTTTAAAAAGGTTGTAAGGTTACATGGTTTACCCAAAAGTATAGTTTATAACAGAGATACTAGGTTTGTGGGACACTTTTGGAGAACCTTATGGAAAAAGCTTGGTACTAATATTAGTTTTAGTTCAGCCTATCATCCACAGATTGATAGAAAGACCGAGGTAGTAAATAGAAGTCTGAGAAATATTTTGAGAAGCCTTGTGAATGTGAACCCTAGGCAGTGGGATCAGATGCTTGCTCAAGCTAAGTTTGCATATGACGACTCACCAAATAGAAGCACGTGGATGAGTCCATTCCATATTTTGTATGGAATGCATCCTAGGGGAGTATATGAGTTGAGGACTTTGGGAAAACATGAATTGAGAAGTGTCGATGGTGAGGATTTTGCAGTAAGTATGGAAGAGTTGCAGGAAAAGGTCATGGTGTATAAGAGGAAACAAGTATAAGAGAGTAGCCACAAGTATAAGAAGTGAACAAACAAGAAGAGAAGATCAGTGGATTTTGAGGTTGGTGATTTGGTCATGGCGTATTTGAGGAAAGAGAGGCTTCCTATAGGGACTTTTAACACATTAAAGATTAAAAAGATTGGACCATGTAAAATTTTAAGGAAATTTTCTTCTAAGGCATATGAAATAGAACTTCCAAGTGGTGTTAGAATTTCTCCAATCTTTAATTTTTCATATTTGTATCCCTTCAAGGAGACAGGGGATGTTTCAACATATGAACCCGTAAGTGATGAAGATTGGACTGTAGAATGGAAAGAGAAACTACCTAGAGTAGTGAAAAAGGAAATCAAGACAATATTGGATAAGAAGGTAATAAGGAAAACCAAAAGCAATGAGTATTTCGAGTATTTGATCAAATGGAAGGGACAAACAACAAAGGATGCTACTTGGATGAAAACAATAGAAATATCCAAGTATGGCTCAAACCTTGAAGACTTGATGAATAGTTATTTTCTTCCCCGTGAGTCTGATGCATGAGCTTTTGGCAGTAAATCTTAAGGTTGACCTCATGGGTCGCAAACATTTACCAAGGGAGTTGGTTCCCTAATTTCTTTTGTTATATATGTAACAATTACGAAATGTTTCCATAAGACATTTTCGTTGAGTTTGTTTGATTAGATATCAAGTTGTTTGTCATAGGAATTAAGTCTATTGCTAAATATTAGGAACATATCTCTAGTTTAGGCATTTGTTAGTATAACTTGAGATTCATTTGTTTGCGAGCTATTCGAGGGATCAAGGTATATTGAATTATTTGTAAAAGGAAGATAAAAGGAATGAGTGTGTGAGATTGAATATTTAAAAGTGTGGATCGCACAGGTCCAAGAGACCAAGAAGGAATGATCTTTCATTTAACTCCTTCATTGATATTAAGAAAGAACATCTAGCATGTGGTATTGTCGTGTTGTGTGTTTTCATTTTTGTTTTGTTGTGTGTTTGAATTGTTAAATTCTATGTATAAGCTATCTTGGCAGAGTGATGAGTTTATGTGATTGCAAGAAGACCGTGCACAGTTAATTTCAACAAGTTCTAAAATTATGTTTAAAAGAATATTTCCTTAGTATTTGTCTTCACAGGAACAAACAGTCATGATTTGGCACAGTGGAACACCCTATAAATATATGTGACAAGTTAGTATTTTTGTAGGATTCCGTGTGCAGAGTAACCTGTGACACAACCACATTATTTTTTGAATTTCAGGCAAACCGATTTCGTCAACATTGTTCGTTGATGCTTCTGCATAGAGGTATATCCGCGTAGTGGTAATTATGTGCAGAGTTATCTACGATATAGCACAATTCAACACTGAAGGTAATAAGGAAAAGTTGAGTGCCCATTCGTGTTGGTAAAAGGCCAGACAAGCAGTTTGAATATTGACTGTGACAGAGTGTTGAAAACTCTTGGATTGTGGGTTGAAGTTGATGGTATTTTCCATCAGTAGGAATGTTTAGAAATTGATGACTTGGAAATGCAGTTGTGGAAAGTGTCAACTATATGTTCTTTAAGACGGGCTTTGAAGGATCTACCGGTTTGGCCCATGTGTGATTTGTCATAAGAACGAGGACTTTGATAGACTCCTTTTCCAAGCATGGGGTTAGATTTGTCATTATTCTAAATAATTATTTAAAGTTTTTATAGGTTTTAAAGAGAGTTTTGATTTTCTTTTTGGCCAAAATCTTAGAAATATGATTTGTGGTACCGTGAATGTAGGGAAGAGAAATGAGAGTTAGGGGTGGAAAAGAAAAATGAAATTTTTAGAATTAGAATGCCAAGCTAATTAAAAGGCCTTGTTGATTTTAGAGATTGAATAGTCATTGGCCACAAGGGAATTTGTAAGGTGATATTTTTCTTTCTCAAGAAAATGAGGAGTAGAGATTCGAACGACTTGAGTAAAAATAGTTTTTAAAACAACAGATTTCTAGGTAGGGTGATGGTGAGAAAGGGCATGGAGGTAACAATTGGTGTGAATATTTTTCCTTTAAACTTGGTGGATAAGGGTGTCATTAGAAATGTTGTAAATTTTGAAATATCATGCACAATTTATCTTCAAAATGTTCATGCATTATTATGACTAACTGTGAAAACCTACACACTCAAATATTGTTACATTTGTTTTCACCACACAATCATATAAGTGGGAAAAAAAATAAAAAATGATAAAGTGAAACACGACAGTATTTTTATGATGGAAAATCTAATAACCACCATAATTATGATCTTTATGACATTTCTAACTAGTAATAAATACTAATACTAATACTAATAATAAATTAATTAAAATTGACTATCACAAAAAAAAAAAAGATGAAGTTTCTCCTATGCAAGAGGTTAAATTACAATTGGGGGTAGTATCTAGTCTCATGTATAGGACAAAGGTCAAATGCTACTTGAAAGCACAAGATCATATTTTTATATCCTCAACAATGACAATATGGGATATCGACTTTCTTGAAGATATTATCTAGGATGAACCAACCTTTTGGTCCTAGAAGAAGACCTAAAACTATTTATGATAGGCTAAGTGCTCATCTTCCTTAGATGTAAGGAAACATGTTAACAACCCAAGACCTAGAGGCGTATAATAGGAGCGAAAGTATACCCCCTTATGGACCACAAACAGGTCATCTAAAATGGCGTGGTTTTCTTTGAATAATAGTGATAGATTAACCCTCACTTGTTGATGATAGTCAATGATTATTATCCTCAATACCAATTGACAATTAAATTTTGAAATATTTTTTCACCTTTGAAAAAATCAATACAATAACTAAAACATATTTATATAAATTAAAAATAAAAACTCACACCCTTTCACATATAGCCCATTCATTTCAATGTATGTATTATACTATACACATATATTTATGTATTTCATAAACATACCTGCTTTATTGTTTTTTATGTTAATAAATTTCATACACCACATCATAAATATTTAAAAAAAAACGTGGTCGAAGTTTTATCTCTTTCAAAATGTATTTCATTACCATTAATGATTATTTTCTCCATACTAATTGTGGGCAGTATAAACCACTTTAGCTTTAGAAAGTATATATAATATATATGTACTAGTTAGGTTGGACCCACATTTCAAATCTAACATTTGGACCTTGATAGTTGAATTATATCCAAAAACAATATTGGTTTCAAGAATTTCAATTTATGATATTCAATGAACTTTCTTATCTAACCTTGATAGTTGAATTATATCAAAAACATTATCGGTTTCAAGAATTTCAATTTATGATACTCAATGAACTTTCTTAGTTAATATTTGGACCTTGATAGTTGAATTATATCCAAAAACATTCAAAAACATTATTGATTTCAAGAATTTTAATTTATAATACTAATGAACTTTCTTAGTTAATTATTATCATTTGATAACCATTAAATATGATAAAATGATCTGAGTGTTAGATGTAAGAATTTCAATTTATAATACTCAATAAACTTTCTTAATTGATAATTAATTATCATTTGATAACCATTAAACATAAAATTACTAAAAACATTTAAAAAAAATTAAAAAATATCTACAAAGGACATCTAAGAAAATATCTACAATGTTTATGTAAAAGAAACATGAACACAGTGTGAGTGTTTCGTGAAACACTAAATTTTTAAAAACATAAAAAATGAGATCCGCTATATCTACTTAAAAGTGGCATGAACGCATTGAGAGTATCTTTAACATTTTAATCTCATCCACTTATTCCCATTCATTAAAAGAGTCTTTAACATTTAAGCTTATGCGTGACTCCTTTTTCTAAACACAAGATTAAGAAATACATTTAAGAGGATATCCATAATGCTTACTTCTTTTTTTTTAAAATTGGACATTATATTTATATTAATATAATCTGTTCACATAACAAAACATTACATCAAGGGTTTTTTGAGTTTCATAGTCCTATTCATTGACATAATCCATATGGAAATATTCAATTTCCTTACAAAACTGGCACCAAACTTTTTGGACAATAGACAAACTTTTCAAAAAAATAAATTCATAGTCCTATCCATTGACATAATCTATATGGAAATATCTAATTTCCTTACAAAACTGGCACCAAACTTTTCGGATAATAGACAATTTTTTCAAAAAAACAATTGTCTTTCATACATAGATAGTGGCAAATAAACAAACACCCTTCTTTGCTAAAAAAAAAACAGCACATGAGAAAACCCCCTAGAAAGACTGTTAGTACATCTTTAAAAAGAGTTTTGGGCTCTCATGACCTCCTTCCCACTGATTGTATGCTATGTTTTCTAGACACAATGAGAGGGCCTTTTTTGATAAGCAATCAACCTCTTGATACTCTTCTTTGTATACATGAGCAAAGGTAATTTTCAGAAAATACTTGATGAGCTCCTTTATCCTGTCCTTCCAATAGTCTATAGAGACATCCTGAAGAGTGCCTTTTTCCATTAATCCATTCAATGACTATTTTAGAGTCCCCTAAAACATGAAAATCTGTAATAGAAAGTCTATGTGCCAAAGTTAGAGAAGCCCAAACACCCATAAGTTCTGCTCTTGTATTTGTTCCTCTTCCACAATTTAGAGTCCACTTGTAGACTGTGTGATCATTGATTTTTATGAATCCTCCTGTGCCACTTCGATCTCCATTCCTTTGTGCTGCCCCGTCAAACCATCCTATGATTTTATCATTTGGAATATCAAGAAATGAGCATCCAGTTTTATAGACTTTATCCTTTCACCCGTGACTGCTCGTTGCACCTAAAGAGAGAAATGATATCTTCTGAATGGAAGGACTCTTAGACTCAAATATAACCAAGTTTATTTCAAGCCAGATGAATCAACAAATAAAGGCTGACAGTGAAGGGATATTGTGATTATGAAGAGCCCAGTTTTCAAAGTATTCCTTCACTGATGTGTCATTCCATCCTATAGTGATCTTGAGGGCCCCTTTGATCCTTTCCCAAACTGATATAGTGAAAGGGAAATAAACAAAGAGGTGTTTTCCAGTTTCCTGATTACCTTTGCAGAGTTGACAGAATCCTGGCCCCACCCATCCTCTTTTTTGTAAATTTTTCCAGGTAAGAAATTAATCTTCAATCACAAACTAGGTGAAAAGCTTAATCTTTTGGGGACAATCCCAACACCAAAGTTTTTCCTCCAGCCTCCTACTTTGATTTTCCATAGCTTGGATGCCAGCGCATTGTATACGTTTTTAACTGTGATCTGACCAGATCTATCTCCACCTGTCCATCTTAACTCATATGCTCTTTCAGTTAGTTGTATGTCTGATCCAATCAAGCTCCTCCTGTACCATTCCCATTCAGCTGCGAGATCGCCCTCCAATCCCAAGTCTGAGTTGTCTAGCCAGCTAGAGTAGATCGAACCCTATGGACAGACTCAGCTAGCTTGATAAAGAAAATACACATTTTTTTTATTTAGACAGGAAATCAAATGAATAGACAAAATGGAGTCCTTCCCCAAGCCCAAAAATTTGTCCATTCCAACAATAATCGAATCTCTTGAGCCCAATTTCCAGGCTAGCCAATGCACGATCAAAGGTAAAGTATTCAGGAGGTTTTTCCAAGTTTGGGAGTCGAAAGATGAGACTGGAGAAGTTGATCATAGCCAAGTCGTCACAGAAATATGGATGGAATACTTGTATTTTATCACTCGTTGTGAAATACCATTTTTCATCAGTGCACACCACAATGTATTAGTCGCCAGTGCCCTGGAAAAACAAAAGATGTTTCTCAACCCCCATCTGCCAAAAAAATTTGGTTTCAAAATGGTCTCCCATCTACATAAATGGTAGGTTTGATTTTGCTTGTTGCCTAACCAGAGAAAAGAAAAAAACCAACTTACTGATTTGATTTAGAACAGATGTCGGAATGTGTGCCAAGGCCATCCAAAAGACTAGTTGACTTTCTAAGACTTCTTTGATCAGCACATATCTTCCCCCCAGTGAAAGAAGTCGATTGCACCAGTGACTAATTCGATTCTCAAACATCATAATAAGTCATTGACAATCCTCCGACTTGTAGTTGTTAGGCTTTAAAAAGAATCCCAAGTATTTAAATCCATCCGAAAAATTCATGAAGTTGAAATGAAACAAAACTTTCAAAGCATCTAAAGTTCCCTGACGAACATCGTATCGTAGAAAGGTGGACTTTTGGATGTTGATCATCAATCCCGTCACACAACAAAAGGCATTAAGAATTTTGTTGATTTCCTGCCATTCTGGGATCAATGCTCTAGAAATTATTAGCACATCATCCAAAAAGAGTAGATGGAGGATATTAATAATCCTAGAAACCTTGATTCCCAACAACTTCCCTTTAGATTGACCTTTTTTAAGAGAAAGACTTAGGCCCTCCATCATAAGTATGAACAAAAGAGGCAACA
The DNA here is from genome assembly GCA_009831015.1 of Picea engelmannii. NCBI lineage: Eukaryota > Viridiplantae > Streptophyta > Pinopsida > Pinales > Pinaceae > Picea > Picea engelmannii. Next base: position 690,855 of record ML780860.1, on the reverse strand, counting down.
TTGGATAACGTTGTCGTAATCCTCTACCACTTTTGAAGAAACTAGTGGCCTCGCCGTTGATAAGGATGGTGTATGTTGTTGAGGCAACACAACCCATAATCCAATTTGTCATAAGAAGTCCAAAGCCACACTAGAGAAGCATAAACCTTAGATAATCCCAATTTGTGCAATCATAGGAATTTTTAAAATCTAACTTCAGGATGATAGCTTGAAGTCTTTTGGCCTTGATACTATGAAAGCATTCATGTGTTGTCCCTATGGCATCTAAAATCTATCTGCCCTTTAAAAAACCCAATGTTCTTCAGACAAGGCGCGAGAGAGAATTGGTATGAGTCTCCTCACAATTACTTTTGCAATAATATTGTAGCATAAATTACACAGTGCGATAGGATGAAAATCATTGAAGGAACTAGGATTGTTGACTTTTGGTATCAAGGCACTGAAAGTAGAATTAATCGGTCGAAAAACCTCACCTCAGATCCTAGTCTCCTCCACAACAACAAGCAAATCTTGCCCAACCAGGTCGAAGAAGTGTAGGAAAAATTCGACAGTCCACCCATCAGGGTTGGGACTTTTTTCCTTTGCAAAACCTTTTAGAACCTCTAAAATTTCTTCAATGGTACCAGGCTTCTCAAGAGTTTCTACTTCATCCTCCAAAAAAATCCTAGGATACAACCTGACAGTATCTAACTGATAACTAATGTTGTTTTTCCCTATGTCATGATAGAAAGAATTAAAGAAAGAGATTGCTTAATCCTTTAAGGCCTCCTGACCTGAGTGAACCAATCTAGATTCATCTTTTATTTCCCAGATGTGTTTTTTGTTCCTCCTGTAGCTTGCAAAACGATGAAACAATTTCGTATTTTTATCTCCACTCTTAATCCATATGGACCTACTTTTTTGGAACCACCGTTCTTCCTCTTCCAACAGAAATTTGTTGCGCTCAGACTCTAAGAACATCAATCGTTGTTCAAAATCTGCAGTGTGTATTCCTTGATTCTTTTGAATATAGAGCGTTGCCAATTCAACTTCTGTCTTTTCCAATTCTATCTTATCTCGTAGACAGTTTTCTTTTAACCAAATTTTAACTCGTTTTTTTTTAAATGAGAGCTTCTCAACTAATCTCCTTTGTGCCCCTTCAACTTGTTGAAGTTGTGCATCAGTCCAAACTTCACGAGTTGTAGAGGAAAAAGAATCATCACACAACCAAACTAGATTAAACTTGAAAGGGTGAGCGACCGTCAGTATCCAATGCCCAATTGAAGTAATATAGGTGCGTGATCGGATAAATAAGGATATTCAACCCACGACCTATATCTCACAGTTGGCATAGTAATATCCTCCTCCACAAAGATTCTATCAAGTCTTTTAGCAATTCCAGATTCTCCAGATCTACCATTACGCCACATAGGAGCCAACTTAGTAGGAGCCACATCCACTAAAGTATTTTTTTCAAACAAATCCCTGAAGAAGACCACCAAAGGATCAGTCAAAGTTGTTATGCCCTAAATATCATCTGAATTTAACGTGAAATTCATGTCCCCTGCCATTATCAAGTCATCATGAGCTAACAGTCCCCTATCTTCTACTTTTTTTCAGAAAACCTTGTGGTCTGTGCATGGGCCATGTACATTCAAAATAGAAAGCTTCCTTTTATCCACTAAGATGGAACCTGACAAGAAAATACCACCACAACTTAGGACATGCAGAAATTCAAAAAATCAAGGGTCCCAAGACACCAGAAGGCCACTCGAATTTCCCAATGAACTAACAACACAAGCATCCACTATGGCCTGAGTGCAAACATGAAATTCTTAGCCTTCTCCTCATCCACTAGAGTCTCCTGTAGAAAGATAATATTGGGTAAAGTTTTTGAGATAATTATACGCATGGAGGCCATATTTAGGGGTCCTCCTACCCCTTTAATATTAAGGGAGAGGAGGATCACGATTTAGCCCTTGCAAGGGCTTTCATGCCTCTAAGCACCCCCTGATCAATGTTTGAAGAAAGTTGGCTAGCCGAAAAGGAAAGGTTTGTCCCCATTTTTTGCGAGCACTTCTAGTTTTTAGAGGAGATAACTCAAACCCCATGACCATGCAAGGTCCTTCCCATTTGAGACTCCTAAACTACTAGAATCTCTAGAAGCATCACTAGGCCCCGCAATAACCACAACTTCTTTCCCCAAGAAATTCGGGATCAGGATAGGAATAACAACCTCTTAGTAGGATGGTTCCAAGGCCATTTGCATCCTATCCAAGGATTTCTCATTGGAGATAGGTTCTCCATAACCAGGTACAAGGAGTGAATCTTCCTCCGACAAAGTCTAGAGAAGAACATTGTTACTCAACACATGGTTATCAACATGGACAGGAGTGGGATCATGCTGGACATCAGGCGAGATTGGACTCACTAATACAGTCTCAAAGAGTGGAACTGAACTCTCTAAAAAAGTCTCATTATCCACAGTCTTAACAATCTCCGAAGGAAAACTCGACTCTGAATGGAAGAAAGTATCAAGGTGATCTCTTTCCCACGCAGACAAAGTGAAATACAGAGATGGACAGTATTGTCTCAACTTACCAATGAAGGTGTTATTCGGAGATGTTGGTTTTTCCATATCCCACGCTCCCGTAAAATCTTTTGGCTCATGGATGTTTGTCCCATGAGAGTAACAGTTTGATGTATTCTCCTCCGAGGAGTCCTTGTCGACAAAAGCTCCATAAACATGATGAAACTCCTTCCTTATATGACTAGTTTTCCTACAACATAAACAACAGAAAGGTATACCCAAATAATCTAATCTTTGCACTAATAGAAGACCCCTCCATTCAATCTCCAAAGTTTCCAGCAATCCAACATGTATATCCACTTCCACGAGGACTTTAGCCATCCTTTTGTCTATAGACTATAAAGTGTCCTCATCGACCTTAATAAAATGTCCTAAGACATTTCCTATTGCCTCCAAAGCTTTGAAATTACACAATTGTAGTGGGAGACCCGAGAGCAGGACCCAGAGGTGACGATAGCTAAAATACTCCGTCGTCGGGTCAAACCTTATTCGCCACCTCTTTAGCATGAGGTTGTTGCCCTCAAAAGCCCAAATTTTTTCTAAAACCCAAGCTGAGTCTTACGGAGTTTTGAAAACAAAGGCGAACCATCCCCTCGACAGAGTCAATAACACCGAGGAATAACGCAGAAGGGGTTCCCAGGTAACACACATCCACTTTGAGACAGTCATATTGCATAGAAAACAATATTCCAACCTTCCCACCAAAGCACACATAGAAAGCGGACAATATTCTTCAAGTCCCACATCCAAGCCCATAACCATTTTTTGTTTGGTTCGTTTTGGCTTCCATGCCCGCACGGTGCACTTTGGAGAACCTCACTTCCCCAACAAACCACCTCCCTTGTTCTCCAATGTTTGAGCGTTGCAGATAGTATTCAGTCATGTCTCATTAGCTCTTTTTCCTTGTAAATCCTTCACCTTATCATAACCTCCAATAGTTAAAACTTCTGAAAATGCACCAGGAAGACGAGAAGCTTCCTTGCAGAGGGAAAGACTCGATGCTATAGACTGGGGAAATTGCTTTGAACCGGTGGTAGTGGAAGAAGGAAACTCTGCCAAAGGTGTCAATGGCTCACTTAAATTCACATTTTAGTGTGACTCTACTACCATTACACTTACAAAGCTCATCCACGGTTGAAAGGAAGCTCGCCTGATCCCAAGGCTCCTCGTCTGCCACACCCAAGAGGGTGATGACCTCACCCTTCATATCTGCGGGCCACCCTACCTTAAAACTACTGCCAGCTCAGTAGAAAAATCGTTAACCAACTAATGTTCCGACTTGTCGGGATTGATAAAATGTATGATGGAAGGTCAGTAGTAAAGAACGAAAAGACAGAAGACCTGAAACATAAATGACTAGGGTCCCGTCATCTCAATGTCTGTCGGTTCAGAAGCCAAAGCAGTTAAGAAGATCTTCAATGCTTGTCAATCCAGGAGGTTAGTAAGCGAGAGGAAGAAAATGTTCCAGCCTACTAAGTCTAGGGGTCTGTGAGCTTGACGAACGCTCCATATAAGAAAGTAGAACCACTCTCCTATGAAAAATTCCCCTCCAAAACCACTAAAAACTGCAATCAATGGTAAAGCCGATGTAATCAAATTATACTCTTTGACCATCCGAAGAGATCAGGAAAGTTATCCTCGAGAAAAAGATCAACCTCCATGAAACCTACAACTCCTTGTTGATTCTCGCCTAAAACCCTCCATAATACTTACTTAAAGGCACATGATACATTTAATAACATTTTTAACTAAACACAAAATTAAAAAAAACATCCGAGACAAAATTCATAATGCCTACCTAACGGGCCCATTGGGAGTGTTTTTTTACATTTCATGTTATTCACTTTTACCCATCCTTGTACACATCCATTGAGAGTGTTTTTAACATTTAGTCTCTTTGGTTTGTTTATTGTGAAAATCCTCAAAAAAATCGAAGTATTTAAGATTATAACGTTTCATTTTATTTTTAATAAATATTTCAATTTAGCAACCTTTTTGAAATATCAATATTAACTTTATCATTATTTAGATGGGTGAGTGGGTGAGTGTCGCTTGTAGGCAAACCCATCCAACACTTGGTAAGAAGCGATGGCACATGGTAGAAGGGAATGGTTAAGAGGGGTGGCCATATGGCCAATCCCTTAGTTCGAACACCCATGCTGGGAGTTAATGATGACTTGGAGGAAAATTTTGGACCTATGCAATACTATGAAAATTGAGGTATAACATCACGATTACTATCTTATTTTTCCCATGATGAAATGGAGACGACCATTGAACTATTCCTGTTATGATCAACAACATTTGATTTAAAATGGTAGCCCCTTTCGCTTCAAGGCTCAAAAGTAAATAAAGAAACCTTCAAATTGGGAACAACCAAGAGTGCATAGACGTATGGATTAGGGAGTGCCCATTCTAGTCTTTGAAGTTCCTATGAGTCCATAAATGAAGGGAGGCATAGGGGAGGTTGTAGAAGGTCCCAAAAAGTTACTTGTTCGTAGTGGAGACTACCGACTACTACAACTCCAATGTCACTAGCTCATCGCTTTCCATGCCAACATAAGCAAATGGATGCTTAAAAAAATTGTCAAGGTTCTTGCAAAGAGACACAAGCTAGCTATGAATAAAAAAATTGAACAACCAGAGGAAAATATTCATAAGAAGATGACAACTAGAGGAAAACATTCATAAGAAGATGAGGGTCACAAGAAATTTAAAAATTGATGAAGAGTTACTAGCTAGCATAGTGTTGAACACCAATTGATGAAGAGTTAGCTAGCATAGTGTTGAACATCGTGTTCTCCATGATCCATAATATTAGTTTTTCTATCATCCTTGATTTATATTTTCAAACCAAGGAGCTCATAGCTAGGTACTATGATGAGGTGGAGGAGAATAGCAATAATTCCATGAAGGAAATTAGAGAGGAACTTAGACAGTTAAATGTGAATTATCATTTTCTTCTCCAAGCAATTCAAGGCTTAAAGAGGGTTTTTACTAAAGAAACCATTAAGAAAGAAGCATAAGAATTACTAGTTACAAACCCCCTCTCCCCTATTGCTCTAAATGATGATGAATCCTAAATAGCTTTGGACTTGAGTTCACCCTTCTACTTATTACTTTTGTATTATGTTTTCTATTAGTATGCCAAGAGCAAAAGCTCATAAATTAGAATATTTGCAAAAATCTACTTTTTGATATAGTCCTCTAATCAAAGGCCACATGTGAGGCCATAAAAATATTTACACCCTTTTGTTATTAAGGCTAAGGATTAGTCGTATGCACTCCTATGCACTAATAAAATTCATGTTTTGATGACCACTTTTATGCACTAATGAAATTCATGTTTTGATGACAAGAACAATATCGACTATGAGCCATAGTAGTCAGCAAAGGTTGCAATATGAGCCATGATAGTCCCAACATTATGGGTGAGTCAATTGAAATTCTTTAAGTGGTATGAAAATATATAAAGATATAGTTATTTAAATAAATAAATCAATTTTGTCATTATTATTATTATTATTATTATTTTTAATTCTTAAAT
>ML780860.1:661981-676463 GCA_009831015.1 Picea engelmannii | reverse complement strand
AGGTACGCTAGGCAATCTCATGTTTTTTATTTCATATTTTATTCATTATCCTTCACTATGTTTTTTCGATTATAAACTTTGGAATTGATCATCTTGTAAGCATTGCTGATAGTGAAAGCAATAAATTGTTCAGCCATCTACTTCTCGTTGAAATTTGATCTTAAAATGAGGCAACAGGGCATTTGGAGCGGTATGATTGGTGGAACTGCATTGCAGACATTTATTCTTTTATTAATCATATATTTTACAAATTGGGAGAGAGAGGTACGATTTTATCTTATATCCTGTCTGCCACTGAAGTTATGGAATAACTGTATTTATTTTGTATTTGTTCTTAGGCTGGCCATTTTAATTCTCGGTCTCCATGAAAATACAGGCCGCAGCTGCTGAGGATCGTATTAAGATATGGGGTGGTTCAGTTGAGGCTCTCAAACATAGCTCAGTTGATGTAAGAAATTAGTAGATTGACTATTGCATAGAAGTAATAGAGCTTTGGCTATTTTAACCGTTGTTGCGTGATTTTAGTTTTCACTCTAACCCTCTTCCAATTGGTGGCAGGCAACAAATAGCACTGAAAGAAACAATCAGTCTTCACATGTTTAAAGAGAGTCAAGAATATTTGATGGGAACATGTATCTATTGTCTATTTTGTGAATAATATGTACGCCCTCGACTGGTTTATTGGTGCGCATATATTTTGTTCTCCATACTTGAAGCATTGGTGTAACCTTTTCAGTGTGTTCATTGTTCGTAATAAAGTATTTCCATTGTTCACTGTAATACAATGAACCAAATCCCTATCTCTTCAACATAATAGTCCTATGCATCTTGAGCCGTGTGACTATAATTTCACGTCTATGAGTTGTGCATGAACTCTGTAAAACTAGCTTCTCTATTTGGGATTGGAGCCTGTGTTGCCCCAAAGGTTCAAGAGCTTCAACATGCTATCAAAATAGGTCCTTGTTCTGATGGAAGAACAATGCTGAGATGTTTTAGCAGATTGTCAGATCGGTTCTTTGGTCCTGTTGAAACAAGGTATTCATTTTTATCTCTAACCAAAAACTTCATTTTCTTCCTAGTATGGAGCCGCCCAAAGATTAAAAGAAAAAAAGGGGGACAAAATGAAACCTTTCGCTATTCGGAGTTCGGCGTTTCATAAAGCAGTCAGTAAAGTTCAAAACTCCAAAGTCTCGGTGCCCATTTTCCAAAAGGGGTTTTAATTTTGTTTAAATATATATATAGGAAACAAATGTTATAAATCCAAATGTGCTTATTCGCAAATTATCTTTAAGTGTGATTAATTAAACCCTTAATCTCGATCAGTGAACCTTAAATCTTTTGGAGTTTCGGGTTTCCTAGTAACAAAGTGCTTTTGAAATATAGATTCCCGATTTCCGAAAGTCTTAATCATGACTAATCTTGATTAATCAAGGTTTTAATACAGATGATTAACGTCCGTTTTAAGCTTTTCACTTTTCGCATTCAGGGGTTGCATATGACATATCTCTTGGGTACGTGATCCCCGAAACTCCGAATTGTGAAATCATAAACTCTAAAGCAAAGTCTTAAGATTGAACTAAGTCATTTTAAATCATGATTAGTAATCACTAAACTTCTTTCGGGCTTCGGGATTCAGTGTTTTAAGAAACAGACATTTCGAAACTCCAAGTTGAAAACGCCGATATATGATAATATCCGTAACAGGACAAATTAAGATTTCTTAAGTTTAAGTGCGTATCTTTGAGCTCATCTTCTTCATTTAAAACATTAAAGTCCTACTGTCTGTCTCAGTACGTCCATTAAAAGATGAGTTAAAAGAACTACAGCTCTGCATTTCGAATTTTATTCTTATCTTTTACAATCGCAGGTGAGTTGTATTCCTCCAGGCTTATAGATTTTCTCGTCTGCAAACAGGTTTTCAATCTAGTGTGAACGCTATGGCACCTAAGAGGGTACTTAAGAAAGTTGAGGGAACTGTTGAAAGCACAGGTATAGAAGGAGATGTCGTAGCTGATACCACACCCCACGCTATTGATTCTATCAAATCTTGGAGGCAAATCTTCGAGAATCTAGATTACGAAATTAAGAACTTCCCCCATGATTCTGAGAACAAACTCCGCGACATAGCAGAGTCTGAACTTCACAAAATAGCAGCACGCCCATGGCTCATGCCATATAATGACATGATATATTGGGCCTTAGAGAGAGCAGACGCGAAGACAAGGAGCATTATGGACAGTCGTGGGGTCGTCATTGGTTCCTTCAGGCCGGAACATATACAAGTAATGTACATGCTATCCCCTAATCCTAAGTATATTTATAATGTTGAATTCATAGCCGAATTCCAAAGAAAGGAATGCGCAGAGGCGGATCAGACATACCCTGATATAATTAGAGACTGGTGGGGAGTGCCAGCGAAGTTCAAGGCTGATACTCACGGGAAGTATGCCACAGCCTCACTAAATGAATACATGGTCTATGTAGCCATGATGCTTTCCATACTCTTCGGAAAGAAAAGCCCCACTCATTTCCCTGCGGCATGGGTGCCTCTTCTTCATGAAGCAGCTGAAGGTTTTAGTTTCAACTGGGACAAAATCCTATCAGACAATTTATCTAAGCAGGTAACAGAATACCAAACTTCAAAATCCAAGGGCAAACCAGTGGCCTTCTATATGTATGCCTACATCATGGATGCCATATGCTTCATGACCCCTTTCCTTCTGATGATTTGGAGTTGGAATCCAACCTCCAATAAACCCATTCATGAATATTATTCTAAGTTGTGGGAAGAAAATGCTAAGGATTCCTTCTACGAAATCTGCCACTTCATGGTGATTCCAATGCACCAGATGCTGTATGGCTGCGAGCCTCCCTGTATTTCTGAGTCAGTCATGGAAAGTCTCAAGGTCGTTGCTGATTGGTTTATAGAAGAAATTTTTTCCTACATTAGGGTTTTCGGATGTTCAATCCCTCCCCATGCACTACCAAAATCCCTCCCTGATAGACTGGTGTGCAGGGAGGTGGCTCATCAGATAGTAATAGGTGGCATCGGGAATGAACTAAAAATGGCCCAAAAGATATTCTGGCCTATTTTCCCTGTGCAGATTGGGAAATATTCGCTACTCATTCTAGGGAATTCCAAGGTTGAGGCAGCCGCATTAGGAGAGATAAAGTTGTTAAATCTTGATCACAGAAAATATGATCCCTATAAAATTGTGGGTAATCACCAAGTCAACTGCAATCTGAAAGTATATGAACATGAACAGTCCCCTTGTGACGACATGTTTAGAGGAGTTATAAGTTATGACGAAGTGTTGGCCAGGTTTCAATCTTTGTCACCTGACTTGCAAAACAATTTCCTGAACTTCCAGAAACATCGGAGAAGTGGTTTACCTAGGGTATTACTGGGAGAAGCATCAACTCAACCTCCAGAACAAGGAAGCATACCCCTAGGTTTTGGATCAGGAGGGCAGGATAAAGAAAGCACAAAGAGAATTCCAGAAGAGACCGGAGAGTCTCCACAAAAAACAGAAGGACAAAGGGCAGAGAACTCAGGAATGGAAAAAGGGTCTCAGACACCCCCAGTGTCTGATAAACCAAACTTCCCTTCGTCATCGGCAATTCATGGTAATACCCTCAAAGCAACAGAGGAGGTAAGATCTATAGAACTAGGTGCTCCCATCGCCTCTTTGACTCCATTACAATCCACTTTCGGTTTCCCCCAGCTGGGAACCCTATATGTTAGTGACCTTGAGCCCATCTCCAGAGAAGAGATTCCTCCATCAGATTATTTTTTCAGTAAGAAGAGAAAGGCAGTGTTGAAGCAGGAAATGCATCAAAGAGAAAATGCAATGGTAAAGAGGCACAAAATTATAATAGACAGGGAGAATTTAGAGGAAGAAGATTTCACTACCGAAGTAGCTCGTTCTATGGGAGTATAAGCCACAGCTAACCAGTTCACTGTCGAAAATATGAAAGCACGTCTGAGACAGAGAAACCTCATGATCGCTAAACTACAAGGCCAATTAAAGGAGAATGAAAAAAAGATTGAAGAAGGTATAAATAAAGGTTTGGACCAGGCCAGAGCCGGGGATAAGCAAAAAATTCAATCCCTGAAAACAAGCCTCAACGAGATGGAAGAGAGAGTGCAGACAAGTCAAATGCAAGAAGAAATCATAAATCAATTACAAACTAAATTAAAGGCAATTGAAGATCTAGTCATAGATCTGAAAGTTTTCCAGGCCCAGTCACTGGAAGTGCATGTAGAGCTAGAAGTTGAACAACAGAAGTTGATTTTCAAGATAGAGATCCTCCAGAATTACTTCCATGAAGCAAGCCATTCTTTTGATAACGTTATCATGAAGGAAAAAGAAGCTAAAGTAGAAAGGGTCACTCTTCAAAGGGAAATCGTATGTTCAACGAACGAAGAGACATCCAAAACTACAAAATTATCAACCACAGAGAAAATCAGAGGTGACATTATGCTCAAAGTATGGGAAGCCAACATAATGGAAAGAAAAAGAATAGTTAAAGAAATCAAATACGACTGTGAAGAGGTTTTCAATCTCTTAGACAAAGGGTCATTAACATTGGGAAGGACAATTGTGCAAGGCTTCTAGAGCAGATAAATATTGCGAGACACCAATTAAAGTTTAAAGAAGATCTAAGTGAGAGCCAGATGGAGATTTCACAACTAAAAGAAATGGATGTCACCTTAATCAATAGGTTGTTGATTCAGCCCAACTTAAAATTGCAGTCAATAAAGTTTGCAAATAAAAGAGTTGAAGAAAATTTCCCAAAGATACAGAGAAAGGTATATATGTTCGAAGCAAAGGAGTTCCTAAAGCCTCCCAAAACGTCTGCACCTTTCCTCAAAAAATGCATTGAATGTGTCAGAGCAAAAGAAGGAGAGTCTTCAACATAGTGATAAAGTACCCGTTTGAAAAGTGTAGCTATGAAGATAAAAGAAAGATAAAAAAAATCTTGTAAAAAAGTTTTCAGCTTATTAACAATAAATAGCTAGTTCCTAGAAATTAGAAGATTCCCCAACCAGCAAGGATTGGAAATTTTGTATAAATGTAAAATTTTGGAACTAAGAAGGGGCTTTTTGGTGGCCATTATACGGGTGAAACTTTTTACACTGATAAATAAGAATGCAAAACGAAGATTCCAGATCTTGTCAATTCTGAGCTATGTGTTCCCTTTGTTTTTTCTCATAGTATTTTTTCTTATGTGTATCTTTGATGAAATTTAAACAATAATTTAGCATAATATTTACTATTAGTTCGATTCGTTGGGTTATCTAATTATTTACAGTTTTTCCTCTGTACTTGCTGTCAGCAGTTTCAAGACCTGTAGATTATTTAGGTTGCAATGGTTTGTGTTTCATTAGAGTCCTCTTATCTTTCATCTTTCCTCGTTGCAAAGTGAGATTCTTCCATGATCGATGTCTCATTTTTGCTAAACAATTTTGTGTTTTTCATTCGTCAATATCACGTCTTTAAAATCTAACTCAGGAACAGGAAACAGCCTCTGATCTGTTGAATATTAATCTGTGTTTGAATTTTCTTCTCTTATAACCAAAATCAGAAAGAAACACACTTTATTGAACAAAGTTTTAGACCTTCTTCCAACCATTATCCCTCATGACTGTGCCCACCTCAAGACAACCTAATGTAGAACTCGGTCTTTCTGATCAGACTAGCATTTCCCTAAATTTATTTAACACTATATTGCAAACAACTAACACCCGGGTCGAATTAGAATGTTCATGGGCAGCGATTGAATGGCACATAAGCATCCAAGAAAACTGGGAAGCTCAACGGAAACAGTTAAGGAACCAACCATAGTGGTTATCCTTCAAAGCTGACTTTGTCTACCTTAACTTTCTTTACTCGTATCAGATGCTTTGACGATATACTTTAGATCCTTAAAGTATAAACTCGGGAACAACATATTTTTGGCACTGTTACCGGGGAGTGAAGAAATGAATCTTTTCCCTGGGAAGAATGATATTAACATTTTCTTTCTTTGATAGTGAACAAAGATTGAAAACTTTTAAGGCTACGTTCATTTTTCACTTGGCGACTCCACGATAAATAAGCTGGCTTTGAGCCGAAGTAATACCAAGAAGAACCCGGACGACAAACAAACTTCACCAGTTTCTCATCCGGAAAAGATTTTAAAATCATGAAGATCCCTTAGACAAATCGTTTCACCGACACATACCATCTGTCAACCTAATTCTACACAGTCGAACATTGGGAAAATACTTGAGAGATTCATCTCGCTCCCCCTTTCAATCAATACGTTCTCTTTTCCCGAAGTGCACACTCCTACTACCAAGCACTCTGACGAATGCCCTGTGTATCATGATTTAACCCCTGTTGATTCTCTGATATATTCGTCTTATGAGTCTGGAGAAACAAGTTATTTTCCTCTTGGGCCTTCTTTCTCTAGTTTCTTGTGCCTTGACGATCAGTTCCCCACAACCTTTTTGTCACATTCAAGCACAACCTAAAATCTACCAAACTTCCGTGAGCTTTCTCCTCCTACACTCCGAGTTTCAGCCTCAAATCCATCAATGGTTGCGCATGGAGGTGTGGGAGCTGGAGGCGGTGTTGTAGGTGGTTCCGCAGGAGGAGAAACAGGTGGCCAAGTACCACTCCCTGGAATCTTTGCTAAGGTGGCTGCCAGATATGCCCCTCTTGTCCTCCTGGTTCCCCTACACGACCTTCCAGAAAATTACATGAAAAGTCTTCCCAAATTCACAGGGGAAGGAGATTTAACCGCACAAGAACACATCAATTTCTTTGACCAATTTGCTGGCATCCTCAGAATCAAGCACACAGATGTCTACTCTAGATTCCTCATTCAGAATTTCGAAGGACAGGTGAGGACCTGGTTTCGAGCCCTGACAGCTGGATCTGTAAGGTCTTACGAAGAACTTGAAAACGCTTTTATCAGATAATGGGAAGAAAGGAGAGACCACCTCTATTACCTAACTGAATTTGGGGCTCTCAGAAAAAAAAGGTCAGAAACAATTATTGAGTTCACTCAAATGTTTAACAAGTTGTATAATAAAATCTCAGTTGAGGTCAAACCTTCTCAACCCGCAACGAAAGTAACTTTCGTTGGAGCCTTTGACCCCGATTTCGCTCTATTATTAAGAGAAATGAGATCAGTAGATCTCACCAAGATGCAAGATGATGCCCTAGAAATTGAATCGAACATGATGGCATCAGGAAAACTAAAAGCCAAAATAGAAACTGGGAACAAAGAAAATAAAAAAATTCAAAGAACAAGGTGGATCCTCTAGACCGGGGAAATCCTCAGGAGATAAAATAGACAAGATGGCAAGGATAATTAGGGAGTTGTCAAATAAGATCTAAAAAATGGAACTCGATAAATCAAAAAAGGATCATTTTCCTAGGAAAGATTTCAGAAGGAATCTGGATCCTCAAGCCCTACAAAAACTAATTAAGAATGAGGATCAAAAAATCCCAACCCCCTTCAAAGGTGAAAACTTCATTGGAGGGGAATACCTAGAATATTTTGAAGAGTTAGATGAGGATATAAATAATCTTGGTGATGATAGTCTACAACCCTATTTATTGAGACAAGATTATGAAAAATCCTTAAATAAGAAAAATAGATCAGAAGACGATGTAAGCAACAACACTTCTGAAGATTTGACCTATCAGGGTATTGCAGATGGTATAATAACTGAACTGCACCAAAAATACAATTTAAGACCTAGAAACAAGAGTTTTCCATCCTCCCAAACAAAAAGGATCCTACCGAGGGGTGAAGCTGACGAAGCGGCCCCAAAAACTGTTGAGAAGCAGACTATGAAAACCAACACTGTTGACACGCAACCTGTCAGGCCAAAGTTGGTAGGAACACCTGCCGTGAAAACATAGGTCCCTGGAAGTGAAACCAAATCCACACCACAAAAGAAAGCTGAAAAGAAGGGAATGGAAGCCCAAAACATAGAAAGTGATAGAGCCATGGGAAATTTTAGTTTGGAAAATGAAATAAACAAAATCAAGATTCCTATACCTCTGGTCGAACTGGCAAAAAACCCTATATACAGAAAACAAATTGCCAAGATGATTAGTTTTTCAAAAAATGAAAGCCAAGCCGATGTCATTAATTTAGAATATGACAAGCTGGACATAGTTTTCGGTCCATATTTCGAAGGCGCCAAAGACACTGTCACCCCCTTCTATATCACGTTAACCTTGTTCGACCACCTACGCCATAACTGCATGCTAGATTCTGGAGCATCCCACAATGTAATGCCTAAATCCATTATGGATAAATTGGGTCTTGAAATCACTAGGCCTTATGGATATTTATATTCATTCGATTCAAGAAAAGTTAAATGTATAGGCATGATTAAAGACTTGGTAGTAAATCTGGCACAAATACCTACAAAAAGCATTCTAATGGACATAGTGGTTGCCGATATCCCTCCGAAATATGGTATGTTTTTATCTAGGTCCTAGGGTGCCAAGCTTGGAGGATCTATCCATCCTGACATGACATATGCTACGATTCCAGTTTTTGGAGGATAGTTCACGCGCCTATACAGAGAAACCAGGTTGGCATTCACAGTGAGTGATCCACACAACCCGAATAACTACCCTGTATATATTGCCAATCAAGATTTAGGTAATTGTATTTTATCCATTGATAATGATATTGATGTATGTACAGATGAAAGTTGTATAGAAGAGAAAACAGAAAAAGAAAAAAAGAAAAAGGATGTATATAGCACTGGTGTGTGGAAAACAAATTTTGACGACACTTCATCCTACTTTGGAGCTGGAGCTGGGGCACTCCTTATGGCTCTCAATAATCAATTCATAATCCCCTTTTCCTATAGGTTACAATGGAATGTGGACCACACTAATAATGTATGCGAGTATGAAGCCTTAGTGTTAGGGTTAGAAGCCGCTAGGAGAATGAAAATAAAGAAACTCGAAGTCTTTGGTGACGCCGAGCTAATCGTGAAATAGGTAAACCGATAGTACCAGGCCAAACATCCTAGGTTGAGGTCTTATAGAAATTGCGTCTGGGATCTGATCAAAAAATTCTTCTCCTCTGTCAAGGTTCACTACATTCCAAGAACCGAAAACCAACAGGCTGATGTGTTAGCCAAAGCAGCCTCAACATTCACACCCCCACTACTTTTAAACTGAAGTACCATATACAAATGAGACACAGGCCTTCCATACCGAATAACATACAGCATTGGCAAGTTTTTGAGGACGATGAACAACTTCGCAAATTTTTAGAATCAATAGATGAGTTTGCTTAAACGCATGTTGACCAAGAAAACCAAAATGATCCTATTTGGATCATGTAGGAAGGGGAGGACCCCCAGGAATTACACGATAAAATCACTAACCACCGAATGCTTGTTCTAAAAAACAACCAGATTCCCAAGGGCATGATTCCCTTGGAAAGGTTATTTAATCAAGATGACATCCCTTTAAGATCCACTTTACAACCTCAGCCAGAGGAGGTTGAGGATTGTGATGTAGGTACAAAAGAAAATCCTTGGCTGATGAAGCTATCCAAGTATTTGTCCCCAGAAATCAAAAGTAGGTATGCAGAATTGCTCAGACAATACAAGGACGTTTTCGCTTGGTCCTATGACGAATTGTGAACTTATGACACTACTGTAATAGAACACAAAATTCCTTTGAAACCTGGTGTCAAGCCTTTTAAGAAGAAACTCAGACAGATAAACCATATGCTACTACCAGTGATAGAAAAAGAAGTTAAAAAACTCCTGGACGCCAAAATCATCATCCCACTAAGATATTCCGAGTGGGTAGCAAATTTAGTTCCAGTAAGAAAAAAAAACGGCGAAATCAGACTGTGTGTTGATTTTAGGAACCTGAACCAATCGTCACTCAAGGATAATTATCCATTGCCTAAGATGGACCACATTTTAGATAAGGTAGTTGGGGCTAACAGAATGTCAATGATTGATAGTTTTTCAGGTTACAATCAGATTGTAGTACACCAAGATGATAAGGAAAAAACTGCTTTCACTACCCCTTGGGGCACCTTCATTTACGATAAAATGTCTTTCGGTTTGATGAATGCAGGGGCAACCTTCCAGTGAGCCATGGACATCGCTTTCGTGGGCAAGAGAGACAAGTTTTTTTTTATCTATCTTGATGATCAAACTATTTTTTCCAAATCCGATGCAAAACATCTAGTGCACCTTAAGCAAACTTTCAAGAAATGTCGTAAATTTGGTTTGTCCTTTAATCCCAAAAAATCTCATTTCGTTATGCAAGAAGGTAAGCTTTTAGGTCATATAGTGTCTAAATATGGAATCAAAATTGATCCCAAAAGAATCAAATCAATAGATACTATAAACATCCCTAGAAATGTAAAAGAAATTCAGTATTTCTTAGGAAAAATAAATTTCTTGAGAAGATTCATCCCTAACTTCACTGAAATTGTGAAGTTGATCACAGATATGTTAAAAAAGAACAGTGAGACGAAGTGGACAAGTGAAGCCAAAGCATATTTTCAATGAATCAAGAAAGTTATCAGCGAAGCACCAGTCTTGGCAAATCCCCATTACACAAAAGAGTTTCTAATTTTTTCCTTCGCTTCCGAACACACTATCACATCTGTATTGTTACAGAAAAAAGAAGAAGGCTTTGAACAACCTATTGTTTTTTTTAGTAAAAGTCTGAGAGATGCTGAGTTTAAATACAATATACTGGAAAAACAAGCTTACGCAATGGTGAAGGCTCTCAAGGCTTTCAGAACGTATGTATTACACTCGAAGATCATAGCCTATGTTCCTACAAGTTCTGTTAAAGACATACTAGTTCAGCCGGATAGTGATGGGAGAAGAGGTAGATGGCTAGCCAAGATTCAGGAGTTCGATCTGGAAGTCAAACCAACAAAACTCATTAAATACCAAGGTCTGGTTAAATTTCTAGTCGAATCAAACTTGCAGGCACTCGGGATAAATCAGTTGCAAAAGGACGAGGGTTTTCTAGAGATAGATGAACTCGATTTCGCTACGCCTACAGTTGAGATTCAAGACAGGTTTTCTACTTCAGTCTGGTACTGTGATATTGTTTTTTACCTCTTGACTCTTAAATGTCCCAGTGAACTAACCCCATCTAAAGCTAGGACATTAAAGCTACATGCTATAAAATATTGTATTATAGACGGAAAATTATATTGGAAAGATCCGCTGGGTTTCTTGCTGAGTTGTTTAGTCGAGACCGAAACTGAAAAGGTTATAAATGAGTTCCATGAGGGAGTGTGTGGAGGACACCACGCTTGGCGAGCTACATCTTATAAAATATTAAGAGATGGATATTACTGGCCCAAACTATTCACATATGTAAACACCAAAGTCTGAACTTGTACTCCCTGTCAGTTGTTTACAGGTAAACAGAAAGTCTCAACTCTACCTCTAATTCCAGTTAAAACCGAAGCTCCTTTTCAGCAATGAGGCCTTGATTTCATCGGAGAAATTCATCCACATTCCAGTGCTCAGTACAAGTGGATTATAACTGCAATGGAATATTTTACTAAGTGGGTGGAAGCTATTCCCATGAGAAATGCGACTGACTCAACAGTAACCATTTTCTAGAAGAAAATGTTTTATCCAGATTCGGTTGTCCCTGAAAGATAGTCACCGATGATGCGCAAGCGTTTAAATCAATGGCTATGATAAGATTTTTCCAAAAATTTAACATCATATTAGGACACTCCACAACTTATTATCCACAAGGTAATGGTTTAGCTAAGTCATCTAATAAAAGTCTGATAACCGTGATAAAAAAGGTCTTGACTGAGAACAAGAAAGTGTGGCATGTCCATTTGAAATACGCTCTCTGGGCTAACAGGATAAGTACCAAAAGGTCAATTGGGATTTCCCCTTTTCAAATGCTATATGGCACTGATGTCATCTTACCAATCAATCTTTCTCTGCCAATAATGAAACTTTGGCAAGATTCAAACGAAGAACCTAACGACATTACTAGGAGGGCAAACCAGCTGGTTGAAGTTCAGCAAAATAGAGACGAAGTAAACGAAAAGCTACAGAGATATCAGGATAAAATAAAGGCTTTATTCGATCAAAAAGCTAAGGATAGAGATTTCCTCCCTGGAGATCTAGTACTAAAATGAGAAGCTAGGAAAGAAGACACTGGCAAACACAGCAAGTTCGATTTGATCTGGTTTGACCCTTATAGAATTTCGGCCTTAGAGGGAAAACATGTTTTTTCATTAGAAAATCTCGATGAAGATATTCTTAGCGCCCCTGTAAATGGGTGATACCTTAAACACTACATGTAGTAATATGTTTCCGAACCCTCATTGTACATACCGATTTGTTTTATTGTTTTCTTTATAGTTACATTTCCTTTGGTAGGCTTTATTTTGCTAGAATAAAAAAACGAAAAAATTGTAGATACAAAACAGTCCAAAATCTAGCAGTTCATAGGAACTTTCTGATTTGTATGAGTCTCTGACAGTTATTATGCCATTTTAATTGTAGGAAAAGTATTGAAGATCCAGAAGATCAACTACACTAAAAGGGTAACCTGCATGAATAATCATGATAAATACTTCCCAAAAGGTAATAAGTAAATGATCTTCTGGCCGAAAATACAAAGAAAAATCAAGGTATGAACTTTGAACCAGAATGCAGGTTAAAATGTCTTAAGGGACACCGATGAGTAATACAGTAATTTCGGGATAAAATTATAAAAATAAATAAATAAATAATTCTTGAACTACTAAGTTACCGAAGCTTTTTTTTTTTTACCCTTCTTCCTTGATCACAACTAAACCTGCTCTTCATCTAACCCTGGTTACTTTCCCATAAGTCTATGGAGGAAAGAAAAGGGTCTCGTCTCAACTTTGGAAGCGGTTAGACTAACTTTCAAAACGAAGATAGGCAAAATTCTATGTTTTTCCTAAACTTTGACTGAACCGGAAGTATGTCCAGGCTAATCCCAACCTTTTTAGTCATTCTAGAAGGAATAAACTGATTGTTTTCACTCGAGGAAAATCACTAAGAAATATTAATGAGTTTCCCCCCAATTTCTCTCTGAAGCCGAAAGTGTCTGAAAGCCAAAAAGAATATTAACCTAGAGCTTTTTAAATAAGTTGACAGACCTCTGAGTATATTACATACTGATGGATTGCCCACTTCATAATAAAATATATATAGACAGATGGTGAAAGGAAATTCATTATTGATTTCCCCCATCTAGTCTAAAGAGATGATGAAAGGAAATTCATTATATGATTGCCCTCATCTCAGCATTTAAATGCTAGAAAATAATGAAGTGGTGTAAGGAAATTCAATGCGGAAAATATGATAACTTCACCGGGGTACTGAACAAGCTCGCTTGTAGTGAAGCAATATCTACATATCTGACAAGGCTGTTATACACGAACTACAAGATGCTCTGGTAATTTTTCTTCTTTCATGCTATATGTACACTATAAGCTTATGGAGTTCCCTATTTTAAAGAAAGATGGAATTACTTTACCTCGATGTGAATTCCATCACATAAAACCAGATGGAACGATTAATTTGGTTTCGATTATCTTGCGCAATTCTAAGGTCAGTTTTAGAAAGGGAATCTATGAGAGCCTAATTCGAGATTGTCGAATGTTTTAGTTTTGAAAAGTTTTCCAAGGTGGAGGTTTAGATCCTTTTCTTCCTGGTTGATCTTTCCTCCAGACATGTTTTACAGACTGGAATGACTAACCCCATTTACCCAATAAAGGCACTAAGTTTACATGTTCTCCTCGTCCCACAAGGAGACGAGGTCCCCAATTGGAGTCTATGTTGAAACAAGGTATTAATTTTTATCTCTAACAAAAAACATCGTTTTCTTCCTATTATGGAGCCGCCCTAATATTAAAAGAAAAAAAGGGGGACAAAATGAAACCTTTCACGATTCGGAGTTCGATGTTTCATAAAGCAGTCAGTAAAGTTGACAACTCCAAAGTCCCGGTGTCGATTTTCCGAAAGGGGTTTTAATTTTGTTTATATATATATATATATATATATATATATATATAAAGGGAAATGAATGTTATAAATACAAATGTGCTTATTCCCAAAGTACCTTTAAGTGTGATTAATTAAACCCTTAATCACGATCAGTGAACCTTAAATCTTTTGGAGTTTTGAGTTTCCCAATAACAAAGTGCTTTTGAAATATAGGTCTGCGATTTCCTGATTCCCGATTTCCAAAAGTCTTAATCATGACTAATTTTGATTAATCAAGGTTTTAATACAGATGATTAACGTCCGTTTTAAGATTTTTGATTTTCGCATTCGGGGGTTGCATATGACATATCTCTTGGGTACGTGATCCCCGAAACTCCGAATTGCAAAATCATAAACTCTAAAACAAAGTCTTAAGATTGAACTAAGTCATTTTAAATCATGATTAGTAATCACTAA
>ML780860.1:645048-656640 GCA_009831015.1 Picea engelmannii | reverse complement strand
TCATTTTGAATCATCTTGTACTTGAACATTTAAGTGGGGTAAAAGGAGGTTGCCCCCTCGAAGAGGCTTATTATTTGAAATTATCTCTTTTTCAAGGCGTTGAGTACTTTTCCTGAGGTTTTTCTATGCTATATTGATGTTTGATTCTTAACATCATCGGTTCCTTCAGGCCAGAACATATAATGTAATGTACATGCTATCCCCTAATCCTAAGTATATTTATAATGATAAATTCATAGCCTAATTCCAAAGAAAGGAATGTGCAGAAGCGGATCAGACATACCCTCATATAATTAGACATTGGTGGGGAGTGCCAGCGAAGTTCAGGGCTGATACTCATGGGAAGTATGCCACAACCTCACTAAATGAATACATGGTCTATGTAGCCATGATGCTTTGCAGACTCTTTGGAAAGAAAATCCCCACTCATTTCCCTGCGGCACAGGTGCCTCTTCTTCATGAAGCAACTGAAGGTTTTAGTTTCAACTGGGACAAAATCCTATCAGACAATTTATCTAAGGAGGTAACAGAGTACCAAACCGCAAAATCCAAGGGCTAACCAGTGGCCTTCTATATGTTTGCCTACATCATGGATGACATATGCTTCATGACCCCTTTCCCTCTAATCAATTGGAGATGGACTCCAACCTCCAATAAACCCATTCATGAATATTATTCTAAGTTGTGGGAAGAAAATGCTAAGGATTCCTTCTATGAAATCTGCCACTTCGTGATGATTCCAGTGCACCAGATGTTGTATGGCTATGAGCCTCCCCGTATTTCTAAGTCAGTCATGGAAAGTCTCAAGGTCATCACTGATTGGTTTATAGAAGAAAATTTTTCCTACATTAGGATTTTCGGATGTTCAATCCCTCCCCATGCACTACCAAAATCCCTCCCTGATAAACTGGTATGTAGGGAGGTGGCTCATCAGATAGTAATAGGTGGCATCGGGAATGAACTAAAAATGGCCCAAAAGAGATTCTGGCCTATTTTCCCTGTGTAGATTGGAAAATATTCGCTACTCAATCTAGGGCATTCCAAGGTTGAGGTAGCCGCATTAGGAGAGATAAAGTTGCTAAATCTTGATCACAGGAAATATGATCCCTATAAAATTGTGGGTAATCACCAAGTCAAATGCAATCTGAAAGCATACGAACATGAACAGTCCCCTTGTGATGACATGTTCAGAGGAGTTATAAGTTATGACGAAGTGTTGGCTAGGTTTAAATCTTTGTCACCTGACTTGCAAAACAATTTCCCGAACTTCCAGAAACATCGGAGAAGTGGTTTACCCGGGGTATTACTAGGAGAAGCATCAACTCATCCTCCAGAACAAGGAAGCGTACCCCCGGGTTTTGGATCAGGAGGGCAGGATAAAGAAAGCACAAAGAGAATTCCAGAAGAGACCGAAGAGTCTCCATGGAAAACAGAAGGACAAAAGGCAGAGAACTCAGGAATGGAAAAAGGGTCTCAGACACCCCCAGTGTCTGATAAACTAGACTTCCCTTCATCATCGACAATTCATGGTAATACCCCCAAAGCAATAGAGAAGGTAAGATCTCCAGAACTAGGTGCTCCCATCGCCTCTTTGACTCCATTACAATCCACTTTTGGTTTCCCCCAGCTGGGAACCCTATACGTTAGTGACCTTGAGCCCATCTCTAGAGAAGAGATTCCTCCATCAGATTATTTTTTCAGTAAAAAGAGAAAGGCAGTGTTGAAGCAGGAAATGCAATGGTAAAGAGGCACAAAATCATAATAGACGGGAAGAATTTAGAGGAAGAAGATTTTGCTACCGAAGTAGATGGTTCTATGGGAGCGTTAGCCACAGCTAACCAGTTCACTGTCGAAAATATGAAAGCATGTTTGAGACAGAAAAACCTCATGATCGCTAAACTACAAGGCCAATTAAAGGAGAATGAAAAAAATATTGAAGAAGGTATAAATAAAGGTCTGGACCAAGCCAGAGATGGGGATAAGAAAGAAATTAAATCCCTGAAAACAAGCCTCAACGAGATGGAAGAGAGAGTGCAGACAAGTCAAACACAAGAAGAAATCATAAATCAATTACAAACAAAATTAAAGGCAATTGAAGATCTAGTCATAGATCTGAAAGTTTTCCAGGCCTAGTCACTGGAAGTGCATGCAGAGCTAGAAGTTGAACATCAGAAGTTGATTTCCAAGATAGAGATCCTCCAAAATTACTTCCATGAAGCAAGCCATTCTTTTGATAACATCATCATGAAGAAAAAAGAAGCTAAAGCAGCAAGGGTCGCTCTTCAAAGGGAAATCATATGTTCAACGAATGAAGAGACATCCAAAACTACAACATTATCAGCCACAGAGAAAATCATAGGTGACATTATGCTCAAAGTATGGGAAGCCAACATAATGGAAAGCAAAAGAATAGTTACAGAAATCAAAGACGACTGCGAAGAGGTTTTCGATCTCTTAGACAAAGGGTCATTAAACATTGGGAAGGAGAATTGCACAGGGCTTCTAGGGCAGATAAATATTGCGAGACACCAATTAAAGTTCAAAGAAGATCTAAGTGAGATCCAGATGGAGATTTCATGGCTAAAAGAAATGGATGTCACCTTAATCAATAGGCTGTTGATTCAACCCAACTTAAAATTGCAGTCAATAAAGTTTGCAGATAAAAGAGTTGAAGAAAATTTCCCAAAGATACAGAGAAAGGTATATATGTTCGAAGCAAAGGAGTTCCCAGAGCCTCCCAAAACGTTTGCACCTTTCCTCAACAAATGCATTGAATGTGTCAGAGCAAAAGAAGGAGAGTCTTCAACATCGCGATATCGTCTATGCAATTTATCATATCTTAATCGAATTGATATCATGAAATACATTATAAAACACTTCCATGGTTTCATAGAGAAGCAATAACAAAAATGAAATTAAAGTCATTAGGAACTTTTTTCCAACGGGAAAATTTCTCAATTATATATTATATAATTTGTTTTCATAACAAAAATGTTACAATCATTGTTGTGTGGAGTGTGTTGAAAGTGTAATGAGAAAGAAGAGATAGACTTTCATCTATAACAGTCTTTCGACCAACAAAGGATAGAAGATCATATGGGAGATATGACAAGAAGAAAATAAATGAGATTGCTGCTAGGAGTCAAGGAGAGTGTTGACGGAGCTATATTTTTCGAAATATAATTGAATTTCTATGATCAAGAGATAGACTTTCGGCTTTCATATCGAGAAAGCCTACTGAGGAAAAATGAAAAACTGATCTTAAAAAAGAGTTAAGAAGAGGGGGTTCCCTCATGTCCATCTATCCATAAGTTGTAAGAGAGGATTCCCACTATTTTTTGGAGCGTTGTCTTTGAAAGTTGATTAGTAGATTTGTCGTGCTCACGATAAATGTGGTTGCAATTGAGCTCTTTGAAAGTAGGTTGAAGCATTCTAATTATGTCCTTCCAAGCCAAGAGGGAGATAGCTTGGAGGTCTCCCCTGTTGTTCAACCACTCAATAATAATTCTGGAATCCAGTAGAACCTATAGGACTTCAATGTGGAGTCTGGAGGCCAAATATAATGTGGCCCAGGCACCCAAAAGTTCTTCCCTGGTATTGGTGTTCGGGCCACAATTGAAGGTCCATTTGTAATAAGTGTTTTGTGTAGTTTTGATCAACCCTCCAGCTCCACTCTGAGAGCCATCTGAAAGCACTGCTCCATCGAACCAACCAATATGAGTGTCTTCTAAAATAGGGACCTTCAATGTGTGTTGAAGAGTTGGCTTGTTGGCAAGAGCAGCATTCCAAATGTTGAAAATTCCAAGAGATTTGTAAGTTGCAGCACTTATGGAAGGGGTCCCATTTTCAAAAATCGATTTATTCATTTCCAGCCAAGTAGTCCGGCAAATAAGTGATGACTTAAAAGTCATTAGGTACTTATGAGATGATGTGCCAAAAAAATCCATATAAAGTTAAAGTCATTAGATGTAGTAAATAATATATTTATATTTAAAGTTTATTAATTGAAAAATAAGTGAATCAATAGATGAATAAATTTAATTTTTTTAATAAATTATTTTCTAAGATATGATAAAGCTTTGTATTTATTTACTTAATTTAAAAAAAATAAAAATGACGGGGATCATCTTAAAATGTGGCAAAACTTTTAAAAACAAAGATTTATGGTTAAAATTTATATGAATCAAGTAAAATTATAAGCAAAATTTAATTCTATTAAATTTTAACAAGAGTTTAAAAAAAAATAAAAATCACAATTTCTATTAATTTAAAAAATAAAAATTCAATTCAAAAACAAATATTATACTATTGAAAAACATCACTATATAATAAATTAATTAAAATATTAATAATATCCTTGATCCCTCACCCAAACTAAATGACTAATTAATCCATTGTTGTAATATATTAAGTCAAAATTGCACAGTATTCAAAATGTTAAAATTAACAGCATTTTTGGAATGGAAGAAATGATCACTTTGTTGCTTGTATTTTTTAATATTCTTATCTATTTGAAAAGAACAAAGAACTCTATGTCCAAAACTACACGAATATTTGAAATGTGTTTTGAATTATAAAAGTGGTGTTACAATTGTTACCACTTTTTTATTTTTATATATTTTTAAATTTAAATGTAACCACTATTTTTTAAATATGTTTAAATTAAGGATTTTTTTTTTAAATATATTTAAATTAAAAGTTAATGTAATAATGTTTTTAAATTTTTTAAATGTGATTTAAATATATATATATATATATATATATATATATATATATATATATATATATATATTCGTGTTAATATAGTATTCTCATTTTGTTTTTCTCTTCAACCAAACTTTTTTTCCTTTTAAAGATAAATTAGTATTTTTAATGGTTTGCACTTTTTTTTTGGGGTTATTATGGTATCCAATTTTTTTATAATTATATCAAATTTGTTTTTAAAGAAAATGATTAACAATCATTTCAATCTTATCTTAATTAAAGTTGATTTTAAAATTATAAAAATAATTAAAAAAATAAATTATTTATATTTTTTTCTAATGAAAAATGAAAAGCCAATTTGTTTTCATTTAATAAAAATTTGCAAAATTTTAAGAAATTTTAGCTTCATATTTTTAAGAAATTTATGTATGGGAAAGATAATGTTGAGAATTGCATCACTTCTCAAAGTCATTCCCAACATCAGCCTCCCTCTCTCGATGTGCAAATTTTTTTGAATTTGCCCAAAATTTCACTAAATTTATTAAAATGTGGAGGGTGTGTGGAAGATGTTTCTTTCCCTCTTTCCATACTTGGAAGTTTAATAAGTTTGGCTAAATTTTGAATAATTTCATGCATAAAAAAAGTAGGGGGTGGAGGAATGATGAGAATCATCCCATAGGAATTGCTAATCTGTATCCTTACCGAGTGTTTGAATCCCTCTCTCTCTTTGTGTTACTATTGCGGATAATTTTTAATCTTTCTATGGAATGGAAAAGACTCATTAACCTAGATACTTTTTTTCACTATTCTTTACGTTCGGGATTACGTTTTGGATCGTTCGATAGAAATCCACGTTTTGGATCGTTCGATAGAAATCCAAAGATAAAAAGAAAAATAAAAATATCACTACTATGTAAACCAACAGCTTAAGAGTAACCATTACGTAATCTCCGCGATCCTAATTATAAGTACAATCTCCGCGATCCTAATTATAAGTACAACAGAATAGATCATCAATCTTTATACCATATATAAATACTTGAATACCAAACAATAGTATGATTCATAAAAATCACGAAATTAAATTCCAAGCATTGCTCCCTCTCCCTCCATGAATGAAATTGCTAAAAAAATCTCATTAATTTGTTCTTAAATTTCAAGCATGGAGGGAAGGGAGATGATGCCCATCATTGCCCTTATTTATTCGTCCTTGAAATTTTAAAAACTTTGGAGAAATTTAACTTAAAAAAAAAATACAAACAAAGGGGAAGGGGCATTGCCTCTCTCCATGCTTGAAAAATTGAAAACACTTGTAACATGAACAAATTTAACCAAATTTTGGGTAATTTGAGTAATTTTGTGCATAGAGGTTGGAGATAATTCCAATTATTATCCTCCTTTCTCCATGCACAAAGTTTCTTAAAATATAGTAAAAATGCACTAAATTTTTATTAAATTAAATGAAATTATTTTTTTTTATTTATAAAAACTTTTTTTTAATTTTATAATATTAAAGAAAAATTTCATTAAATTTATAATTAAAAAAATTAAAATAAAATTTTAATGATTAATAATTTTTTTAAAAGTTAAAAAAAAAAACATCAAAATCAAAAAAACACAAAAAATTAATAAGTTAATATTAATAGTGCAATCATTATATCAATTAAAAAAATATTAATTAAAAAAAATAATAATAACACTTTTTTCTTAAAAATAAAAATAAAACACTTTTAAAAACATTGAAAAGAAAAAACTAATAAAATTCTTGTTAAGGAGATAATTTAATCTATAGAATCCTTAAATTTCATAAAACCTTTTCTTTCTTATGAAGAAATTATTGTGAAAATCTTACTTTTCAAACTTTTGTGCATTTTATTTTTCACATTATATTTGTCATATGAATGCAAGAAGTCCAAAAGGTAATGTTCCACTTATCATATCATAAATATGATTTTGTTTTTTAATGGTATTTAATGTCCAAAATTAAATATATAAAATGATGGGAACTTTCATCACAATATTTTTCAAAATGTTAACATACAAATTTTTTGTTTAGTTATCTTATATAATATTATATTTCATATACATTAATAAATTTCTATTAATGTTAATTTTGAGAATGATATCTTATAACATTAATTTTGAGAATGCGCATATTAAGAAAACGTAGCGGTGCATAGCATAAGGCTAATCGTGTGTATTGTTGGTTTCAACGAGTTATTTTCGAAGAAGAAATCATTTATATCAAAACTTTATATAGAGAAGTTGTGGTGGTGGAAACTTTACAATGTGGTGACGAGACTCGGCTAGGAGGCTGGATACATCACAACGTAGTATCAGAGCTCAAATTTTGATGTGACATGGCCTTTGAGCAAATCTGGGCACATTACATAGTGGTATCGGAG
Source organism: Picea engelmannii (assembly GCA_009831015.1). Taxonomy (NCBI): domain Eukaryota; kingdom Viridiplantae; phylum Streptophyta; class Pinopsida; order Pinales; family Pinaceae; genus Picea; species Picea engelmannii. The sequence goes on along the minus strand of ML780860.1, from coordinate 649,531 downwards.
CTGGCAACGTTACAGAGTGGGGAGGGCATTAGGCCCTAGATAGCATGGGGTAGCTTGGATTCCTAGATGGAGCCTTGGAGTTGGCTTGGGGATGCCTGGGCTATGCGAATGTTCATTCAAGGGGAGTGGAACCAATGTAGAACATGGCTCAAGAGAAGTGATGGAGACTATGTGGGTTTGTGATAGAGAGGTGTGGACACACCTTGTGTAGCTACATCATCTAGGATCCCTTATTCTGTGTGACTATGACATCACTTTGGAGCATGGCATATGTACTTTGGAGTGGATCACTTCACTTGTGTTGGCCTACATGAGTTTATTTTAGGTTGATTATAAAATCTTGGGCCTACATTGTATTGCTATCCTCCATTACCTCCCATATATATAGAGGAAGGAGAGAGTGCTTCTCATAACACACATTGCATTCATTCTTATTTCACACTCATGTAGATATGTGATCTAGAGGAGGAATGCATACCAACCATCTTCTCTCTCTTATATTTTCATTCTCTCTCTCTCTCTCTCTCTCTCTCTCTCTCTCTCTCTCTCTCTCTCTCTCTCGGAGTAGCTAAGGTTTCATAATATTCTTGGAGCATTTAGAAGTCACGGGTTAGGCTTTCATCCCTTGAAGGTTTGGAATTAAAGTTTTGTGATAAAACCCTAAGGTGTATTTGGTGAAGAAGAAGAAGAAGATAAGATAGCATCTTTCCTTGGAGAACTTGTTTGAGTGATTCATGCTTGTTGGAGCTCCTTGGTTGAGATAAGGGTTTTATTGTTTTTCATAGCTAAGGTTTTGGAGAGCTAGCATATTGTAGTAGGATTATGATAATGCTATGGTATGTATGACAACTTCATCTTGTGTATATTATGAAGTTTTTAGCTATCCACAACTTGTGTAAATATCATATTTGAATTTCAACCACTATATTCTTCATGAATAGTAATTTACAACTATATATGTCTTATTGATTTGACATAAGTAAAGGGAAATTGTGTTTAGTGATTCAACATCACAAATGAAGAAGTTAAGGACCGTATTGATGTTGTTATAACTATTGTAAAAGTGAGTTTTTAGATCTGGTTTATGTATGATCATATTTCCCTAAAGAGTTGAAACTTATGATGTCACTTTGGTATAATTTCTCCTTGGATTTCCTAGAAGATTGGGTTGTTAAGGACTGAAATATTGTTCACTTTCTGTCGTTTTTTTGTTCCATATTTCATAACAACACTAAGGCTGAAATTTTGTAGGGTTAAGATCTAAGAAACCTCTAGTCAAAGAGGTGAAATTCTTGTTTTTCATTGGAGTCTAAAATAGCAGAAATTTCCACATAAGCCATTATTGGCCAAGTTTTTCGAATCATATTAGTGTATATTGTTCTTGTTGTTCATGTTGATCATGGAAGCCGTGAGATTTGATATATATTTGTTGTAGATTTCTCTTGTGCATCTAGTATCTATTTTTATTATCCTATTTAGATTTGCTAACAAATGGTTATATAATTGTAGCTTCCAGTTTTGATTATAGGTTTACCTCCATTCATTGTTAGTGGTTCATAAGTTTATGCAAACTACAATTCTAAGAACTTGTTCATGTTTATTGCTTGCATTTGTTTCTACTAGTTCCATGTTTGCTCGTTTCATATTAGATTAGTCCATACAATTGCATTTGTATTTGCATTTTCATTTTGTATTTTAGATTAAATCATATTATTAAAACTAGTAATGGAAATCAAACCATAATCCGTAGGTTTCACCATTCCAAAATGGGGAAGGTCTAATTGGGCCATTTTGTCGGGTGAACCTATGTAATTGATGAACAAATGGAAATATAATTATAGCTTTTGGTTTTAATTATAGGTTTACCTCAATTCATTGTTAGTGGTTCGGAAGTTTATGCAAACTACAATTATGTGAACGTGTTCATGTTTATTGCTTGCATTTATTTCTACTGGTTTCATGTTTGCTCGTTTCATTTTAGATTAGTCCAAAAAATTGCAATTGTATTTGCATTTTTCATTTTGTATTTTAGATTAAATCATATTATTAAAACTAGTAATGGTAACCAAACCATAATCCATAACTTTCACCATACCAAAACAGGGAAGGTCTAATTGGGCCCTTTTGTCGGGTGAACCTATGTAATTGATGAAGGGCAATATTGATGGATATCGACCAAATCTCTTCATTAAATAAAAACCAACTTTTGATCTCAACACTCAAATCTATGATCCAAGCATGTTGTCTTAGCTTTCACTTAGTATTATAATAAATAGAGCAATGATCAACTTGTTAAAGGCATAATTTTATCGTATAAATTTCATTTTTAAATGTATTTAACTGATTTAAAATCTCTTAACAAATTTTTTTATATCAAAGAATAAAAAAAAAACAACATTTTAATATATTAACTTTTTTTTAACTTAAAAATGAAAAAAAAAATTAAAAACTCAAAATTTCCACCTTAAAAATGAATCTCATAAAAACATAGCTCTAATTCTCTACCCTCTATATATAAATAAATAAAATAAAAAAAAATAAAAAAAAATAAAAAAATAATATATATATATATATCCATTTGAATAATCACCTAATATTTATTAAACCATCTCCTCCCTGAAATATACAACACATGTTTACACAAACACACGCCTAACGTTATGCATTTTTTTTTATGTCATCACAAACACACGCCTAACGTTATGCATTTTTTTTTATGTCATCAATATTTTCATTCATTTCAGATAAACTTATAAACATTTCAAAATATTGTCATTCAAAATATCCATTCTCCTTTTTAAAATTTGTCATTATCCATTAGCAAAACTAAATGTATTTTATTAGCGCATAAGCCATTAGTACGAGAAAATGCGTTTTATTCACCGTGCATAATATTATTTTCTCTCTATCCTAGAGATAGCCTAGTACGACAAAATGCGTTTTATTCACCATGCATGATATTCTTTTCTCTCTATCCTAGAGAGAGCCTTTTTGTTGGTAAAAAATAAATATTTTTAAATTTTCTAATAACATATAAATTAATATTATTAATTTAATTAAATTTAATATTTAAATATTTTAAAAACAATATAATTAATTTGAAATTTATTATTAATTTTAATACAATATTTAATATTTACAAGAGATTTAATATTAAAACTATTTTAAACATAAAGTTATAAGGTTCAAAATTGTGGATTTTCATTATGATAATTAATAGTTTATAATTAAATAAATACTCTTTAATTTTAAAGTATTACACATAAAAATATATTATTATTATTATTTTAATTTTAATTTTTTTATTAAATATATAATTATTTTTGCATGGATTTTTAAATAATATTTAAATAATTTTTAAATGTAAAATTAATCCACTTTTAAGTTGTTTTGATGTTTCCCTTTAATCCAGATCTAGATTTATTCCCATCAATTTGGATGAAGTTAGATAACCATATTTCACTTCATTTATATACTATAAACATGATCTTTGAAAACTTGAGTCAAAACATCAAATCTTTCATCTTGAATACCCTCTTCACAATGAATTTAGAGTTATACTATGACTATTAGTTAAATAAAATTCTACATTTTATTTTTTTAAACGATAAGGTATAAGTATAATGAACATAAATATTACATTATATTTATCTAAAATATATCATATTTATCTAAAAGAACATAAATATTACTTTATATTTATTTATAAGATATTTTCTTATTTATTTATACAATATTTTATTTTCTAAAAAAATCCCTTCTAAATGAACATAAATATTACTTTATATTTATATATTTTATTTTCTAAAAAAATCCCTTCTAAATGAACATAAATATTACTTTATATTTATTTATAAGATATTTTATTTTCAAAAAAAAACCCTTAAAACTTATTTCTATATTTTTAGTAATCAATCATATTTTAAAAAACATAAATATTACTTTATATTTTTTTATAAGATATTTTATTTAAAAAAAAAAAAACCATTATTTCTATATTTTTCCACATTGTCAACTTCAACTTAAAGTAATCAATCATATTTTAAAATCTTGCACATGTGACACTCTAATTGTTTTTAACGCTCAAATCATATTTATATTTTTCCACATTGTCAACTTCAACTTAAAGTAATCAATCATATTTTAAAATCTTGGACATGTGACACTCTAATTGTTTTTAACCCTCAAATCATATTTATGAAATTTCGAGAACATGCCTTTCATGAAAAATAAATATAAACTTTTTTTTAATAAAACACTAAAACACAAATCCATTATTAACACTACAAATTTTTTCATTATCTTTTTTTTTTCAAGTTTTAATACTTTATATTTCATATATGTAAATCTAACCATATTATTATTTAATAAATATAAATAAATATAAACTTTTGTTAATAGTAAAACATTAAAACACAAGTCCATTACTAACACTATAAAACATTTCATTATCTTTTATTTTAGTTTTTTTAGTTTTAATATA
>ML780860.1:598741-644908 GCA_009831015.1 Picea engelmannii | reverse complement strand
ATGTTAATAGACACAATTATAAAAAAAAAAATATATCTAATTTTTATATTTATAGATCATTATTAAAAAAATTATTAACATAATGATTAATAATTTAAAATTTACTTAACCTCATAATGATTAATATTTATAAATGAAGACCTCATTCTCGAAGACCAAGCTCAAGTCAGGAAGGAAGTTGAAAGGTAAAAGAAGCTAGGAAAGAAGGAAAATGGGCAATAATTAGAAATCAAAAAGCTATTGTTAGGGATAGAGACCACAAGGATAATAATAAATAGGAATTTCGGACACTTGGGATCCTTTTTTGGAACCGTCATGGCTTTTCATGGTGCAAAGGTCCTATGATAAGTTGGATCTCGAGTGATATTGATATTATTTGTCTAGTTGAAACTTGGGAGCATGAGGAGTCTAAGGTCCCTAACATAGAAGGATTTGTCTTGTGGTCAGCATGGAACAAAAAGTCCCACTGTAGAGGGATATGAAGCATAGCTTGTTATATTAGAAAGAACATTTCTCCTCACATTCAACTTCATAATATCGACCCTCTTAATCAATGCATTTGGATAGAAATTTCAAACACCAATGCTAAGAAGATGTATATAGCAATTTGCTATTTTGCACCTATTAATTCTACTTTTTATAAGAAAAACAATCTAGATAGAAATTGTCCCTATAATAATTTAGAACAAGATATTTATAGTTTGAAAAATGAAGGTAATATTCTCCTGATAGGAGACTTTAATGTTAGGACTGCAACTAAACAAGCTACTCTTTTAAGTAATGATTCCAACCATAATCCTTTATGGCTAGATGAGGACCTTGTTTTATCTAATAGCTACAAAATAAACTCTGAAGACCTAATTGAGAATTTGTTTGGTACTGAGTTGATCAAGCTCTATAGCTCTCAAGACCTAATAATTTGCAATGGAGTAATGAAGTGGCCGAACTCCAACCAGATGACTTGTATTCATGGGCTAGGTAGCAGTGTCATAGATGATGTGATATTTGATATCCCCATTTCCAACCAAATAACATTTTTTGACATTTTAAATGACCATGAACCCAACTCTAATCATAAACCTTTAACCCTAACTATAAACTTTGCCATGCACATGAGCATCATTGAAGAGAATTCTGATAATCAAAGGAAATTGCACTTTGACAAAAGTAAAGTTGAACTTTTCTTAAAGGATTTAAATAGTAAAATAAATCTCCTAACTTATAAGGACAACATTGAATAACTCTATCATAATTTTACAACTACCCTTTCCACTTCTATTAAAAAGTTATCTTTCAAGGTGGCATGTAAAAAGAATAATAGAATGACCAACCTTTGGTATGATAAAGAATGTAAAATTGCTAGGAAAATCACTAGGGATGCTTCTAATGAGTCATTAAAACTCGATAAGATCAATACGTACAAATCCCTAATTAAAAGGAAAAAAGGTACCATATCAATAAAAGGCAAGAGTAGCTTTCACAACTAACTAAGCTAGATCCTAAGAAGTTCTGGAGCCAAATTCTAAACCGCAATAGTAAAGAAAATAATATGATTCCCTTAAGGGACTAGAATTCCTACCTTAAAGTGTTTATGAGTTCCCTAATTCCATGGACACCATTCCTATTGTCCCTACAAAGGATGAAGTTTTTTCTTTAGATGACATAGAGTTCAGGGTTAAGTGGCTTGCAAATGGGAAAGCTAAGGACATTGAAGGCTACCAAGCTGAAATTTTTAAAATCGGAGGGTTTATCCTTATCCCTTACATACACGAGCTCTTCAATTTAGAATTCAAGCAAGGATTCCCTAAACCCTAGACGCAAAGCCTCATTGTTTTTATTTTAAAAATGGGGATAGAAACATTCTGTCTAATTATAGGACCATTATGATTAGCTCGATTTTATCCAAGCTTTATGGAATTATTTTGGAAAAGAAGATTAGCCTTTGGCTAGAAAGTCACGGTAAAAGAGCTAAAGGCCAGGCCAGGTTTAGGAGATATAATTCAATTGTGGACCATTTTGTTACCTTTAGGATCATTGCAGAGGAGTTTCACAATACTAAAACCAATATTTTTTGTTGTTTTGTTGACTTTAGAAAAGCTTTTGACATGGTTCCTAGGAAAAATCTGTTGGCATAGGGGCAGACCCAGGGTTCAACGCTACACCAACGTACCAACAAAACCCTAACTACCAGCCCTTTTGGAAACACCTAGGAAGCAGGTGAAGTCTCACCCGAGGTAGAGGCATGGGTGATTGCAGGACTCCAGTGTCTGCAACCTTAGCTGGGACACAGATCTGTGACTGTAACACCTTAAAAGAACACTTAGCAGTTATATGTCATCAATACCCAGTTTATTCTACGACAAAGACCAACCCTAATCAACAGACCGACGCAATATTCATATAGATTCAATATATCCAAGCACTAAGCATACAAATAGAGATTAGATCTAACATTCATTCACATCATTCAACACTAAGCTATCATATCATATTCATTTATCATCTAGCATTGCACTAAGCATTGAATCACATAAACAAAAGAACAACCAAAAGAACGAAGCATTCACAACACATGATATAAGTGGTTCACCCCCACCCTGGGGCTATGCCCACCAACTCTTTGTCTTATTTATTAGCTTCTTTCAATCTTCTTACATGCACAGAGCCTCAAGATCAACTTTGCAAAGGATAGGAGATCTATGCACTCTTCGCTAGATCCTCCTTCTCCAAGCTATATTACAACACAAAGCCTACACACAGTCTCTTACGGTCACTTTCACTTAGCTCTGCAAGTCTCACATAGTATGCACAAAGCCATTACAGTCACAACTTGAACTTAGCAATTAACACTTAGCGCTTAGCACACTGACCTCTTCTTACATCTCCTAGCTACCTATTTATACTTTACAAAATAGGCCTAAACATGGGTAAACCCATAGGCTAGCATCCCATACCCGTTACATAAGCCCAAAACCCAAAAATCCCTAAAAGAGGGACCAAGATCCCGTGATATCCACTTCGTCTTGTGCTTCGCCTTCGATAGCCTGTCGAAGTCCCAAAATGGTAAAAAATGACCAAGAATCCTCAAAACTTGGTCAAGGGCCAACATGCCCCCCAACACTCACCTGTGACTCATCTCGAGTCACTATGATCTGGGTAGCTATAACACCTTGTTTCCCCCAGTCTGTAAAAATAACTATATTGGCCAAGAACTATGGAAAACTCAAAGATGTGAATGTTTGACTTGACAGACCTTTGTATAAAAGGTCTATGAATGTAAATTATATAATGAATATGTGTTGTATGAATGCTGAGAGGGGGATGTGCTAAAAGAGACCACGATGGCTAATGAGAGGTGGTGGAAGGGACCTGGAATGGTTGCGTTAACTTCCATCGAGCCAATACTGTACTAGTTTATACTTGCTCACAAACCAAAGCATCTCTCTGATCCTGGAATGGATTTCTCGTCAGATTGGTAGGTAGGGAGGCTCCTCAAGAGTTAATGAGGGGATGGGGGTGAACTGCCCATCCGTAGCAACCCACAGACCTAACCACGAATGACGAAATTCGCGCCACATACAACCTTGCAGATATAAATTGGCAAGAGAGGAAATGTGGTAAGGAAGAGAGCAGTGCACACGACGGGGATCGCGAAAGAGACTGAAGAAACCTTGGAAACATAGGGAGTTCTGAATATCAGGAGAAGGAGAGTAACCTTCATCCTGGATTATTTTCCTGCATCAGGAGAAGGAGAGTAACCTTCGTCCTTGATTTTTGTTGAGCTGGAAGTAGGAGACTGAACCTCAAAGCATCGTGGTCTAGCTCGGGGGTGGCTAGTGGTAAATCCGTTTGGAGTCACTGAGCCTACGATTGGGTGGAAACAAGCACCCCTCTCAGCAGTTGCATCACGCCTGGTAGATCTGATAAGTGTTTTATACCTTGTATTTCGAACTGAATATCATGAATACATGCTTATGTTTATATGCCCATAATAATTTCTGTGTAGAATGATTGCCTGGTGTGTTAGACTGGAAACAAGGGATGCCTGTGTATGCTTACATGCCATAATTGATTTCTGTACAAAGGATTAAGGTTGGGGCATGGATTCGCTCCACTGAGAATCGTCTTGTTTTCTTAACTCTCGTAATGTTCCGGGAAGGAGAAGTTGAATTTCGTGATTCAAGCTCAGAAGGGATAGCGAGCCCAATTATAGAAAGAGAGAATACCCTATCATGTGGTAGATGAACAATCGGAATCCTTTCGAGAATACCCCAGATCTGTCGAGACCGATGGATCTAGAGACGAAGCACAGGCGTTAACACCTCAACCCTTTTCATCCTTCGCATGTAGCGATGGGATCCTGGATCGTAGATCCAAGGATCTGACGGAGCCCTATTGACCATCGATCTTAGCCTTTGTATAGGCAGGAGAGTAGAATTTCGCTTACTCGCGACGTGGAGTGGTCAAGGGTAGGGCTTCATGAACTCACGATTTGCGAGATCACAACGTGATCATGACCGTTGGATCCAAGGCATGGGAGAACCGTTGGATCAGAACCTTCGTGGTTATCGCCTATCGGGGATTCAGAACTTGAAAGAGTTTCTTTTCGATTGTAGAAGTCGGGAAGTGCCAAGCGCCGAGGGCTCGTGCAAACATGTGACCCATCCGTAAGTGGGGACCGCGTGGTTGACAGGTGGAATAACAACAAGTGCCTAGAGAAAGGTGAGAACGGGTGACAGGTGATGGACACATGTCACCTGGGAAGGATTCAATCCATTGTTGACTTATCGTATCTCGGAAACTCGCGAAGGAGGAGCATGAGGGCTCAACACTCCAACTCGCGAAGTCGTGAGATGCGAGTAGCGCTAGTATTTAGCCTAGGAAGTGGGTAATCGGTGGTGGACATGTGTCACACTAGGAAAGAGTCAACCCACTGTTGACTTATCGTGGCTCAGGGTTTCGCAGGTTGAAGAAGCTGCACCTTGATCGCTAAGGCCGTGAAACGCCGAGAGCCGAGGTCTCGTGCCATGGGCGGCGGCAACACAACTCGTGAGCAGAGTATAGCGGGGTTGACAAGTGGCATGTGTGCATCATTTTGGCAGAGTCCACACAACGTTGACCTCTCACGTCTCAGGGATTCGCGAAGGAGGAGCATGAGAGCTCAACACCTCAACTGGCGAGGTTGCGAGTGGTGCTAGTGTTTGGCCTAGTCTACGGTTACATGTAGCACACGCTAGTGAAGAGGGAGCCATACCCGTATAGCATCTCGAGTATCTGTGTTTGGAGAAAGGGGAGTCGAGAGTATTGATTCCCGACTCGCGATTTGCGAAAGGTGCTTGCGCTAAGGCCAGCTTGTGGTCGTTTGGAGGAGGATAAGGAAAGAGAGGGTCTGCGCTAGGCCCCATAGAAGTCTCGAGGATTCTGTTCCTCGAGAAAAAGATGAAAAATCTAAGTTGTTGTAGTGGGTGTGTGACAAATTGGTATCAGAGCATGGTTACAACACTTGGCCTGCTTGGGCTCATGAACGAGTTGCGCAGAAACTCCATTTGAAGTACTCTTAAAAGGAGTAACCCTGTTTAGCAAAAGCCGAAGTTAAGAATGAACATTCCGATTGTGTGTATGCATTTGAAAAACATGAATTATGCACTGTTTTTGAATGAATATAATGTTGACTAACAATAAGTGTTTTCTTGCACAACAAGTGGACGATCAACTGCGAGAAACTGCAGACGCATAGAATGGTGATGCACCACGAAGTGGGGGATGGCTCCCACAATAGAGACGAAGAGTCTAACGAAAGGAGAGTGGTAGAGACCCATCCCGATCTAGCTGAGACTGTGAGAAGCCTCATGGTCGAACTATAGAGCTGCAAGGCCGACAACGAGAGGTTGATAAAAGAGCAAGAGAAGAAGACATAAATTAATGCAGTCTTGCTGCAAAGTTTATCCGACATACAAAGACAATTGCAGCATCAACCTGACACCAGTCATGCGGACCGACGACAAACAAAGAAAAGTCTAAGTCCACCTAAGATACATAAACGTGGTCTTTTAAGTGGCCACACTGGGAAGAGCACCCCGAGAAAGGTCCACCTCAGAGATAAGGGACAAGCGTCAGACGATTCCTCTGGAAAGGAAACTGGCGACTCAGAGGGATCTTCTAGTAGCAGAACTAATTCTTATTCCCGAAGAAAATGGAAGAAGCGAAAGCATTCCAAAATTCACAATCTCGAAGAATTCAAGAAGGCCAAACCACCCTCTTTCAACGGTGAAATAAAGAAAGGGGAGGAAGTAGAAGCCTGGCTGCTTGGACTAAAGAAGTATTTTAGAGTCCATGACTTCTCAGAAAACTTGAAGGCCCGAGTAGCCACTTTCAACTTGAATGGAAAGGCTTCCATTTGGTGGGAAGACCTTAAGAATGTAAAATGGATTCACGAAGAGGACCTATCTTTGGAATGGTTTGAGAAATACTTCAGAAAGAAGTATCTGTTGGAAAATTATTTCGACGAAAAGACTAAAGAATTCTATGAACTCAAACTTGGGCAACGCACCATAGAGGAATATGTCAGCAGATTCCTCGAATTGTTGAGGTACGTACCCTATATAAAAGTAGAGAAGGGAAAGGTGCAACGATTCATCAATGGACTACCTAAGGACTATCATAACATGATTGAGTTTGATGAGCCAAAGACCCTAGAAGACACTATCCGAAAGGAAAGATAATGTTATGAACAACTGGGGCATCAGACAGAACCTCGAGAAAACTGGAAGCAGAAGAATAGTTCAGGATTCCAGAAAAAGGGGTTTAAATCCCCAAGATTTAAAAACTATAAGAAGGACTCAAGGATGAGCTTCCCAACCTGAAGTGTACACCAGCAGAATTTCTCCTCCCAGAGCGGAAATAAACCTTCTGTATTTACCCCGGGAAAGATTGATAACCCAAAGAAAGAACCCTTGAAATGTTGGGGTTGTGGAGAAGAACATCTACTGAGGGACTGCCCACATAGACAACAGAACAGTCGGAGAATTTACAGCGTTCAAGAAGCTACCACCGTCAATGACACGGCCAGGAGTGTGCCGCAAATTTATGCAACCTTGGATAATAAACAAGCTAACCACCAAGCTTCAGTGGTGGAGACGGAAGGTATGATCACCAACCATCTAGTGTCTATTCTAATTGACCCTGGTTCAAATTTGAGTTATATAGCTCCTAAGGTTGTTGATAAGTTTAAATTACAGTCACATAAACACGCCAAGCCATGGTTGGTATAGTTAGCCACTGACACCAAAAGAAAGGTAGCAGAGGTCATACCAGCTTTCCAATTCACTATGGGTGAATTCCCCACCCAAGCAACCCTTAACATACTACCCCTAGGATCATATGACCTGTTGATTGAAATGGACTAGCTAGCCACATATAAAGCCAAACTGGACTGTTACCATAAAACTTTAGAATGTGTAGGTGAAGAAGGAAGAAGGATAACCCTTCGAGGGATCCAAAAACCTATCTCGGTGAGACAAATATCATCCCTTCAAATGAGAAAGTATTGCAAAAAGGGATGTCTACTTTATGCGATACAGGTGTTGGAATTAGTTGAAGATGACAAATCGAGCCTCGAATACCACCCCACACTAAGAGAATATAGAGATGTATTTCCGGAAGAGGTACTGGGTCTACCTCCGAGAAGGGATATTCACTTCTCGATAGAACTTGCACCGGGAGCGGTGCCAGTGTCTAGGACACCCTACAAGATGAGCACACCCGAGATAGTTGAGCTTAAATTACAACTAAAAGAAATGGTGGACAAAGGCTATATCCAGCCCAGCGTGTCTCCATGGGGAGCACCAGTTCTATTTGTAAAGAAAAAAGATGGTACCCTCCGACTATGCATAGATTATAGACAACTAAACAAGGTAACCATAAAGAACAAGTACCCCTTACCCAGGATCGATGACTTGTTCGATCAATTGGGAGGTGCTTCCATCTTCTCAAAGATTGACTTGAGATCTAGATACCATCAAGTCCGAATCAAGGGTGAAGACATCCACAAAATTGCCTTCAGAACGAGATATGGTCACTATGATTTTGTGGTTGTACCATTCGGATTAACCAATGCCCCTGCCACTTTTATGTGCTTGATGAAAAATGTGCTCAGCAAATTCCTAGAAAAATTTGTAATGGTTTTTATTGACGATATACTAATTTACTCTAAGAATAGAGAGGAACATGAGGAACATCTTAGACTTGTGCTTCAAGTGTTAAGAGAAAATCAACTCTATGCCAAATTTAGCAAGTGTGACTTTTTCCAGAAGCAAATACATTACTTGGGCCATGTCATATCTGAAGAAGGAGTAGCAGTAGACCCTGACAAGACGAGGTCTATCATGGAGTGGCCTACCCCAAAGGACGTTTCAGATATCAGATCCTTTATGAGCTTAGCAGGATACTATAGGAGATTTATAAAAGGATTCTCCAAGATTGGTTGTCCAATCACTGCCCTCTAGAAGAAGGGAGCTAAATTCACGTGGACACAAGAATGTGAAGAAATATTTCAATTCCTAAAACATTCCTGACCCACGCACCCGTGTGTTGACGGGCGAAATTGACCGTCCATCAACTGGAAGAGTGGATCCGGTCCGGGGTTGTCTAAATAACCCAAGCCGTTTGGGGTAACCCACCCTGACGGGTTTAGTGGCTCCATTGGCCGATCTAAGTCCTAGAAAAACAAATGAAGAACTACACTAAGAAACTAATCTAAATGAAAACAATAATTAAAACAAACTAATAAACAAATCTAAACTATATATATACAATCTATTACCTAAATCATACAACTATAATTCTATAAAAGTAAATGTTTAATTATCAACAGAATCAACTTTAATTACAAATATACAATATTTACAAATTACAGATTTAAACTAAAACCTGCAAAAATCATTTGTAATCTGTCTTAAGACAACGAAACTATTATTTTTTGATTTTTATAATTTTATGAGAAAGAAATAGAATAAAAACTAACTATCTAAACTAAGCAACTAAAACACTAACTCTAACTACAAATCTAAACTATACATATATCTATCTAAACTACTTATATTAAACTAACAAATTAACTATCAAATAATAAATAACAAACTGACCTGAAGTAGCGCTTCAGGTTTGTCCTGTATGCAATAGTTGTTTTAGCTGTTCGGAGGGAGGAAACCCGCACCGGATTATCCACGAACTTCTCGTAAACAAGAAGCAGATGTGCTCTTCAAAGATAAACGACAGGACAAACAAGACATAAAAAATATAACAACAATATTACGATATACAAATCATCGCAGTTTGATAAATCTGTGTGCAAAGATCTGTACAAAATGACTAATTTAACGAAAAAGGTAAACATGCAACTCATTAAACTGAAGCGGAATAATTGTTGTATTTTTAAATAAGAGATATCAGATATGGACAACTTATAAATCAAATCACATCAACATGCAATAGATTATGATAGCTAAAGTAGTCGATAATAAATTGCAAACTGATATGCAGAAAACTTGAAACAAAAGTTTGATATATTGAAAGCGAAAGCTGTGACAAGACATCAACTTTCATCTCAGTCTGAATCATAAATCCATAGTCTGGTTCTCTCCACCGTGATGATGATGATCCTCATTACAAAAAATAATAAGTATTTAAAGACCTCCCATCGGTAAAACATCCTTGTGGGAATTATCAAAACAGTTTACAAAAATCTGAGGATAATATCCCAAATCTCTATTTCTGACTCAAGCTAACAACCTAAAACAAAACCATATCCAAAGTATCTCCTAAACTGCCATAGCATGCCCATTTGATCATTGTAATTCGTATGCACCTGAAAGAAGGCAAAAATAGACAAGTTTAGAGGATATTTTATTGATAAAATTGACAAAAATATAATTTTTAAGACTAGCTACAGAATCTTGCGATTCCGTAGCTGGTCTAAATTGAACACAGAATCATTTCAAAATCAATTCAAATCTTAAAGAATATATTCAAACTATTGAACAATATTTGATTGCTAATTAGAAACCAAAAGAATCATTCAAATAGACACTTGTATGCAAATTGAAACAAAGTAAAACGTGGTCAACCGAATGGTAACAGAGATGCATGCACTCTGTTCAATTTGTTATCACCAATTTGGGGTAAACAAAATTGCATTAGATAATTCGACAGCAGTGAAATTATTTTCACGAATAAATTCCAATCAACATAAATAGTTGCTTCAGTCATCAACAAAATCATTGTCGAATCCAATCGAAATCAACAGGATAGTTTTTCAAATTGATATAACTATATTAAACATATACCAACGATCATACTAATTGTGGCACGCAGCAATCAATTGCAAATCAAATAAAAACAGGAATGAATCGAAACAATTTGGGTTTGACACAATCGTTATGAATCAACACAGCTCCACGATTTTAGCAAATAGATATCTTGCACAGGTCGAATGTAACCAGAATCCAGACGAGAATATTAATTCAATACAAAACAGAGTCGTTCCTGGCAAGTCCAAGTCAACAGGGTTGTTTTGAGTTTATTAGGAACAAACGAAACTAATCGAAATCAAACCAAATCGACTATCCTAAATCAGACGAGCAGAATTGATTCAAAAACAAACCAAACCGATTCTAAAACCAATCAATTGCCTATACTAAGTTGGGCACGACAAAATCGCATAACCAAATCGTAAATACATTTGAGTTTAGTAAAATGAATCTACTGTACAGGATCCACAACAAAATCGTCTAAACTATAATAGAATCATTTCGAATCAAAACGAACAGAGCTAATTTGGAAGCAAAACCGAATATGTTACAATAATTCAAGCAAACTTACAAAGCAAAAATCATATTGAAATTCATACCTGGACAATAAGAAACGACTTCAATTATGATAATTTGGAATTGACGAAGGCTGTTGCCGATTTGACATTCCTGAAGACAATCGAACCAGTGGTTTTTTGCTTCTTGTCATTAGCTTGAAGCTTGTTTCTTTCGCTTGTCAGCACTGTAACTTTCTCCTCCAACGATTTTATCTTTGATTGCAATAAGGGAACGTCGGTGTAGTAACGCTCTAGCCACACATTGCATTGGATACATGATGTTTTCTCAGGCTTCGTCATCACAGGCGAGGGTTTGTTTAAATCACCGGGGGTTTCATTATGTAACTTGATTCCTGGGTAGTTAGGATTGTTCTTTAAGCACGGGGGTAAATTAGAGACATAGTCATAGGGTTGCTCGGAGCATAGGCCACGGGAATAGGGGTACTCTTCAGCTAGGAAACGCTCGATATCGGAGTCCAAGTCCTCGCTCAGAACTATGGGCTTTTGGTCGATGTTCTGTTTAGGTTTGTTCCGGGCAAGTCTCGATATCAATTGAGCATTTTTCTTACCCTTGTTGTCGATAGTAGGATTACCCTTGACTTTTCTTACTCACTGGCTTCTTGAGAGCCTTAGTATTGTCTATTAGTACATGGGTTGATTATGATGTCGGGTAGGTCGATGTCAGGGAAAACCAAGGGTTTGGCAGGGGGTAAAAGGATATGGAATGGCACGGGTGGCCCGACCATAGTCTCACTGACCACAACCTTGTCGATTTGAGCAGACTCTAGATTAGAAAAGCCATTTCTAGATAGAAAGGCTTGCCAATTATCGCCATGAAGGTTTAAATGGTGGACGATGATGAGTCTAATCAAGCCGTGATGAAACAAGCTACTATCAGCCTTCTCGCATTTGAACCTCTTAGACATATTGTAAAGACTACGCAAGAAGTAATGCGGCATGTTCAAAGGATAGACCATGAAATTCATCAATAACCAGAGGTGATACAGAAAAACCAAGCCATACCGACCTTCACAAGTCACAAATTGTTTCACAATTACCAAAAGATCATGCCACTTGGGTTTGAGGGTGGAAATAGGCATACCTTTATCACATGAGACAACCTTCCTTGATACGAATAGTAATGGCCACGACACCTCATCAACTTTGGAGTTTTTAAACCACCTTTGGCCCGTGGCTGCTAGTCCTGTAGCAGAGCTTATGAATTCTTCATTGAGTTCAAGCTGTATGTCACCTACTTTATCCCTGCACCCGTCAAAGGTGAGGGCGAATTGTTGGGCAACCGAAAGGTTGAAACCCTCAAACCTCTGTATAAACACGAGCCAACCACTGTTTTCTAAATCGTTACGGGCATCATCGAATAGTAACAGGGCTTGGTTACCATTTGGCTCTATGCGCACCACCGGTGCCATAGACAAGAGCACACAGTGAGCAAGGTGAACGGGCCAGGGTTTGAACACAGCATACGCAGGGGCATATCGCTCACAGGCTTACCCGAAAACTAGCAAAGGTGAACCGGGATAGGGGGAAAACATTAATGACAGAATGTGCGAAGGTGGTGGAGCTAGTTCATCCCATGCACAACAGTCATATCCCATAGTACAACTGCCGGCGCAAATAACTATTCAACCCACTATTGCATAGGTTAAAAACCATGCCATTCAATCAATGAAACCTTATGGTAAATCGACCAAACATTTGCGCAAGCATAGTTTTAAAACCAAAGCAATAATTCGAAATCACACCAAGGATCCGATCATATGAAACATGTGTTATGTGAAAAGATTTATACTAAGGGTCTAACCATAACACCAATCATTTTCAAGAAACCAATGATCAAAGAACGTATAAATCAAATCACCAATGCATCACAAACTCGATCAAAAGAATATCATCGTAGTCTTGTAAAACGAAGTCATATTAACAAATAAAAATGCCAAATGAATAGGGATCTTGGAGTCTTGTCAATTGTATAACGATAAGTAAATTGGAAATGCAATGAGCATATAGACGAGAGTGATCACAACAATCCAGTGACGATTTTCATATGACTTCAAAATCAAAGTTTTCACGCTTGCAGTCGTGAAAACAAGAACAAAGACAAGTGTACAAAATTATGAAATAATAGTGTCGTTTTTATTCGAAGATTGCGACGAAAATCAAAGTTTGCAAAACTCTGGTGTAGGCATCTTATAAGGACAGTATAAAATGCGAATTGGCTGCAAACAATGGCGACACACTGGTAGAAGCAGTTATCTCTACCAAAAGAACAAATTCAGATTAGGATAATGAGAAAAATTCTAACTCAAAAATAACAACCAGAAAAATCGTGTAAACATCTTTATTAACCGCATATTCCAGTAGTGTTTAAAGGATGAAAACTGATAACAGTCTTAATACAAGCGATCCACCATATTAAAGATAAAATCCCCAATACTGTTGACAGAGCCACTACGGCCAGCAGGCATCCATAGCCTCGACAGGGTTTCCATTTAACCTACTCTGATATCTATATCCTGCCAAGAGATTCCAGATCAGAATAAAGGACATTTTAAGGTCAAGAGGTTTCATATTTACGAATTTTCATATACCCGACATTGCTTCGCTGCCAGCAGGCTTGTTCAGTACCCCGACGAAGTTGTTTTGGTGTCATGCATGCATTTACCCGCTGCCAGCAGACCTGTTCAGCATCCCGACGGGTTTACAAGCACTTCCCACAGCTCTTTTAATGATTTATTTTGTTTTTCAAAGATATATAGTCGAGCGGGGTGACGCTGAAAATTGCAATATTTTAACATATTTTTTACAGACCTCAGCAGAATGTTTTTTTAGAACAGTCCTTTATTAAGATCCAGAGATGGTTTATTTACAGAACGAACTTTCTAAGGCAGGGAGACATCTTCTGAGTCATTCCCTTAAGGAATAGGGACAACGTAAAAAGATAATAGATGATCATGACAGGCTTTACTCAGAGATCGAAATCACTTAACTTCTTTCAAACAACAGTTTTTTACCAACACAGATGTAAATTTCAGAAGTATACAATTAATGTTTATACAATTTTTCAGGAGTCATTTTAGTGAAAGAATTTTCTGTTTTCTTCGTTTGAATAGCTCAGAATGCAGGTATGTGTATTTCCAAAAACACAAACTGATAAACTCAAAGGAGAAATCGAAAACAAAACAGCAAAAGAAAAGCAAACAAAGCAAAATATGTACATAATATACAAGGGTTGTCATCAAGCAAAGTATCTTTTCAGGGCTTGGCCATTCACCGGATAGGTGTCAGGTTGTCCTTCTAGATTTTGCAATCGGAAAGAGCTGGGACCCAACTTCTCAGCAACTAAAAATGGTCCAAGCCATAAGTTTTGAAATTTCATGTGCTCTCCCTTTCCCTCATGCGGTTTGTCCCATTTCAAGACGAGATCACCTACTTCGAAATTCCTATCAGAAGCAGAGTTAGAATCGAACCAGCTTTTAACTACTAGTTGATGCTGATCTAACTTACATTTAGCTTGGGCTCTTACCTCTTCTAGCTTCATCAAAGCGTTAATTCGGTTTTCCAAAGGGGGACAGTCTTCTTCTTGAATTTTCTGCGATAACCGAAGTGAGGGAAGAAGAATGTGTGGTGGCAGAATTGTTTCTCTGCCATAAACAAGAAAGAAGGGGGAGTTACCTACAACAGTTTTTGGGGTTACCCTATCAGCCCAAATCGCGTTTAACAGTGCATTGTGCCAATTTTTGTGATTTTCAACCACCGTTCTCTTGATGATTTTAATCAAATTCTTATTTGTTGATTCTGCCAATCCGTTGCCCTGAGGGTAATAACTAGCATAATACTTTAATTTAATTCCTTTTTCTAAAGCGAACTCGCTCATCTCAAGAGATGAAAAGTAAGAGGCGTTGTCGAATACTAAACAATCAGGGATACCAAAACAAGTGATAATATTCGAAATTAGAAAGGCAATTACCTGACTGGTATTCACAGTTCTTAAAGTGGCAACTTCATACCACCAGGTAAAGTAATTTGTGGCTGTTATGATAAAATTATGTTGTTGTGAGGATGGCGGGTTGATTGGACCTATGATATCAAGGCCCGCTACTAAAAAGGAGAGTCTACCGAAATGGGCTGCAAAGGAAAGGCTGGTTTCTGTAACCGCCCTGATGCTTTCTGACAAATAGTACACTTACGACACAATGCATGGGCGTCTGTAAAAAGTGTGGGCCAGTAATAACCGGCTCTTAAAACCTTATGAGAAGTGGTGTCACCACCAAAATTCCCACCAGCTTCTCCTGCATGCAACTCTAGTAAGACTTTTTCTGATTCGTCTTTCTCAAGACAGCGCATCAGTACGCCATCAAAACTTTGAAGAAACAGGATACCATTAATCAAATGAAAGGAGGCATACTTTAATCTCAACGCCCTTCTTTTAGTGGGATCCAGGTGACGGGTTGACCCATGTTCAAGACATAATTTTATATCATCATACCAAGGACTGACAGAGTTTTGTGCGCAGCAGATTGCATTTTGATCGCACTGTCCTAGATTTGACGTATCGCTTTCTTCTTGTTGTCCTGCTGCTGAATCAACAACTAACTTGCATAACCCTTGGCCTCTCACTATTTGAGATGGGGTAATTTCTATGTCGTATTCCTGCAGAGAGGTGACCTAGTTAGCCCTCTCTTCTCCTAGTTCTTTCTGCACTAACAGGTTCCTGACGGCTGGGTAAGGGACAATAACTTTCGTCCTGGATTTCAAAAGGTAAGACCGGAAGTGCTTGACTGCTTTGAAAACAACGTAGGCTTCCTGGTCTACTGCTGGGTAATTAAGTTCCGCGCCTTTGAAAGCAGAGCTCATAAAGGCAATGGGTACTTCGTTGTTTTCAACATTCTTTTGAGTTAGGACGGCAGCATAGGAACAATCAGAAGCAAAAGTGTAGAGCGTAAAGTCTTGCGAAAAGTCGTGACTCATGAGAGAAGGAGCGTCTATTATGGCCTTCTTTATTGCATTAAAATCTTGATTTTCTAAGGCTCCCCAATGATATTGGGCATCTTTCTTAATTAAGTTCTGTAAAGGTCTGACCATTTCAGAGAAACTGGGGACGAATCTCCTCACAAAGTTTATCTAGCCTAAGAAAGACTGCATAGATTTTTTGGATGTAGGAGGGGGAAGTTTCGAGATGACTTGAGTCCTTTCGGGGTCGATAATCATCCCTTTGCTTGACACAATAAATCCTAAGAGTTTACCCTGTTCTATTGCAAAGATGGATTTTTTAGGATTCAAGGAAATGTCGTATTTACGACATCGCTGTAGAACGGCTCGTAAATGAGCTAGATGATCGGTTTTGTTTTTAGAGAATACAGTAACATTATCTAAGTAAACTACGACAGAGTGATTAATTAAGCCTCAGAAAGCAATGTCCATTGCTCTCTGTAAAGTGGCAACAACATTAATCAATCCAAAGGGCATTTTTCGATAAGCGTAGGTGCCCCATGGAGTACAAAAGGTAGTTTTAAGTTGGTCTGGAGGAGACATCAGGACTTGGTTATACCCCGAGAAACCATCCAATAAAGATAGCCTCTCAGAACCAGATACCTGTTGAAGGATCTGTTCCATGGGTGAGACATGATAGTTGTATTTATCAGACGCTCTATTAAGGTTTCGGAAATCGACGCAAAGTCAGATTTCCCCATTTTTTTTCCGGACAGGGACAAGGTTAGAAACCCATTGAGTGTTCCTAACAGGGAAAATTATCTTAGCATTCAGGCGCTTATTTAATTATTTTTTGACAGTCGGTTCAAGCTTAGGGTGCATTTTTCTCAATTTCTGTTGAAAGGGCGAGGTTTGGGGTTTCATAGGAATGACATGTTGTATGATGTTAGGGTCGAAAGTTTTAAGGTCATCATACGTCCATGCAAAGAAATCTTTAAATTCTTTGAACAATTTAATAAATACAACTTTTTCTTGTTCAGAACATCCTACCCCTAGATTAATGCACTGCGGATTGTCCTTAGTTCCTAAGTTTACTTTTTCATATGATAATGAGGAACTATTGGTTTTACAGTTGACCGTTTTTTTGAATTTATCTTGAAGATCATAAAATTTCTCTAATCTAACTACAGATTTAGGGATCGAATTTACCATGTCCGATGAAGATTCAAGAGTTCTCAGATCTGGTATTACCGTGAACTCGTGCAAATTGTCGTCATGAGTGCGTTCGTCTATCACCACGCCTTGAAAAGTTTCTTCCATATGCAGAAAGCTAATAATTTGCCGATCGTCGTCGAAGACTCTCCAGTTCGTGATGTTGTCGGGAACGGATGGCTTGAACAATAGTTCAATGGAGAATGCATCTGGGGACAAGCCTTCTGCAGGAAAGAGTTTGGAAGCTACGTTAGCTAATAGATCAGCTTCAGAGTTATTAAATCTAGGAATATAATTTATATTGAAAGCAGAAAATTTATTCATTAAATTCCATACCTCGGATTGGTATCTTTTAAGATGCGAAGATAGGCAGTGGATAGAATCTCTTACCTGTCTAACCACGATTTAAGAATCGCCAAAGACGGTCAAGTTTTGAATGTTCATATCTAAAGCTTTTCTGAGACCTTGCAGTAAAGCCTCATATTCTGCAGTGGTATTAGTACATTCAAATTCTAGCCTACATGCAATCAGGGTTTTGTTACCTGTCGGATCGATAATAACGCAGCCTGCACCAGCTCCTTCTTTGGACTTTGACCCGTCAAAATAAAGAGATCAAATTTGATTTTTATCGGGTGCATGAGACCGTTGTGTGGAAGCTGTTGGCTGCATGTATGCTACAATATCGGACTGTTGTTCTGGATTGGTGATAGCTGGAGCCTCGGCCATGAAATTGCCGAAAAAGGTATCCATCCCTTGTATTTCGGGTGAATCGGCAGAAGGTGTAAATGGTTCGTTGGGATCGTTCAAATCTGTGACCGTGAACTTCAGGTAGTGTTCACGATTTACCTTGATCTTGTTGGGCTTGCTGTTCTCTGGAAGCCATAGGTGAGACCAGTCTGTTGCGTAATAGCCGTGTAGCTGCTCTGACTAGTCCCTGCTTAAAAACAGACCATACACTTCTGGGATATCCACTACAATAATATCAATAACTTGATGAACCTTGGGGTTAGTTGATAATCTTATAAGCACATTTCTTAATTCGCCTACTACTTTAACATTAGTTCGATCAAGCTGGATGATTTTTAAGGTGGATGGTTCAACTTCGGCATTAATCTTCCAGCATACAGACCATGGCATCACATTGGATGACGCTCCTGAGTCTACCATACAATTGTGCATGTTTCTATTAAAGATTTAGAAAGTTAACAAAAATGGAGGTACATTTTTGCGAGTACTAAGGGTGGTAGCTTGTGGTTTTTTACTCGTAGTTTCTAAGGATACTTTATCTACATTATTTACATTATTTACAGGAAGGCTTCCTTTGTCTTGAGGATCGGGATTATTTTTAGTGGAAGTCTTCTGAGGAACTTTGTTCTGAACATCCTTGTTACCACTTGAATTACCATTTTTTCCATTCTCTATGATATTCTGTAACATCTTTTGTAGCAGAAATGGAAATTTTAATAACTCATAGACATAAATGTTAGCCCTTAAATTTTTAAGATATTCAACTAAATCATAATCTAAGTTGGGGTTCACATGACTCTGTTTAGTCTCAGCTGGTTTAGATTGCTTTGGAGGCAAAGTCGTAATGTTTTCGGAAGAAGGTTTGTTTTCCGTCTTACTCCTAGTATTATAGGGATGGACTGTCTCAAAGTTAGCTTGAAAGATGCTATCCGAGAAGTGTCCAAAAATGTTTGGAGAAGACTCTTCTTCTTGCACTGTGTCTTGTTCAACAACCTCCTCAGGAATCTCAGGAGGCATCAAGTTATCCTGGGCTTCTAGAATTGTTTGAAGGGCGTATTGCAGACTTTCTAGATTAAGGCCTTCAGTATTCAGATTAGGTCAATTGGTTGGGAAAGGCTTCCTGAACGGGGGCTTGTAAGGCCCTTTGCTCGAGGAAGCTTCTTCGGTCGTCTTTTTCAAGTCTATAACTTGATTGGATAGTTTTTGAACGACTTTAGCTAAATTTTCTAAATCCGAGCTTTCAGGTTGTGCTTTACTTTGAGCAGGTCTAGGGAGGATTTCGATCTTCTTTTTGGAAGATGAGCTAGTATCTGTTTCATTGCTAGTAGAGTCTTTAAGACTAAGTATGTCTTTTTCAATCTGGCTGGCCTCCTCGAAGACTTCTAACAACGTGGCTTTCTTAGATCGTTTAACCCAAATAGATATACTTTGATGCAAGGCTTTAGTATAGTATGCTATTATAAGATTCTCGGCAGGCATGGAATCCGCAGGGATTCGATTTTTAAGTGTTAAGAATATTTGATTAAAGTCTTTAACTTTTTCTTTTGGGTTCATTCTTAAGTTGGAAATCTCAATGACTAGGACTTCTGGAGGCTTACCATCTCCGAACTTTTCCAAAAAGCATGACTCAAACTTTTCCCAAGACACGATGGTATGGGGTTGCTGGGTAAAGTACCACGTATATGCATTGCCCTCGAAAGTATAGGGGAACAACCTACAGACTACGTCTTCATGCTCGACATTGCAGAGTCTAATGGCTAACATAAACTTTTTAATGTGATCTTCTGCGATCTATTTAGAGTCAAGGTCAAACTTGGGAAGCCATTTCTCCGGATGTTTGGGTAAGGGATGTTGTGCTCCAGGCATGGCTACTACATCCTGTTCAAGCCAAGGTCTGGCAGGGTTGTTCTAGTTGGCCATTGGTGTAATCGGTGTGGAAGGCTAACAGGGGGAACTGCCTTCGTCAGAGGATTCTTCTCCCGAAGAAGAAGGGGATGAGGGAGGTGGTGAAGGAGGTATTCCAGATCCTCCTGCAGTAGGAGTGAGGATTGGATCTGTAGGATTCACAGTGAGGTTAGTGCCTCCGAGTTGTTCTCTGATATCAGAAAAATCTAAAGGTTGGTCCAAAGGTCGATTTGGTTGCCTCAAATGGGGTAAGGCACTATGTGTTCTTATGAGAGATTGGTGGACAATCTCTTGTATGTCACCACCTGTATGATTTGGGGTTGCTGGCTCAACTGCGATCCGTGGATCGTCGTTTGATGTGGTTGCTGTTTGAGGGGGAATGTTATCGTTCGAATGACTTCTTGTCACTATAGGTGAGCGATTAGGTGGTGGAGGAGTCTTACAACCGCCTCGTGCCATTAATAAATTTCAGGCCCTCCTTCTAGCGCCATTTGTTGACGGGAAAAATTGACCGTCCGTCAACTGGAAGAGTGGATCCAGTCCGGGGTTGTCTAAATAACCCAAGCCGTTTGGGGTAACCCACCCTGACAGGTTTAGCGGCTCCGTTGGTCGATCTAAGTCCTAGAAAAACAAATGAAGAACTACACTAAGAAACTAATCTAAATGAAAACAATAATTAAAACAAACTAATAAACAAATCTAAACTATATATATATATATACAATCTATTACCTAAATCATACAACTATAATTCTATAAAAGTAAATGTTTAATTATCAACAGAATCAACTTTAATTACAAATATACAATATTTACAAATTACAAATTTAAACTAAAACCTGCAAAAATCATTTGTAATCTGTGCTAAGACAGCGAAACTATTATTTTTTGATTTTTATAATTTTATGAGAAAGAAATAGAATAAAAACTAACTATCTAAACTAAGCAACTAAAACACTAACTCTAACTACAAATCTAAACTATACATATATCTATCTAAACTACTTATATTAAACTAACAAATTAACTATCAAATAATAAATAACAAACTGACCTGAAGTAGCGCTTCAGGTTTGTCCTGTATGCAATAGTTGTTTTAGCTGTTCGGAGGGAGGAAATCCGCACTGGATTATCCACGAACTTCTCGTAAACAAGAAGCAACTGTGCTCTTCAAAGATAAACGACAGGACAAACAAGACATAAAAAATATAACAACAATCTTATGATATACAAATCATCGCAGTTTGATAAATCTGTGTGCAAAGATCTGTACAAAATGACTCATTTAACGAAAAAGGTAAACCTGTAATTCATTAAACTGAAGCAGAATAATTGTTGTATTTTTAAATAAGAGATATCAGATATGGACAACTTATAAATCAAATCACATCAACATGCAATAGATTATGATAACTAAAGTAGTCGATAATAAATTGCAAACTGATATGCAGAAAACTTGAAACAAAAGTTTGATATATTGAAAGCGAAAGCTGTTACAAGACATCAACTTTCATCTCAGTCTGAATCATAAATCCATAGTCTGGTTCTCTCCACCGTGATGATGATGATCCTCATTACAAAAAATAATAAGTATTTAAAGACCTCCCATAGGGTAAAACATCCCTGTGGGAATTATCAAAATAGTTTACAAAAATCCGAGGATAATATCCCAAATCTCTATTTCTGACTCAAGCTAACAACCTAAAACAAAACCATATCCAAAGTATCTCCTAAACTTCCATAGCATGCCCATTTTATCATTGTAATTCGTATGCACCTGAAAGAAGGCAAAAATAGACAAGTTTAGAGGATATTTTATTGATAAAATTGACAAAAATCTAATTTTTAAGACTAGCTATAGAATCTTGAGATTCCGTAGATGGTCTAAATTGAACACAGAATCGTTTCCAAATCAATTCAAATCTTAAAGAATATATTCAAACTATTGAACAATATTTGATTGCTAATTAGAAACCAAAAGAATCATTCAAATCGACACTTGTATGCAATTTGAAACAAAGTAAAACGTGGTCAACCGAATGGTAACAGAGATGCATGCACTCTGTTCAATTTGTTATCACCAATTTGGGGTAAACAAAATTGCATTAGATAATTCGACAACAATGAAATTATTTTCACAAATCAATTCCAATCGACATAAATAGTTACTTCAGTCATCAACAAAATCATTGTCGAATCCAATCGAAATCAACATGATCGTTTTTCAAATTGATAGAACTATATTAAACATATACCAACGATCATACTAATTGTGGCACGCAACAATCATTTGCAAATCAAATAAAAAAAGGAACGAATCGAAACAGTTTGGGTTTAACACAATCGTTATGAATCAACACAGCTCCACGATTTTAGCAAATAGATCTCTTGCACAGGTCGAATGTAACCAGAATCCAGACGAGAATATTAATTCAATACAAAACAGAGTCGTTCCTGGCAAGTTCAAGTCAACAGGGTTGTTTTGAGTTTATTAGGAACAAACGAAACTAATCGAAATCAAACCCAATCGACTATCCTGAATCAGACGAGGAGAATTGATTCAAAAACAAACCAAACCGAATCTAAAACCAATCAATTGCCTATACTAAGTTGGGCACGAAAAAATCGCATAACCAAATCATAAATACATTTGAGTTTAGTAAAATGAATCTACTGTACAGGATCCACAACAAAATCATCTAAACTATAAATGAATCATTTCGAATCAAAACGAACAGAGCTAATTTGGAAGCAAAACCGAATATGTTACAATAATTCAAGCAAACTTACAAAGAAAAAATCATATTGAAATTCATACATGGACAATAAGAAACAGATTCAATTATGATAATTTGGAATTGACGAAGGTTGTTGTCGATTCGAAATTCCTGAAGACAATCGAACCATTGGTTTTTTGCTTCTTGTCATTAGCTTGAAGCCTGTTTCTTTCTCTTGTCAGCACTGTAACTTGCTCCTCCAACGATTTGATCTTTGATTGCAATAAGGGAACGTCGGTGTAGTAACGCTCTAGCCACACATTGCATTGGATACATGATGTTTGCTCGGGCTTCTTCATCACAGGCGAGGGTTTGTTTAAATCACTAGGGGTTTCATTATGTAACTTGATTCCTGGGTAGTTAGGATTGTTCTTTAAGCACGGGGGTAAATTAGAGACATAGTCATAGGGTTGCTAGGAGCATAGTCCACGAGAATAGGGGTACTCTTCATCTAGGAAACGCTCGATATCGGAGTTCGAGTCCTCGCTCAGAACTATGGGCTTTTGGTCGATGTTCTGTTTAGGTTTGTTCCAGGCAAGTCTCGATATCAATCGAGCATTTTTCTTACCCTTGTTGTTGACAGTAGGATTACCCTTGACTTTTATTACTCACTGGCTTCTTGACAGCCTCAATCTTGTCTATTAGTACATGGGTTGATTATGATGTCAGGTAGGTCGATGTCAGGGAAAACCGAGGGTTTGGCAGGGGGTAAAAGGATATGGAATGGCATGGGTGTCCCGACTATAGTCTCATTGACCACAACCTTGTCGATTTGAGTAGACTCTAGATTAGCAAAGCCATTTCTAGATAGAAAGGCTTGCCAATTATCGCCATGAAGGTTTAAATGGTGGACGACGATGAGTCTAATCAAGCCGTGATGAAACAAGTTGCTATCAGTCTTCTCACGTTTGAACCTCTTAGACATCTTGTAAAGAATACGCAAGAAGTAATGCGGCATGTTCAAAGGATAGCCCATGAAATTCATCAATAACCGGAGGTGATACAGAAAAACCAAGCCATACCGACCTTCACAATCACAAATTGTTTCACAATTACCAAAAGATCATGCCACCTGGGTTTGAGGGTGGAAATAGGCATACCTTTATGACAGGAGACAACCTTCCTTGATATGAATAATAATGGCCACGACACCTCATCAACTTTGGAGTTTTTAAACCACCTTTGGCCCGTGGCTGCTAGTCCTGTAGCAGAGCTTATGAATTCTTCATTGATTTCAAGCTGTATGTCACCTACTTTAGCCCTGCACCCGTCAAAGGTGAGGGTGAATTGTTGGGCAACCGAAAGGTTGAAACCCTCAAACCTCTGTATAAACACGAGCCAACCACAATTTTCTAAATCCTTACGGGCATCATCGAATAGTAACAGAGCTTGGTTACCATTTGGCTCTATGCGCACCACCGGTTCCATAGACAGGAGCACACGGTGAGCGAGGTGAACGGGCCAGGGTTTGAACACAACATACGCAGGGGCAGAACGCTCACAAGCTTACCCAAAAACTAGCAAAGGTGAACCGGGATAGGGGGAAAACATTAATGACAGAACGTGCGAAGGTGGTGGAGCTAGTTCAGCCCATGCACAACAGTCATATCCCATAGTACAACCGTTGGAGAAAATAACTATTCAACCCACTATTGCATAGGTTAAAAACCATTCCATTCAATCAATGAAACCTTATGGTAAATCGACCAAACATTTGCGCAAGCATAGTTTTAAAACCAAAGCAATAATTCGAAATCACACCAAGGATCCGATCATATGAAACATGTGTTATGTGAAAAGATTTATACCAAGGGTCTAACCATAACACCAATCATTTTCATGAAACCAATGATCAAAGAACATATAAATCAAATCACCAATGCATCACAAACTCGATCAAAAGAATATCATCGCAGTCTTGTAAAATGAAGTCATATTAACAAATAAAAATGCCAAATGAATAGGGATCTTGGAGTCTTGTCAATTGTATAACGATAAGTAAATTGGAAACGCAATGAGCATATATATGAGAATGATCAAAAAAATCCAGTGACGATTTTCATATGACTTCGAAATCAAATTTTTCACGCTTGTAGTCGTGAAAACAAGAACAAAGACAAGTGTACAAAATTATGAAATAATAGTGTCGTTTTTATTCGAAGATTGCGACGAAAATCGAAGTTTTCAAAACTCAGGTGTAGGCAGCTTATAAGGACAGTATAAAATGCGAATTGGATGCCAACACCGTGTTGAAGATCACCGATTTCGAAGCTGACTTCCTCGTGTGCACAGATCCCTGCAAGGAAGGGCTCGGAGGAGTCCTTATGCAAGGAGGAAGTGTAGTCTGCTATGAATCCCGAAAATTGAATGACCACGAAGTCAACTATGCGACCCATGATCTAGAACTGGACGCCATAGTGCACGCCTTAAAAATGTGGAGGCATTACCTCCTGGGAAGAAAATTTGTACTTATGACAGACCACTGTGGATTGCAATATCTATTTGACCAACCAAAAATCAATGATAGACAAGCTAGGTGGATATCCCTTCTTAGTGAGTTTGATTTCGAAATCAAACATATCAAGGGAAAGGAAAATAAGGTGGCCGGTGCCCTTAGCATAAGTATGAAAACAATTCATCTGGCAGCGGTGAGCACCTGCGAGACGAATGTCAAGGAAAGAGTCAGGAATGCACAAGAAACAAACACATTCTTCCAGACCGTGACCTCGTACTTGGAGCAAGAACCCACAGGAATAAAGTATGAAGGCTACCAGATGATAGATGGAGGTCTGCTAACTTACAAAAACAGATTATATATTCCAGAATGTGATGACTTGAAGAGGTTCATAATGGATGAACTACATAAAAGACCATATATTGGTCATTCCAGATACTAGAAGATGATCACAGCCACCAGGAAACAATTCTATTGGCCTAGATTGTAGAAAGACATAGTTGAGTACTTAGCCAAATGCATAGAATGCCAATAGGTTAAAGCAGAACACCGACACCTAGCATGATTATTACAACCTCTACCAATCTCGGAATGGAAGTGGGAAACCATTTCCATGGACTTCATCACCAGATTACCAACATCAACCAAACAGAATGATGCCATCATGGTAGTGGTGGATAAATTGAGCAAGTCTGCCCATTTTATCCTCGTCAAATCGACTTGAAAGGCAATAGATATCGCCAACATATTCATGAAGGAGATATTCAGACTACATGGTATGCCTAAAGAGATCGTGTCTGACAGAGACACGAAATTTACTTCCAACTTTTGGAAATCCTTGATGGCTGGTCTAGAGACCAAATCACTGTTTAGCACCGCCTATCATCCTCAAACCGATGGATAAACGGAAAGAGTGAACCAAATATTGGAAGACATGCAAAGAATGCATGTAATGCATCAACCCAAGAAATGGGAAGATTTTCTTCCACTGGTGGAATTCGCCTACAACAATGGCTACCAAGAATCCCTGAAGATGAGCCCTTTCGAAGTCCTCTATGGTAGATCATGCAATACTCCAGTCAGTTGGAGTAATATCATGAACAAATTTACTATTGGACCTGACATGTTGAAAGAAATGGAACACCAAGTGACTCAGATAAAACAAAATCTAAAAGTCGCTCAAAACAGACAAAAGAGTTACGCCGACCGAAAGAGAACTCCGAGAGAATTCAAGACGGCAGACCACGTATATCTCTGAGTTAGGCCCGGGAAGAGTTCCCTGAGGATGGGAGCTTGTGCCAAGTTGCCACCTCGGTATTGTGGACCCTTTGAAGTTCTAGATAGAGTGGGACCTGTAGCCTATAGGCTAGCACTTCCTCCCACAGTAAAAGCACATAATGTTTTCCATGTTTCATTATTGAAGAGATATGTACATGATTCTAATCATATAATTGATTGGTATGTGATCCAGGTGGAACCAGAGGGAGAATTCCTGCCAAAACCTCAATGCATACTAGACAGAAAGGAAACCCCACTTAGGAACCGAACCATTGGACAGGTCAAGGTGCAGTGGAAACATTTTGGCCCAGATGAGAATATGTGGGAAATGGAAGATGCCATGAAACATGCATACCCAATTTTGTTTACTTCTGAACATACACGTCATATTGATAGATAGAACATCGAGGATGATGTTCCTTTAAGGGGGAGGGAATTGTAACACCCTATTTCCCCCAGTCTGTAAAAATAACTATATTGGCCAAGAACTATGGCAAACTCAAAGATGTGAATGTTTGACTTGACGGACCTTTGTATAAAAGGTCGATGAATGTAAATTATATAATGAATATGTGTTGTATGACTGCTTAGAGGGGGATGTGCTAAAAGAGACCACGATGGCTAATGAGAGGTGGTGGAAGGGACCTGGAATGGTTGCGTTAACTTCCACGGAGCCAGTTCTGTACTGGTTTATACTTGCTCACAAACCAAAGCAGCTCTCTGATCCTGGAATGGATTTCTCGTTAGATTGGTAGGTGGGGAGGCTCCTCAAGAGTTAATGAGGGGATGGGGGTGAACCACCTATCCGTAATAGCCCTTAGACCTGACCACGAACGACGGAATTCGCGCCACATGCAACCTTGTAGACAGAAATTGGCAAGAGAGGAAATGTGGTAAGGAAGAGAGCAGTGTGCGTGACGGGGATTGTGAAAGAGACTGGAGAAACTATGGAAACGCAGGGAGTTCTGAATATTAGGAGAAGGAGAGTAACCTTCATCCTGGATTATTTTCCTGCATCAGGAGAAGGAGAGTAACCTTCGTCCTTGATTTTTGTTGAGTTGGAAGTAGGAGACTGAACCTCAAAGCATCGTGGTCTCGCTCGGGGGTGGCTAGTGGTAAATCCGTTTGGAGTCACCGAGCCTACGGTTGGGTGGAAATGAGCACCCCTCTCAGCAGTTGCATCGCGCCTGGTAGATCTGATAAGTGTTTTATACCTTGTATTTCGAACTGAATATCATGAATACATGCTTATGTTTATATGCCCATAATAATTTCTGTGTAGAATGATTTCCTGGTGTGTTAGACTGGAAATAAGGGATGCCTGTGTATGCTTACATGCCATAATTGGTTTCTGTACAAAGGATTAAGGTTGGGGCATGAATTCTCTCCACTAAGAATCATCTTGTTTGCTTAACTCTCGTAATGTTCTAGGAAGGAGAAGTTGAATTTCGTGATTCAAGTTCAGAAGGGATAGCGAGCCCAATTATAGAAAGAGAGAATACCCTATCATGTGGTAGACGAAAGGTCGGAATCCTTTCGGGAATACCCCAGATCTGTTGAGACCGATGGATCTAGAGAAGGAGTGCAGGCGTTAACACCTCAACCCTTTTCATCCTTCGCATGTAGTGATGGGATCCCGGACCGTAGATCCAAGGATCTGACGAAGCCCTATTGACCGTCGATATTATCCTTTATATAGGAAGGAGAGTAGCATTTCGCTGACTCGCGATGTGGAGTGGTCAAGGGTAGGGCTGCATGAACTCACAATTTGTGAGATCGCGACATGATCGTGACCGTTGGATCCAAGGCACGGGAGAACTGTTGGATCAGAACCTTCATGGTTATCGCCTATTGGGGGTTCGAAACTTGAGAGAGTTATTTTCGATTGTAGAAGTCGCGAAGTGTCGAGCGCCGAGGACTCGTGCAAACACGTGACCCATCCGTAAGTGGGGATCACATGGTTGACAGGTGGCGTAACAACAAGCGCCCAGAGAAAGGTGGGAACGGGTGACAGGTGATGGAAACATGTTGCCTGGTATGGAGTCAACCCATTGTTGACTTATCGTATCTCGGGAACTCATGAAGGAGGAGCATGAGGGCTCAACACTCCAACTCGCGAAGTTGCGAGATGTGAGTAGCACTAGTATTTAGCCTAGAAAGCGAGTAATCGGTGGTGGACATGTGTCACACTGGGAAAGAGTTAACCCACTATTGACTTATCGTGGCTCGGGGTTTCACAGGTTGAAGAAGCTGCACCTTGATCGCTAAGGCCGTGAAACGTTGAGATCCGAGGTCTCGTGCGACGAGCGACGATGACACAACTCATGAGCAGAGTATAGCGGGGTTGACAAGTGGTGTGTGTGTGTCGTTTTGGTAGAGTCCACACAACGTTGACCTCTCGCGTCTCGGGGATTTGCAAAGGAGGAGCACGAGAGCTCAACACCTCAACTGGCGAGGTTGCGAGTGTTGCTAGTGTTTGGCCTAGTCTATGGTTACATGTAGCAGGCGCTAGTGAGGAGGGAGCCATACCCGTATAGCATCTGGGGTATCCGTGTTTGGAGAAAGGGGAGTCGAGAGTCTTGATTCATGACTCGCGAGTTGTGAAAGGCGCTTGCGCTAAGGCCAACTTGTGGTCGTTTGGAGGAGGATAAGGAAAGAGAGGGTTTGCGCTAGGCCCCATAGAAGTCTCGAGGATTCTGTTCCTCGAGAAAAAGATGAAAAATCTAAGTTGTTGTAGTGGGTGTGTGACAGTAGCTCTGCTTCAAAAGCCTCGATCTTGGCTCAAGCTTCTTCGACTTGTTTTTGTGCCATGGCCTCCTGCTCAGGGAACTCTTGGATAACAACTTCATTGACAGGTCCCTCTAAGCGTTGTTCAGCTGCAATGACAACTTGCTCCATTCTGCTCCTTGGCCTTTAATCTCTGTGAATAGCTGGAAAGCCTTGTCCTATATAGGTTGTAGCCTCTGATTCACTTCCATGACTCTGCTTTGAATGGTGTGGACCTACTGTTGAGCATTGCGTTGTTCTTGGGATCGCTTCATCCTCTCAATGGCTGACAGAGGCTTCAACTGCGCTTGTACTATTTCTTCTTGCTGCTTTGCCTCCTGGAGCTGCAACTCTAGTGCCTTTAGCTCGGGGTTCTCAGTGAGTCTCTCATAGGTCTGGGCACTGTGATCACTTAGTTTCTTACATTCCATGGCAAGGGCCTTTATTCTCTCAATTGTGCTTCAAGCAGTTGCATCTCTTTGATCTCTCACATCCTGCGGGGTGCCGGGCACTGCACGGACCTCTAAGTCTGTTATTCTTTATTGTAGTTGTTGTATAGCTTCCACGAGATGCTCTAGTTGATGCTCGACTCGGTCTTCTGCCTTTGGCTCTCAGCCCATCACAGAGCGGAGTGCTCTATTGACTGCTTCTTTCACTTCGAGTTGCTCCACGAGCAACTGTTCCTTTTCTTGTTGAAATTGTGCTTTCTCCTTTTCAAACTTCGTCTGGAGAACAACCTTCTCCTACTCTACAAGTCAATGTTGTTCTATGAGTACTTATTGCACTTGCTTCAAGGCCTGGGTGGCTTGTTCAGTTTCTTCTTGTGCGCGACGAAGGCAAGCTTCGGTCGCATCAGCTAGTCGACGGAGTTGGGTTGGCTCATCTCCCAACTCTAGTTCTCTCGATGGTAGGGGCACAGTGGACACCGCGCGACTGAAGGGCCTGTTGTATCCCTCAGAGTTCAACCTCAATTCTATTGTACATCTCCTCCTGCTTGGCTTCTTGTTTCTGCAAGATTTCCTGCGAGGCATCATTTACAGCTGCGATGATGAAGGCAAAGTCATCGAAAGTGAGTACATTCTTCATCTTAGTCACGGTGGCTCTGGATTTCTTCCGGGAAGAGGGTTTTGGGGAAGAAACCTTCCTCTTCTTCAAGGGATCGACCTCATCTCTAGGTGGTGTTACTTCGCTTTTCTTCTGCTCATCTTCGTTGCCATTGATCTCTTCTACCTCACCATCACCCCCTCGGACAGGTGATACTGAAGCAGTCTTTTCTGAGGCGCTGCTTAAGTCTTGGACTTCTTCGGTCTTCTTCCTTCTGTTGGTTCCAGGTGTGTCATGTTCTATGTGGGCGGCCTCCGAGCTATCAAGCTCAGGATTAGACATCTATGCAGGGTCAGGTGGGATAAGGAAGTCGATTGACCATTCCTTAGTTATCTCCTCGAGGTCCTCTTATGTGAGCTTCTAGTACGACTGAAGCTCCTTCATAGATGAAGTGTCGATCTGCGCGAAACTTCATGAGGGGTCGGAAGCACTGTAGGGTGTTCGACATCATGCGAGGTTCAGCTTCAATATCCCTCTTCAGCTGGAGGTAGTATGTGTGAAAGAAAACGTTCGACTGCCACTATTTTCCCATATCACTTGAGTACCAAAGCGTGGTGAACTTCGCAGCAAGCGGCTTGAACGACTTAATGTCCAGAAAGGTCGCACCTTCTGGCATCTCCCAAGCAACAAACGCGATGAGAATCAGGATCCAGCTAAAGTGGAACTCATAGCCCTGATCCCATGCTTCGCAGTCTAATTCTAGCTGATTAACTAGGTACTTTGCCCAACTCATCTATACGCCTTCCACGCATTTCCCCGCGAGGTCAACGATAAAGCCTGTGACCTGCGTGGGTCTATTTTTCCTTACTAGCTTCCCCGCAATTAACTGACATGCTAAGCGCACTGTGCCATTCTGGATGGAGGCTACCTTGTATCCTTGCGTCCCCTTCTCCACATCGTCGTATGTATCCTTGATCTTTTGTGCTAATGCGCGATCTGTAGCTTTCCCTCGATAGAAATCCTGCAGGTCGGGTCCTTGCATACTCAATCCTGTGATCCTATGGATCAACGTCGGATCGATTATGATACGGCGGTCTAGCCATAAGTATCCTCCATGGTAACATGAAAGTAGGAGCTTGACACACGCGTTAACTTCCTGGTGCCTTACAAAGTGTGGCATTTTCATTACATTCAAAAGGGTGAAGTGTGTGAGGTTCATCGTCCACAACTAGGGGATTATTTTCGAGTTCTTCCCCTTCGTCCTGGTCAAGTATTTATACAGGGTGAGCGTACTATGGTTCTTACAGTCCCCTAAGTTGAAGTTGCTAAAATTCAACACTGTGATATTGTCCTGCTACTCTAGAACTGCGTGTATCCCCTTTGGGAGGTATGCGGTAACCATGGTGTACTCAAAATCTCTCGGTACACTATCACGACTCATCGCGTCGGCTAGAGGCGGGATGTAGTCGGGTAATATGGTCAGTATTAGCTTCACATTTTCTAGGTCGTCTCTGTGCTTAGTTCTCTTTTCCACTGCTGGTCGGAATGGTCCGGATCCGTGAGCAGTCGATGGGGAGGCTTGCACTCCTCTCGTTGATGACGCTTGTATACCCTTAGAAATTACTCTTTCAGTCATGAGGTCGATGAGTACCTCTTTCATAGACTCTTCGACTGCGCTAAGTTCTTCAGACATACACACTCGTGGTTGAATATCTCAGGTTTGAAGAATAACTACTCAATGCAACGGGATGGATAGGAATAGCTCGATGATCACTGTGTGAAATCAACTAATCTGTGAGCTCAGATAATCACGGTTGGAAAAAGTGTTCTCGGTGCAAGGTTCAACGGAATAAGTAGATAACTAGGCAACAGATCTCTCCAACAAGTGAGAAGCCTTCATTAATTCAGTTCGGTCCGTTATGACGCGGTCCCAATAGTTTGATGGCGAGCTTTCTGACCATAAATTCCTTTCTACCCATTCGAGGTATCGGTCTAATGGTTATACTGTTCCCAACGACTATATTTCTTTGCCATGGCGAAGTGCCATGTGACGTTTTTCTGATACCCCGTCGAAGTGCCAGTTTTGTAAATTTTCCTTCTGCGAAGTTCCCTCTGGAACCTTCTGTAACTTTTCGATCTTTGATCTCTTCTTGCTTAGTTTTATAGCCTAATTTCCAGTGAGCTTCGTCTTAGTATTCCTCTTTCCATTCTGATTCTTATCTCCTCTTGGCATAGTAACTTCATGTTCTTGAGATTCTTTCCTAGGATTCAAGGGAAATACTTCTTCTAGGCTAGGTGCTTTAGTCTTCTGTGACTCTTCCTTTGTTCTTCCAATGTCGACATCCAAGTCTCTGGTTTTAAATAGCTTCGATTTGTTCTCATGTTCTGCAATCAAGTGTGTGATCCTCCTAGTCATGAAATCTTTCAATTCTCTCTTCTTCTGCTCTAAGACTTCTTCTTCTTTCCTTCTGTCTCGATCCCTCTCAATCCAAGGTTTTCCTAGTAATATAGCAAATGGGGCATTGTTCTCAATAAATTTAACTACTTCAAATTCTTCCTCTGTCGAAGTTCCATGAGCCCTCATAGATATCTGGGTGAGCTTTTCACATAGGTTTATCATCTTTCCTCTAAATAATTCTATTCCCCCCAATGAAGGAATCATAGCAGGATTTCCTAAGGTTTCCCAAGTTATTTCTGTCATAATATTCACCTATGTTTCTTCATCCAGAACACAGTCTATGTCGAAGTCTCTTATTATTTCTTCTATCTACTCTTTTTCTTTGAATATCTCTGATAAGTTGATATTTCGGTGGTCATTCAGGGTTTCTTTCATTCGCAACAATACAGTCTCTGATTATTTCTGGGGTTCTGCCATGGTCTTAGTGTCTTGACCTTCTTCAGGGTCTTCTTGGCTCATATTCATTCTTTCAACCTTAGCAATCATTATAGGGCAATCCACAACTTCATGATCCACAACTTTACAACAAAGACAACTAGGTCTTCTACCAGGGCATTCCTTACCAAGATGTCATGGTCTTCTGCAATTGTAACAAAGAGTTAATCCTCTCTTTCTTTTAAATGATCCCCAACTCTTCCTGTACTGCACACTAGAATCATAGTAGCTAACCTGCAAAAAATTCTTTCTAGGAACCTGCATCCATTTGTTAGTCCAAACATTCTTTCTATGCATAGGTATAACATATCTTTCATTATTTCTATCAGATCTACTCATATCAAACCTCTTTTTTTCTAGCTATGCCCTAGTTTTAAGGCTAGGACAAAATTGATCAAACATACCTAGATCCATACTCTTGAAACAAAATTTTCCACTAATCTTGCTTTCGGCAGAGCACAAAGCTTCTAGATCTAAAACTTTTCACTATTCTTACCTCTATCAGAGCACAAAGCATTCAAATCTTACCTCTTTTCTTCAGACCAGACTTCTTTTCTTAGCACAGAGCTTCATAGATCGAGTAGAATACTGCGCACTAGGGAAACATATCTACGCACAGAGATTTCACAGTTTTAGGTCAGATCTTCACACAAAGCTCCTTCTTTCTCAGTTCCCAGCAATCACAGTTTCGGTTCAGATCTTTGCACATAGCTTTTTCTTTCTCAGTTCTCAGCAATCACAGTTTCAGGTCTTGGCAATAGAACCATTTGTTGGCACAGGGGCAGACCCAGGGTTCAACACTACAACAATGCACCAACAAAACCCTAACTACCGACCCTTTCAGTGACACCTTCGAAGCAGATGAAGTCTCACCCGAGGTAGAGGGAGGGGTGGTCGCAGGACTCCAGTATCTGCAACCTTAGCTGCGACACATATCTATGACTGTAACACCTTAAAATAACACTTAGCAATTATATTTCATCAATACCCAGTTTATTCTACAGCGCAGTCAAACCCTAATCAACAAACCGACACAGTATTCATACAGATTCAATAGATCCAAGCACTAAGCATACAAATAGAGATTAGATCTAGCATTCACTCACATCATTCAGCACTAAGTTATCATATCATATTCATTTATCATCTAACATCGCACTAAGCATTGAATCACATAAACAAAAGAACAACCAAAAGCACAAAGCATTCACAACACGGGATATAAGTGGTTCACCCCCACCCTGGGGCTATGCCCACCAACTCTTTGTCTTCTTTATTAGCTTATTTCAATCTTCTTACATGCACAAAGCCTCAAGATCAACTTTGCAGAGGACAAGAGATCTTTGCACTCTTCGCTAGATCCTCCTTCTCCAAGCTAGATTACAGCACAAAGCCTACACACAGTCTCTTACGGTCACTTGCACTTAGCTCTGCAAGTCTCACACAGTATGCACAAAGTCATTACAGTCACCACTTGCACTTAGCAATTAACACATAGCACTTAGCACACCGACCTCTTCTTACATTGCCTAGCTACTTATTTATACTTTACAAAATAGGCCTAAACATGGGTAAACCCATGGGTCGACATCTCATACCCGTTACATAAGCCCAAAACCCAAAAAGCCCTAAAAGAGGGGTCGATATCCCACGATCTCTGCTTCGTCTTGCGCTCTGCCTTCGACAGCCTATCGAAGTCCCAAAATGGTCGAAAATGACCAAGAATCCTCAAAACTTGGTCAAGGGCCAACAAAACCTTTGGAATAGGTTAGAAAAGATAAAAGTGCCTCTTGAGTTGAGGGTTGTTGCAATAAGGATGTATGAGAATGCTATTGCTAAGTTTAAAAACATTGAGGGTTGGTCGAAAGATATTAACTGCATATTGGAGTCAAACAAGGTTGTCCCTTGTCCCCTACCCTTTTTGGCATATACATTGACAAGTTAGAAGATTGCTTGGAAAAATCAAGTTGTATCGGCCCTACTCTCACTGGTATAGTCATAAATCTTCTTCTTTATGATGATGATATTGTTCTTATGGTAAGGAGTCCCCATGATCTTGAAAACCAACTAAGAATCCTCAAGGATTTTTGCTTCAATATGGGTATCACTGTTAACACTGATAAGACTAAGGTCGTGACTATTAAATCCAATAAGATCATTTATGATACCTTCGTATATGACAACAACAACTTGGAGGAAGTGACTTCATACAGATATCTTGGAATTGATATTCACCACAAGATCAAATGGAATTATATCATTTAGAAAAGGATTATTGGGGGATGGAAAACTTATTGTGGGATTGAAAACAATTGTAAATCAATCGATCTTTGGAGTTGGGATAAGAAGAAACCCTTCTTTGAGACTCTTGTTACACCTATTATTCTTTATGGATGTGAAGTATGGGGTTGTAATATCTCTCTTGAATCCTAGAGAAAGATAGAGAAAATACAAAAGAATTTTATAACCTATAATCTCAAAATTAAAGGAAATACACCATATCTCATCCTCCTCTTAGAAACAAGCCTCTCCCCCATTGAGAGTGTGGCTATGACTAGATACTTAATGTATAAGAACAAGTTAAACAACATGGAAAACAAGAGGATTCCTAAAATTGCTTCAAATCCGAGTCATAACCACCATCGACTCAAGCGAGGATGGCATAAAGATGCCTAGTCTTGGCTAAACTATTGGAGAATCATGGAAGACACCATTTTGCAGAATAAAGATATTATTCTAAAAATATCATCAAATCAAAATTTAAGGAGAAAATGTGGTGTGATAAAGAGTTAGAGGAAAAAATAGAATTAAGGTATTATAAGGATGTAATCAACCTTAATCTAGAAGTTCAAAATTATCTCTTTGTTTTGACAAGTGTAAAGAAAAAAACAAGCATTGCTAAGATCACAGATGATTTTAAGGATGTAAATTTATTTTAAAATGTAGAAACCTTGGCGAATCTTACTAATCCTTCATATGCCAACTATAAATGATTGACGATATTTTTGTAAAAATATTCAAATTTTATAAGGATTTTATATAGTTTTTATAAAATTTTGGCGATTTTTAAGGTAAAATAATTTTATCCTATAGAATTTGGCTGAATCATTTTTAAAATTGCGAATCTTATTTTTGGAAAAACCATGGAAAATTAGCCCATGAGCGAAATTTAGCCCTCACGAGCTCCATAGTGAAACTGGGCTTTGGTCAATTCCTAAAAAGCCATGGGATGAAAGAGTGTGTCACATTTATGACACTAAGAAGGTTGAAGATGAAAAACACTCTCCCTTAGATTGTTCAGCCTATACCGAGATTATATCTCATTTTCAAAATATTTGTCACACTAACAACCTTCCTAACCTCTTAACTCAACAAAACTATGGTGATCTTGGAAAGCTTCTCTTAATGTTTTTTAACCACTGAAACAAAATTCTAAAGAATCTCAAGTAATTGTCATCATCATCATCATATTATACTATCTTATCTTTTCTATATTAATTTACTTTGTTAAACTTTGCATAGATCTTTCTAATTCCATTAACATATCTGATTTATAAACATCTTTCTAATTGTATTGGTACTGTTTTGCCACTAAATTTAATATAAAATTAAATTAAATTATAAATAAAAAAAGATGCCAACTTTTGAAACACAAAGTACAAAATGTTAACTTTGGTTGGATTGGGACATGCACATGCATTCATATGTATTCTACATATAGGAGTATTTGACCAGGTGCCGTCCCTCTCCTCTCCTCTCCTCTCCTCTCACAATCAAATTGACTTTAAATATATGGCATTCTACCACGTTCATGTTAATTGAATCCATCCCATCAGCTTCACAGCTACAAGAACTCGTGCTGTGTGAGTTTCGAGGCTATATCCCTGGACTCTATATTTTTGAGTAACTCCACCGAACCGTGCTTCAATTCAGGGTAGGGATGGAATTTGACTGATAAATTGTTTTTATTGGGTAATTTAATAGTCAAATACAATATAGTAAGAATTTTTTGATATTTGTCATATTTGACAAGTTTTTTGGTTGTGCTGTTTTAAATTTTATGCTAATTCAGAATTCTAGTCGATTTTCTGAGTATTTGAGTTAGTTTAAAATAAAGCAAAACCCCTGAGTAAGGTTTTGAAATGTTTGGAACTTTGATCCATGCAAAACTCAAACTACCCCTAACAATCGGACCAAATTCAAACTCATTTTTTTTGACTGAAAAACAGATATGTTTGCCCCTTTAACCTACTCCCAAACAAATTGTTATACAAATTACCAAAACCATATTAAAATATGAGCCAAATCCAACAAACACAACACAATGCAAGGCATTCAGTCATTATCTTTTTAGCCCTTCATATTTATCGGTTGACGATCCATATCATGTGTAACACGTTTCGCGTTCCACTTCGTTTTTGTTATTCCAAAAAGTAATTATCCGAGCTAATGGAATGATGAAAAAATGAATATCAGTGAACACCTTGGCGAATACGCCACTGCACTGGAATGATGATACAATTAATATTAGTGAACACCTTGGCGAATACGCCACTGCACTCTTATTCCATTCCTTTGCTTGGCACTTTCTGCGAGAATCATGAAAATATGTGTCATATTCTTAGAAAAGTTTAGATATATAGCTGCCAATGGGTAAGAGGCCTATGGAGACGACGCAACCATGGCCGACTCTCTCAGATCTCCCTTGCTCGCTGTTGAAGAAGAAGATCAGCAGGGACGAAATGTGAGAAGTAGCGACTTACCTCCCATTGCAACCTTCAAAGAATTTGCAAGGGAGAGTTGGATTGAATCCAAAAAGCTGTGGGCTCTCGCAGGGCCTGCTATCCTCACCATTGTATGCCAATACGCAATCGACGCCATTACACAGATCTTTGCAGGCCATCTGGGTACCCTTCAATTGGCTGCTGCATCCATAGGAATAAATGTGATCTTGGGATTCAACTTTGGATTTATGGTGAGTACTTCATTCAAAATTCGTTAATCTTGGTGTCTACGTTTAGGATCAACCATTCTCAATACATCATCAGGATTTTATTTCAATCGTTTGTTGTTTATGAGATGTAGATAGTTGTTTGTACGATATTATTTGGACTTAATTTGTTTGTAAATATATTTATGGAATAGATAAAAACATTATTTCCAAGCACTTGCTTCAGCATAGAGCTCTTGGACATACAATTAAAAAAAAAACAATCTTTACAAACCATTTGTCACATAAGCATAGAGCTCTGATTTAAAATCCTGTCATTGCATTTGTAAGTACACTAATCCATAATCATTAATTAAGAAAGAACTGAGATGATGCATAATTCACTAGGGTGATGGTCTTTGTTGCTTCGGATAGGTCCACATCCATCATGGGTGTTGACTCACCATTTAGGATAACGGACCCCAACCATCATTAACTTCATCAACCTCCTGAGGTGGCTTCTCATTTTCATAGATAACAAGGGCAAGTTGTAGAAACTTGCCATTCTAGTGATGCTATGAAGGGATACAAGGCCATTCTAGTGATGTTGAGAAGGGCTACAAGGCCATCTATGGAAACATTCTTATCTTTCACACACAATTCTGACAACTCTATGTACACGTGATTCTAACAACTCTATGTTGTGTTCTCCCATCAAACTATTTGGAATGTGCATAAAAAGAGTGGGAGAGTCAATAGGAGACTCCCTTGTCATGGTGCAACGAGCTTCCTTTTGCCTAATTCTCAAGTAGTGAGCACAAATGCACCACATAGAGTTATACCTTTTGCACCTAACACAAATATGAGTATGTTAGAAATAAGAGAGAGATTAATAATGTAAGATAGACACAACATCAAACATCAAACACATTAGCTACAACATAAAATATCAAACACATAAGACACCACTATTTATCTTGGAAACCCAAAACCTAAAACCAGTAATTAATAGATCTATTAGTGCCCAATCAAGGTATCTTACAATGGAGATCTCAAGCCTTTAAATAGGCTTCATGGCATCAAATCCACTCAAAAATACCACGGGTTACCAAAACCATGGGCTCTCAAACCACCATATGTAAACCCATTTAATGACTATTATCTTTTATTCTTTCACAAGTCAAGTTTAACCCAACAACAAGGTTAACCTAAAAATTTAACTAAACCCGTTTGACCAAAAAATACATAAAATGTTCAAAATTTAATAAAACAAATATATCTTCATGTACATCCATGTGAATCCCAACTGTTGGATGCCAAATATGCAAAGTTTTCTCATGTGTATAGCATTATAAGGGTGAATATAACAAAATGGCATCATAGCTAAATACATATTTGAACCAAAATACATTAACACTGAGGCTTTAAATGGCATATAGACTCCAAAAATAATCATACTATAGCCTAGAATCAAATCAAGCTACACAATCATTCAAATCTAGATCCTCTACAATCTCTAGGCATCTTGACTTAGATGCCTTTGAAGGTCCAACACCAATGCTTGCATCCTATGGCGATAGAATAAATTGCAAGTCATCTAGGATAAGTCTATTCATGATAAAGGGGGCATCATTTAATAAATCAAAATTAGGTTTTAGGGTAGCTGTGGGGTTTTACTTTTTTGTGTGTTAAAT
The DNA here is from genome assembly GCA_009831015.1 of Picea engelmannii. Lineage (NCBI taxonomy): Eukaryota > Viridiplantae > Streptophyta > Pinopsida > Pinales > Pinaceae > Picea > Picea engelmannii. Next base: position 605,393 of record ML780860.1, on the reverse strand, counting down.
TTTATTTTTGGCTTTTTGGGTGAAGGAGGTGCATTAGTGCAAAACTGGTCAAATCAACCAATTCTGAGTGGTTCAAGACTTGTCCAGAATTGGTTCAGAATATAACTAGTCAATTCTGGTTTGGGAGGCCGATTCTGACCACAAACCTCCCAAAACCAGTCCAACCGACAAATTTTAGTGATTTCGTTAACATTATTAAATAGTTGTTTGACCAATAAAAATACTTAACATATTGTACTTATTTAAATATGTATTCATTTTATTTCTTTCACATGAAAAATGTCACTTCAATTTGGGGAGCTCCCATACTTTATGAATATTAACATAACATCTCAAGGTAGTTTGTCTCCTAAAAGAGTTGCATTTTAAGAAATGAGACAAAAGAGGAACTGATGTCAAAATCTACCTATCAACTCCTAGGATGACTTGGCAAATACAAAGGACCAAAATATATGCTTGAGGTTTTTGAGATGACCACACAACATACATTTGGGTTGAGGAACAAACTTCTAGGTGGATTAGTTTATGGCCAAAAAACTAGACCTCCTAGGGTAAGGGATCAGGCAAATAAGGTCTTCTTAGGCTCAACTAATGGTTTCTTATCGCTACATAATTGAAAGAGTCGGGTTTTCTTCTAGGATTTGATCCTCAGTTTATTTAAACGAGTCTCCAACATGGGCTTATTGAAAAGTCACCTATAACCATTTGTTGGTTTATACTTCTCGTAGTCCTTGGCCTTATTTCATCTTTTTATCAAACTACATGAACATGCAAACTTTCTTTTGTATATGGGAAGTCAGGAATGATTTATTTGATTCGTTCAATAATGATTCTAGGATATGATCCTCAGTTTATTTAAACGAGTCTCCAACATGGGTTTAATATGGCAAAGTCACCTATAGCCATTTATTGGCTTATATGTAGGCCTTGGCCTTATTTCAATCCTTTTATCAAACTACATGAGCATGAAGACTTACTTTCATAAATGGGGAGCCATGAATGATTTATTTGATTTGCTCAATAATGAACCTAATAAGGTTGGCTATGTTAGGTTAAATTTGACTTGGTGAAATAGTCAAATTTGTTAGGTGAACAGGTTTTAGAGCCCATGGATTGCATGCAATAAAAACCTTTAAAAGGATGGTAATAATCCATTGTAATGTGCCGAGAGTGAGTGGTGAAGGCTCACTTGGTCGAGACGAGGAGGTTGGTCGGCTTTTCTAGGTTTGGTTAAGAGAACTAATAGATCTATTAGTTGGTTTTTATTGGTTTGAGTTTTCCAGGATAAATCTCATGCATGATTTATGTGTTGCTATGTTCTTGGTTGATTATTTTATTTCTCTCACATGTTTATTTCTTTTCATGTGCTATCAGAGCAAGGCAAACCTGGACTCTCTAGTGAGAGTGGTTTGATGATGGGAGTCATGGAGAAAGAAGCAATGAACATGATTGAGGCTTGAGCAAGAGAATTTGGTGACGACAAAGAAAAACCCTAGATCATTAGATTGCATGATGGCACTAATCTTGGAGATGATAGCGTCAATATTTTCCCAAGAGGCGTGGAAGTGTGTCTAGTGATGATCTAGAATGGTCTGGTGCATAATTGGGGTTTGGATTTTATTTTTACTGATGAATGCGCAACACCAAGACGAGTAATGGTGAGGCGAGAGGATGGCGGCATAAGTGTCGGTATAACAACAATAAAGAAAATATATCTATTATAGTGGAGTTGAAAATATTCATTGCATGCAGATGCACATACGACTCTAAGACCTGGTTAGGCATGTGTTGTTCGACAACACAAGTATTCCAATAGAGGACGAACACCTTCAGTAACCACTCACATAACCAGATCAAAGATCAAAACATCGATGTTTTCACGTGGTAAAACCCCTACGGGGAAACATCCATGGCCCCATCCAACGCGGCCACTTGGAGCAGTTTATTAATGCAAAGAAAAAGATTACAGAGAGATTTTACAAGAGAGTTTCTCATATCGATCATCGACAAATGACCCTCCATGCTCTTTAAATAGAGATCATGGACCAATCGGGTGTTAAGCCACGAATCAATGGTCGTTAAGATTGAGGAGAGTATGAACTGTCGGATCACTCTATGTTGGGAACATAGAGTGACCGTCAGATTTCCTAACTACAAATGCATACTAAAGAAATACACTAAGAAACACACTTTTACCTAACGACATATTAGACCAAGTAGTTCTTAACTAACTCCTAAGTGTCTAAATATCCTAACATCCCCCCTTAAGAACAACTTGGGATAGGATTGAAGGATTTACAATGTTGACACAATAGGAGAAGGAAGGAGGCATTAGAGCCTATCCCCCCTTAATGACAACTTCCTCAACTCCTAACATAGATCGAAGTTTGGAAAATTTCGCCTCTGTAAGAGACTTTGTGAAAATGTCTGCAACTTGATCTTCGGTAGGGAAAAAGAGCACTTCAATAACTTGATCATGAATGAGCTTTCTGATGAAGTGCATGTGTAGCTCAATGTGCTTGTTGCATTGATGTTGAACTGTGTCTTTGGCGAGCTTGATGGCACTCTGATTGTCGCACCAAAGGTTGGTCGGATGTTGCTGCTCGAATCCAAACTCTGAAAGGATCCGTTGAAGCCATAAGGCTTCCTGAATTGCATTTACCGCTGCTCGGTACTCTGCTTCTGCTGAAGAAAGTGAAATAGCCTATTGTTTCCTACAGGCCCAAGTGACAGGTCTGAAACCAAGGCTGAAAACATAACCTGCAGTAGAATTCCAATCATCAGGGTCACCGACCTAATCTGAATCAGTGAAACCAACCAATAAAGGAGTCCCCCCCTGAACTGTAATGAATCCCGAAATGAACTGTACCACAGACATAGCGAAGTATCCTTTTAGCTTCTTTCCAATGGCTTTCATGGGGTGTTTGCATAACCCGGGAAACAAGACCAACAACAAAGGAAAGATTAGGACGGGTATGAGTTAAGTATAAGAGGCTACCAACTAACTGACGGTACAGGGTGGCATCAACTTCAGGAGAAGTAAAGGTGGCAGTAAGCTTGACTCCATACTGGAAGGGAGAAGGAGCTGGTTTACAATCATCCATGTGAAAGCGACGAAGAAGATCACAAGCATACTTAGACTGGGAAAGAAAAATTCCTTCATTGGTTTGTAAAACTTGGAGGCCAAGGAAATAGTGCAAAAAACCTAAGTCTGTCATTTCAAATTTCTTTTTAAGATTGGTTTTCACATGGTTTAAAAGTTTTGAGTCACTACCAGTAAGGATAAGGTCATCAACATAAAGGACAAGGATTATGATATGGCTTCCTACTTTCTTGGTATAGACGTTAGGATCAGAATGACATCTAGAGAATCTGGTGTCAATAAGAAAGTTGTCCATTTTGGCATACCAAGCTCGAGGAGCTTGCTTAAGACCATAAAGAGATTTCTTAAGGTGACAAACAAGGCTAGAGTCATTCTGGACATAACCAGGAGGTTGTTCCATGTATATTTCTTCTTTCAAATCACCATGCAAGAAGGCGGATTTAACATCCATATGATGGACCTCCCATTTAAGTGAGGCAGCAAGGGCAATAACAAGGTGGATGGAATTCATTTTGGCTACAAGGGCAAAGGTTTCATTATAGTCAATCCCTTCAACTTGGGAAAATCCTTTGGCAGCTAACCGAGCCTTGTGTCTTTCAATACCTCCATATGATGCATACTTAGTTCTGTAGACCCATTTACATCTGACAAGTTTTCTTCCTTTTGGAAGAGGTACAAGATCCCAAGTATCGTTCGCCATTAAAGAACAATACTCTTCATTCATTGTTGTATCCCAATCTAGATGACCCAAAGCTTCTGCAAATGTCTCTGGATCATGAGTCTCTGAAACTTGAGCCAAAAGAGAAGAGGCTCGTTGGAACTGTGAACGTGTTCGACGCTGATATGAAGGATCTCCAACAAGATCACCAGCTGCTTCTCATGTTGAACAGACCCATCTAGGAAGCGGTGGAACTGGTGCTGGTTCAAGTTCAAAGGACTCATCTAGAGGAAGGTGAGAAGGGGGAGGTGGATTTTCATCCTCACTGTCATCATCTGAAGAAGAAACCAGAATAGGAACAAAAGAAGGCACAAACGTCGAGGGTGGCTCGTAGGCCGAAGAAGGCACAACCGCCGAATTAGGCTTGTAGGCCAAGAGATTTTCATCAAATTTAACACCTCTTCTAAGTATAATCTCATTACAATGTGGTTGAAGAATTCTATAACCTTTGACATCTTCAGAATAACCAACAAATATACACTTCTCACTTTTAGGTTGCAAAGCTTTCCTTTTCTCATCAGGAATGTGAGCCCATGCTATACTGCCAAATACACGAAAGTGACTTACATCTGGTTTAAATTTAGTCCAAGATTCTTCTGGTGTTATATTTTTAAGAGCCTTTGTGGGAGTGCGATTGATTATGTAATTTTCACAGTTGATTGCGTCCACCCAATATTTTAGACTTAATCCCTTAGATTGGATCATACAATTAACCATTTCTTTTAATGTACAATTCTTTCTCTCAGCAACACCATTTTGTTGTGTTGTATATGGAACAGTGTGTTGCATTTGGATGCCCTGTGTAGTGCAGTAACTTGTAAAATTATTGTTCACATATTCGTCTCCATTATCTGTTCTTAATTTTTGAATTTGATGTCCAGATTGTTTTTCTACAAGGGCCTTGTAGGCCAAAAACTTGTCAAAAATTTCTCTCTTAAGTTTTAAGAAGTAAACCCAAGTATGTCTGGAAAAATCATCAATGAAAGTTAAGAAATACTTGCACCCAGAAAAGGAAGGAGAAGACAGTGGACCACACAAATCACTGTGAACAAGCTGTAATGGGCCCGAGGCGTGCCAAGAGGCACGTTTGTCAAAATCATCCCGATGATGTTTGCCGAGAACACAACCAACACAAACACCATCTCTGCATGAAACAAGAGGAAGACAAGCCACCATCTGTTGATTACATAGTTTCCGCAATGAGCAATAGTTTAGATGACCAAACCACTCATGCCAAAGCTTGCTCAAGTCATCGCTATGAGCAACAAAAACTGATGAAAAAAGATGATGACCAAAAGTTGTCAAACTTGTACAACCTAGTAATATCATCAACAATTCCAGTTGCAAGAACATGCTTAGGATCTTTTAGATCCTTGATTACAACTTGGTGAGGTGAAAACTCGACGGTTTTACCATCACCTGAATGAGTGATTTGATAGATCGATAGAAGGTTCAAGAAAGACTTGGAACACATAATACATCATTGAAATGACCATTATCTACTTGAATTGTTCTAGATCCTACAACACTAAGAGATCTAGCATCACCAACAAATATTTTCTTGGTGTTACATTCATTTAGAGCAGAAAATATGGCTTTATCCTTATCCATATGATAAGATGCTCCAAAATCAATAAGCCACTCATCAGAAGTAGAAGTAGAAGTAGAATTTGCATTGAAGGAGAAACCAGAAGCGAAAAGTGCATGTCCATGAGAAGAAGAAGAATAAGTAGAATCAATATTGATATTGTGCTTCTTCATTGTTGCTTCTAAAGCTATCATCTTCTTGAAACATTTAGACTCATCATGGCCATCTTTATCACAAAAGTTGCAATGTCTGTCAGTGTTCTTATTTTTATATTTTGCTCCTTTGTCACCATTAGGAGCTGAAGTTGTCTGAGCGGGTTTGGGACCCTTATGTTGCTTGTTGTTGTAGCGAGGATGTTGCTTCTTGGGATACTTGGGTTTATCTTTTTGCTGGGAAACTAAGGCTTTGTTGGAGGTACCTGCAGTGTTGATCACTCCAAGTTGTACAAGCTTATCTTCCTCTCTAATCAAAGCAGCACAAAAGGACTCAAGAGTGGGTTTTTCATAAGATTTCCCTAGAGCCTCTCTCATAGCATAAAAGGTAGATACAAACACATAATATGCACTACCTGGCTTAGCAAGAATAAGATATATGCAACGCTCTTCCTCCATTTTTATCTTACATTCTTCACATAAAATTCTGAGTGTTTTAAACCTAGATAGATAGTCTCCAAGGCAAGAAAAATCACTTGGACTCAAGGTCAGTGTTTGATTTTCTGTTGTGCTCGGATAATATTGAGTTTACCAAACACATATTCAATCTTTACCCAAGTTTCTTCGGGATCATCAATTTCTTGAAGGTGGTACCTTAAATCAGGAGAGATGAACATTCTGATTAGTCCACGTGCTTTGTCACTCCTATTATCCCACTTGGCTTTCTTATCATCATCAGTGGGTGCTTTTTCCTTTCCCAAGGTAATTTGGTACAAGCCTTTACTTCTTAATAAATCCTCCATATGAAATTTTCACTGGAAGTAGTTGTTGCTGGTAAGCAAGACATTACTTGTAGAAGCCATATTAAATATGCAGATAATATGGATTTAAAAACTGAAACTGATGATCTGGATGGTGTAATGACCATTTATTTATTAATGTGAATACATTCATAAATAATCCTAAAAATTAGCTAAATTATAATTAATTATTATATAACTTTAATTAATTATATGTTATTAATTAATTATTTTTTTACTATGATTAGCTTAAGTATGATTAACTCTTTAATTAAGGGTTAATGAATGATT
>ML780860.1:565248-596297 GCA_009831015.1 Picea engelmannii | reverse complement strand
AATCATTCATTAACCCTTAATTAAAGAGTTAATCATACTTAAGCTAATCATAGTAAAAAAATAATTAATTAATAACATATAATTAATTAAAGTTATATAATAATTAATTATAATTTAGCTAATTTTTAGGATTATTTATGAATTTATTCACATTAATAAATAAAGGGTCATTACAGATGGAAAGAGCTCGAAAATTTATGCGGTTTAAAAAAAAAAACGACACAAAAAACAGACTTTCGAAGTGAGAGTTATGCCCTTTTTAAAAAAAACATAAATGGTAACCAAATGGCCACGTGATAGTGTAAGTTGTTTTATAGAGTGACCCACTTTTATAAAGAGAAGTAGGGATCACTTTTACAATGAAGTTACTTTATAACAGAAAAGTTGCATGCAAAATAAATAACTCTAAAATAAAATATTAACGCTACTTATAGTGATTCACTTTTATACTTGAAGTGAAATACACTTTACAATTTTAGCATGAACTTTTTCAAAAAAAAGTAACAAAAGAGAGACTTGAACTCAAGACTTCTTACTTAATAAGACGACTTTTAACCAAATGATCTAGCAAAACATATTGGAATGATCAGAAGGAGAATTTGGGGTGTTGTTGTTGTTGTGGAAGACGACCTTGGAGAGCGTGCTAAAACAAACTCTCTGGATCTGACTGTAATGGTCGTATCTTGGGCAAACATAAGCTTTTTCGACTGAAACAAAAATTGTTCATAAAAGAAACGAGCGCTCCGGACGCAATGGAACAGTTCTTTCATCCCATAAATGTACGGAAATGACAGAAAATGGAGATGAGAAAACTCGGCTTCACGATCTCGATCTACAACATGAGCAGGTCTTCAAACAGGCTCTGATACCATGTTCAACAACACATGTATTCCAACAGAGGACAAACACCTTCAGTAACCACTCACACAATCAGATCAAATATCAACACACCGATGTTTTCACGTGGTAAAACCCCTACGGGGAAACATTCATGACCCCAGCCAACACGACCACTTGGAGCAGTTTATTATTTCAAAGAAAAAGATTACATAGATATTTTACAAGAGCGTTTTTCACAATCGATCATCGACAAATGACCCTCCATGCTCTTTAAATAGAGATCATGGACCAAACGGGTGTTAATCCACATATCAATGGTCGTTAACATCGATGACAGTATGAACCGTCGGATCACTCTATGTCGAGAACATATCGTGATCGTCGGATTTCCTAACTACAAATGCATACTAATGCATACTAAAGAAACACACTAAGAAACACACTTTTACCTAACGACATATTAGACCGAGTAGTTCTTAACTAACTCCTAAGTGTCTAAATATCCTAACATGCATACCCCTGGTAACTTACCGGTAAAGTCTAGACGTAGACCTAGGTGATAGGGGGGAGCATGCGAGATTCCCGGATACCCTGATTATAAACTTTAAGGGAGGTAGGGCCTGGAGGTGAGCGGTGCAAACTCACTTGGCCAATTTGGTTGGAGTTAGTCATGAGAAACTCCAAGTCAAGTTTAAAGAAGGGAATTTTAGGTTAAACTTGAGTCGATCAAAGTTGTTAGGTGAACAATAGTGGTTTTGGACACATGGTTTTGGTGACTTGTGGTTTTAGAGCCCATGGATTGCATGTAATGAACGCCTTTAAAGGGTTGATAATACTCCATTGTAATGTGTCGAAAGTGAGCGGTGAAGACTCATTTGACCAAGACCTGGAGGTTGAAAGGTTAAAGACCAAGCTATCTTAACGAAGGTTTTTCCTTCATAAAACCACACAAAGAACCACTAAAGAAAACTATCATTAAAAAGTAGCTCATATCTGAAACTTTGCCCTTTCCGAATAGCTTGACGGCCTCCCAAGTCTTCCATAGGCTTTGTTCCACAAAATTACCTTTCACCTTAACCATGGCAAGGGAGCTCCTTGGTTGATAATAGTATTTAATAAAGTATTCATGTCATATATGTCACGGACTTTGAATATCGGTAATTAAAAACCTCTATATGGTTAATATTTTTCTCTTTAATCTATGTTCTCGACCATGCTTTCCTATGATCTTTAATGGAAACAGAAACACACAACGAGCTTTCCTATGATCTTTAATGGAAACAGAAACACACAACGAGACAATCTTATGGCAAAACATGGTTCTCAGTGATGGCCACAAAATTGAAACCCATATCACATAGTGAATTTGAAAGAGATTATATAGAGCTTCTATTCCCTGTTTTTCTATATAACGTTAGGGTAGTCAAAGGAATGGATAATATTTTTTGACTTTCAGGCAGAAAGTTTGAAGCTCTGCTTCACCTTGTACTGTCTCTGAACATGTGCTACATATTTTCCACTTTTGTAGTATGGAATGGGGAGTGCATTGGAGACTCTTTGTGGGCAAGCCTTTGGAGCAGGTCAGATTCCCATGCTTGGAGTGTTTATGCAACGATCCTGGATCATTTTGACTGTAACTGCAATGTTAATGAGCCCAATTTACATTTTCGCCGCACCGATTTTGAAGCTGTTGGGACAGGCTGATGATATTTCTGATCTCACCGGAGAATTCGCCATTTGGCTGCTTCCACAGCCTTTTATTTTAGCTATTAGTTTTCCAGTTCAGAAGTTTCTTCAGTCTCAAAGGAAAGTCATGGCCATGGCTTGGATTTCTGCAATTGGACTGATGGTTCATGTTTTACTTAGCTGGCTATGCATATTCAAACTGGGTTGGGGATTGATTGGAGCAGCTTTGACACTGAACATAACCTGGTGCATCCTTGTTATCGGCCAGTTAGTTTATGCAGTTCGTTGGTGTCCCGGTGCTTGGACTGGATTATCTTTGCTGGCCTTTTATGATCTGTGGGCATTTGTTCGGCTCTCCTTGTCTTCTGCAATTATGCTATGGTTAGTAGCAGGATTTAAGTAGTTACATTGGGCTTAAAAACCCATCTCTGCCAGTACTCTATGGGAATTTCTTGTTTGATGATTTATTCCTCCTCCTCTTCTGACATATGCATATATTGATGATCATTTCAGCTTGGAGATATGGTATTTTACGACACTAATTGTTTTGACTGGCCACTTAAAGAATGCAGAGATTGCAGTCGACTCTATCTCCATTTGGTAAGCTGTCTGTCCACTGCCTCTTATGTATGAACTGATTGGGCTTGCCTTCTCTTGAGGCACACAGAGGTTTGACTAATGAGCTCTTTTAGTCTGTCCATAGAACTTTATCCACGAAACACAGTTTTTGGAAAATATGTGGAAAATGCCCACTCCCTGCACTTCATTGCCCCAAATTATAGCATGGTTTGGGGGAATATGCATGGTTTCTCCCCCTCTAAAAGGGGAAGATCTCCAGAAGTGGTGGAGTTATTCTGCAACGAGTGATACACACCAAAGAAGTGAGTACGCATATGGCTACTGAAAGCCATTTTTTCTAACCTCTGCGTGTCTCAACAGAAGGGTGAGCCACAGACCATGAATGAGGTTATTTAGCACCTTTGGCTGTCATATAGGTTTCTTCCTATTCACCTTGTTATAATTTGAAGTTATTATTCTCAACTTTCATTGTGGTTTCCCCTTAAGTATTTCTAACCGTTCTTCTTTCAGCATGAATTTGAATGGATGGGAAATCATGATTTTTATTGGAATTAATGCTGCTATTAGGTAAGGTAGCTCTTTTAGATCCATAAACCCTCTTTTTCAATTATTTCATTTTTCAATTATAATTCTAACCGTGTTTGTCTTGAAAGAACATCCCCACATTTTGACATACGGCATATCAACCTTGGGGAGATAAAGTTCAAAGTTTTAAGCAACAAACAAATGATGGGTTCTTACCAGGTCTTGGAAAAACATTGCTAGCAGACTATTTTTTCATAGAATTTTGACGGTGTATCCTGCTTTTCTCATGATCAAGTTTCCATCTCACGTTGACTGTATTCGAAACATCTTGTGCAGTGTGAGAGTTTCCAATGAACTAGGGGCTGGCCATCCAAGAGCTACAAAATTCTCTGTTATAATTGTGGTTGCAACATCACTATTGATTGGCATTATTTGCATGGTTATTGTTCTTCTCGCAAAGGACAATTTTGCCATTCTTTTTACTGACAGCAAGGTGGTCACCGCTGCTGTGTCTAAATTAGCAATCTTCCTTGTAGTAACAATGCTTCTAAATAGTGTACAACCAGTTCTATCAGGTACTTTACATGCGATCCTAGCATATTTGTCAGAACTCAGACATAACTCCATGTTTATTAGCAGCCAATGATCAGAGTCTTTTGGTCCTAATAGTCTCAGTGAAAGGGGGCACTCTGTAAACGACCCTCCCTAGATATATTAGATTTGTGATTCTAATTTAGTCAAAAACAACCAGTACTCGACCTCATTGGTTTCAAGGTGTAATGCTTTCAGTAGTGGTTTTCAGGAGTGGTTTTCAGGACCCAATGTTTTCAGGAGTGGTTTTCAGGACCCAATGTTTTAGTATTTGAAGACTTTATTTTCTCTTGAAAATGTATCAGGTGTGGCTGTTGGCGGAGGGTGGCAAGCTTTGATAGCTTACATAAACTTGGGATGCTATTATGTTGTTGGTGTACCTCTTGGGTTACTTCTGGGTTACAGGTTCAACTTTGGAGCAAAGGTACCTTAAACATTCCCGTGTTTTTTCTTTTATGCTTTAATCATTACCTTTCCAAGCACATTGATTTTTTTGGCAGCACAGCTATTACAGCAGTAGGAGGCAAAACAAGCAGGCCTTCGTTTTTCTATCAATTACAAACTTCAGAATTGATCTTGTTGGTAAGCATTGCCTCTGGTGAAACCAATAATTTGTTAGCCATCTAACTTGTGTGTAAATTTGACTTTGGAATGAGAGAACAGGGCATTTGGAGTGGTATGATTGGTGGAACTGCATTGCAAACCTTTATTCTTTTATTAATCATGTATTTCACAAATTGGGATAAAGAGGTAATATATTATCTTATATCCTATATGACAGGCGTATTTATTTTCTATTTCTTTATATGTTGGATGCCTTCATTCTTGATTTCCATGGATATGCAGGCCTGTGTCGCTGAGGCTCGTATCAAGCTATGGGGTGGATCAATTGAGGCTACTAAACATAGCTCAGTGAATGTAAGAACATACCATAATGCTGATATTAGTAAATTGATTATTGCATGGAATGGTAGAAGCAATAGCTGCTTTAGCTATCTATACCAATTTTGCTTTATTTTAGTTTTCATTTTAACCTTTTTCTTTAAATGAGTGGCAGGAAACAAATGGCAATGACAGGAATAATCAATCCCCACAAGTTTAAAGGAAGAGAAGGGGATTTTCTGATAGGAGCAGGAAGGAAATCAATGTTTTTTTTGATATATTATCTTCTGATTTTTTTCCTTGGAAGCCTCTTTATCCGAACGGAGCAAATTGCATTTAAATAATAGTACAGCACATAAATGTGTCATTCAAGCGCACCATAAACCAGACTCGTCAGATTGGAATTTGAAATCGATTCCATCGTGAAATTTGACGTTTAGATCATATTTAGTGACCGTATTAGTATTAATAATGGGCGTTGGCTAGCTATTCTACAAAATGGTTTTTTTTGGTTGGAATTTGGCAATATAAATTTAAACTAATCACTATTTGTTTTTGTTGTTCAAAATCCATTTTTGAATGCAGAAATGGATTCAGCATGCTGAAAAAATTCCATGGCACTTGGAAATAATCACTCAAATCCACTAATCCAACAATTTCTCACCAAATTTCGAGTAAATATCCCCAGAAAAAATCATCATTTCGTAGAACCTTTAGCCTACAGCTTAATAATGTCATCAAACATTGTTGACAGTTATGCAGGAATTCTGACAGTGTTTGACGGGCATTTGTGATGGGCCATTTACCTGTCAAATTCATCCTGGAGTCAAGACACGGCCTTCAAGATATAATGGTATATAGTCAATCTAGTTGTCCTTAACCATAAGGATATTGCTAGTGAAAAAATAAGCCTTGTCTAATTGTTCTACCAAATGGTTTTTTTCACAAGAGGATATAATTTTGTATGAAATTATTATTTTTTGTTGTTTAAAATCCATTTCTAAATGCATAAATGAATTCAACATGCTGAAAAATTCTTGGGGCAATTGGTGTATACAAAAATAACATTAAAAAATGTCCCCTGAAAATATCGCCTAAAAAGACTAGGGCTAAATTTTTTTTTACCAGACCCAAATGGGGACTTGCATGTTAAAGACAAACAACCCGAAAAATAAGAATACAATAAATATACATGTTTATGGACATAGTTAGAAAAATGTACATTGAATCTACATCTTCATCTCATATTTTTGAGCTTATTTTCTTCTTATTTTTTCTTTCCAGTAGAAAAAAGCTTTTATATTCCAACAATAATCCAGAAATATACATGTTACAATCTTTTGCTTTAGCCTTTCTAGACCTTTTCATTAAAAAATAACTTGTCTTCATTCTATTTGTTGTTACCTTTATCATTTTTTACAAAACTTTATAGTCCACTTATGTCTCTTCTTTGTCAATCATAACAAAAAACAAAAAACTTCATCACTTACTTTTTCTTTCATCTAATGGCAGAACTCCATAGCTTCAATTTCCACCACATCAAAGTACTCATAGTACCCAAAGACTCCTCTCTGTAACTAAAGCGCTTCCTTAGATAGCTCATCCGCCTTGACATTGAGTTCTCTTAAAACATGATGAAAAGAAAGTCATTCAAAGGATGGAAAAGCCAACCTAATATCTCGCAAAATATTTTCCATATTGACATTTTGGATTTCTAATTTTCCTTGGGTCCAATCAATTGCCAATTTGGAGTCCCCCAAAACTTGAAGCTTTTTAATTTCTTTCTTCTTTGTCATCTCCAAAAGGGTCCAGATCGCAATTAGCTCGGCCCCTGTTATTGGACCCCTAGCCAGGGGCATATCTGATGTAAATGTAATCGTTCTGGTTAATGAACATAACTACTCCAACTCTGCACGAAGGAGGGTGCACCTGGCTGGCCCCATCAAAATATCCCCATGGGATGTCATAATCTAAGGTGGGGAGAATAGGAGTACGCTGCTTAAATTCTTTGGGATCATCTTTAAAATCAACAACCTGGTTAAGCGTAATCACTACAATAACCTCCAGAGGAATCCATTTGTATTTAAAAATTGTTGAGTTGCATGCCCACCATAAGTTGGAAATCGTGATACTTGGCAAACCCGAATAAAGCTTCACGATCTTGTCTTGGACCCATACCTGATAGCATTCTTCCAAGCTTTCCTTGTTTCATTCAAACCTGTCTTTTAATTTTTCTTTGACCAGCTTTGCAACCTGGCATGCATAGGGACAAAAGAAAAAAAGGTGAGAAACCGATTCCTCATCACCAAAGAAAAGTGTGCAATGATTAGGGATGCACAAGCCCCTTTTCACTCCATTATCCCAAGTCAAAAGTTTATTATGCAATGCTAGCCAGAGAGAAATTTTGCATCTTAATGGAGCTTTGCTTTTCCACAATGTTTTCCACCACCATTTAGATTGAACTTGAAGTCTTTCTTCCTACGACGCTTTATATCTAAGTTTTACTGTAAAGGAACCTTCCTTTTGGCTATAGGACCAACAGAGAGTGTCCGAGGAATCATCGTACATGAGGATGAAGTTTTCACACAACCTCAAAATAAAGGAGTCCCATTCTGCGTGAAATTCTTGCGGTAAACTTAAAGACACTGAATCTCACCACCCCAAGCTTCCTTGTAGTCGAGGGTCCCCTAAACGGATATCATGTAAACGGAAGAGGTTGAGGTTTTTAAGATGTTGAACCAAAGGCTCTGATAGCTTGAAATTGTCCCTTGCTCCTAGCCAAGGGTCCTCTCCTAATCTTACGTTTCTTCGATTTCCAATTTTGCATACAATCCATTTTTCGACTAATGGAAAGGCTTCCACTAAATATTTCCACACAATAGAACCCTTTGAGGGTTTCACTGGCAGACGAAACCATTCCACTATGGATAAATTAGCAAAATATTTTGAGTGAAGAACTCTTGACCAAAGGAGTTCCCTTGCGAGAGGCGCCAAAGGTTTCGACCTGCTAGTGCACGAGTGAAGGGACAAATATCTTTGAGTCCCCATCCCCCAAGATTTTTTGGCACAACAATGGAGGACCAACTAGCCAAATGGACACCCCCCCGAGGGATTTATGGCTTTCCCACAAGTATCTACTGCTTATCCTCCTTATTTTATCCAGAATGCCTTTGGGAATGGCCACTATGGAGTTCCAGTATACATGGATACTTTCCAGAACTGATTTAAGTAGTACAAGGTGCCCCCCTCTGGACAAGGTTCTGTTAATCCAAGAGGAAATCCTTGCTTCCACTTTACGAATAAGCCATCCCCAATCCTTCTTTCTATATCGATCATGTTTTATATAGAATCTCAAATATTGAATTCTTTCTTCAAGGCTTTTTTTATGGGTCGGGATTAAGTTTAAGGAGTTTGTTTCTGCTTCAGAGAAATTGTTAAGAGCAAAGCAATATTTATCTGAATTAATCTGCATCCCCATAGATTTGCAGTACGAATCCATGATTCTTTTGAGTCTTGAAACATCTCATAAGGATCCCTACACACTGCAAAGTACATCGTCTACAAACAGGAGATGAGAAACCCTCTCTGATTCAGATACCCTTATACCTCTCAAAATACCATTGGAGCATGCTTCTTTTATCATTTTTCTTAGAGCTTCTGCTATGAGGAGAAATAAGAAAGGGGAAAGAGGGAAACCTTGGCACAACCCCCTTGAAGCTCTAGAAATTTTGGAGGGAGATCCATTAATCAACATTGCGAATGACTCACTTTGAAGGCATCCCATTATCCAATTCATTGTCCTTAAGATCATGCCCAATTGTATAAGAACCAGTCTTAGAAAGGTCTAGTTAACCCTATCATATGATTTTGATAGGTCCAATTTTAAAATGGTTGCTTTAAGATTGTTCTTTTTAACTGAGTGGAAGACCTCTTGTGCAATCACCACTGCATCGTGTATTTGCCAATTTTGAAGAAAACCAAATTAAACTTCTCCAATAATTTCACTCAGCAAGGGTCTTAACCGCCAGGCTATAATTTTAGCGATCAGTTTATAAACAACGTTACAACATGAAATAGGTCTATAGTCCTCGAACGTTTCAGAATTATGTTTCTTCGGTATGAGACCAATAAAAGTTGCATTTAACGGTCCATAGACCTTACCTTCTCTTTGAGATTCTCTAATGAAAAGGAGAAGATTGTCTTTCAACAAGTCATAGAAGGATTTAAAGAACTCCACGGTATACCCGTTCGGGCCTGGACTTTTAGTATTTACCATTCTACATCAAGGAGAGGGTATGTCTCAACTCTGATTCTGTTACCTCTTCCTCTAAGGACTTGTTCATTTCTTCAGAGAACACAGGATGGAACTTGGTAACTACCTCCAAAATCTCTTGAATAGGGCATCCCCTAAGAGCTTGAAAAAGATTTTCAAAGAAGCACACTCTTGATTCCGCTTTTTCTTGAAATGAACTAATCAATACTCCTGCTTCATTCTTGATTTCCCAAATGGTGTTGACATTTCTTCGATGGTTAGCATAATGATGAAAAAAATTGTGTTATTATCTCGAGCTTGTAGCCATAATGCTCGGCTTTTTAGGCGCCACTCAACCTCTTTTTGTTTCAACCATTCATTTCTCTTATTTTCCATAGATTTAAGTTCCTCTAGTTGTGCCTGGTTTAGTGCTCCATCATCCACCTTGAAAATGATCCGAGAAAGGTTTCCTTCGATCTCTAGAAGCTCCTTTTGACTATTGGCTTTCCAAACCGGAATCCATTTTTTAATAACGACTTTAGTGCGCTTTAGGTTTTCTTCAAATTGCACCATAAAGGGTTCAAAAATGTCATGATTTAGCCTTATCCAAGAGGAAGCTACTAAATTTTTGAAGACCTCCTCTGCCAACCAAACCTGGTTGATTTTAAGAGGCACAAGAGGTGAATGCGCTTTCAAATTCCAAAAAAGAGAAATAGGTCGATGATCTAAAATTCCCCCTTCTTCGACTTTTTCCTTAAAATATGAGGCCCAAGTCCATGAGTTTTTTAGAGATAAGGAAGCAGTCCAGTCTCTTGGCTACAACATCATTCCTTGTTCGAAAGTTTCTCCAGGTAGGGGAGAGTTTTAAAGGCTCTAAGTTGACTAGGATTTTAGCCTCCATGAAGGAAAGGAAAAAACCTTTCTATCTATATTCTCTCAGATTTGAGCCCCAAACTTCTCTTAAGGAGAGGGTGAAATTCAAATCTCCCCCTAACACCGTTAGGGGATCGTTGAAGACTCCTGTAGATTTTGGATTTTCCCAAAACTGTACCTTGTTGGAATATGGCGCATAAATGTTTATAGCAGTAAAAGAAAAATCATAGTCTTTATGCTTGAGATTTACTGAGATGGAGGAAAGAGTCGAGGAAGAGGTTAAATCCTTGAAGTTGAAACTCCATCCAGAAAGCAGCCCCCCCCCGATAATCCTTCTGCGTCAGCCGCACTGAAAGACCAATTTTTCAGCCATTGACTAACAGTTTTAATTACATCTTCCCTTGAACACATAGTCTCATGAAGGAAAAGGATGCATGGCTTAAGACTCAGGAACAACCTTTTGAGGGGTAGTTGTTTTTTAGGGCCCCCAATCTCTCTTGCATTGAAATACAGAAAAATCATTTAGGGGGGGGGATGCAAGGCATTCCCCGCTCTAAGGGCCCTGGTAACGGTTTCTTGTGTGCCTTTCTGGATTTCGGCCGCATCTTTTTATTTTTCCTTTGATAGATGAGACTTTTTGCTAGACTGCATAGCTGGGAGGGGGGTCAAGGGCCAATCCACCTTTCGAGGGGTTGGCCACTTTTAAATGATCCTTAGAGCAAAGTGCATACCCTTTAGGAGAGGGTAAATCGAGAGAGGAAGGCTTCGCAAGAGAGGGTAGCACAGGAGGGTCAGGGACTTTCGAAGGGATGGAAGAAAGAAGAGGAGAATGAGACATGGGACTGACAAGATTAGGGGTCAGAGAGGGGGATGTCTCACCAAGGGAAGGAGTGGGAGAAAGGGTGGGGGGAAGGTTGTTAAACAAGGCGGGGGAGGGGCCAGAGGGGGCTAGAATAGGAGGAGTCTCAGAAGAACTGGGGGTAGAAAGGTGTGAGGGAAGAGAGGACAAGGGAGTCACGAGGGAAAAATGAGTGGGAGAGGGGCAACAATCTGTCAATTCCCCATGAGGAGCAGATGTATCCAAAGAAAGAGAAGGAACTAGATTAAGAAATTGCATACCTGAATTGACCTCTTGAAGAGAAAGGTCGCCCAAGGCTAAGCTATAATATTTTGTTGAGTCGAGTTCCAATACCACATATTCATTTTTCCCGTCAAATGAAAGAGTCTCCACTATCTGTTCCTGGCCCATAGTGGACTTCCTTCTCCAGACTTTTTGTGGAGGCTGACCCCATGGCGCATGCTTCGGGCATTTGGAATTTAGTTGGTCGATTTCGTGGCACCCGTGGCTCCAGAATGGGATTTTCCAATAGTCCACTTTATGATGCCAAGTGATGTCCCCATAAACAATGTCAAGGCTCCCAACCAAGCCTTCCCGAGCACTTACTTATATTTGGATCCAGGCCCAACGTCAATCATTTTTTGTCGCCCAGTTGGGCTCGACACCCACAAAAGCACCTAGTTTATTTCTGATAGTCTCTAGAGCCTCCCTTTTCTAGAAATCTAGGGGCAGGCCTGGAAAGATGGCCCATACTTTCAAGACTGAAACTGACTCTCTTGATGGATCAAAATCAACCGACCATGGTTTTAAAAACAGACCCGATGGGCCCCAAGACCAAATTTTTTGGAGGAGTTCTGTGCAATCTTTTTCATCCTTCAACATAAAATAAACCCAACCCCTTGTCAGGACATGAATTTCAGGCAGGTAACCCAATAGAGGAGTCCATTCTTGGTGTATCCATGACCAGAAGTTTACCCTCAAAGTGAGTGATTTCCTCTATCGCGATATCCTCTCTAGCCACCATTCTTGTTGGACCCCCTAGTTCATGAATGCAGTTTGAATGCTTTTTCCTTAGAAAAGAGTTGTCTGTTCGCACAACCTTGGAAACCAACATCTGAATCCTTTTTCCTTTCCTCGCCTCGCAGACTACCAATATTCCCTTCCTTGAGCTTCAAAAGAGAGGGATAACCAGAAAAAAGAGGTTATGTTTGATGGATGTTACCATTACTTTGCTTGTCCAGAGACTTACCATTAGAAATAAAATCCTCCATATCATATCCATCCTTCGAGCATGGTGCATTAACTCCTGCTCCCTCGAAATGATTTTCTGGCTTCCACCTAGAGTGGTAAAGGGAGGAGGTCATGCGCTCCAAAAACTATTCTTGTTAGAGGAAAGTCTTCCCATGTGATGGGTTGCTGCCATAGTCTACCTCATCACCATATGAGGATTCCATCTGTCCTCCAGGACAACCTGTCACATGGGGCCGGGTCGGAAAAACGTCGACGACGGGGAGGGAACGAGAAACGAGGAATTGAGAGGGGATGAGAGGGGGGGCCTGAGGCCCACCATCACGAAAAAGACGCGCCCCAAGCCATGCGCTCATGACTTCAGAAGGACCTTAGCTACAGACGCAAAAATCAAATTCCTTATTTTTATTATAATCAAGCTCCAACTTATTTTCTTATTATTATATTCCAAATTATTTTATCTATTTTTTTAAAATATGTACAATATATGTGTTGGATGTTTCTTTTTACATTAATATATTTGAAATTAATTAATCAAATTTTTAAAGATTTTATATGGATATGAAGTTTTGGGATGAAATATTTTTAAAGAATCATGAAGAAAATTAAAGTAGATTTAAAAGAATAAGTTCAAAATTAAGAATCATAATAGCTAGCTCTTCCTCCATGGAAAGCACATCTATGACTACGTATCAGAACAAGTTTAAACTCCAATCAAAACCACCTACGATTCAAGATGGGATAGCATAAAGATGCCAAGTCTTGTCTAAATCATTTGGGAGTAAAGGAAGTGTTCATTTTGCAAAAGAATGAGAATATTAAAAATATTATTACATCTAAATTTAAGAGGAAATTGTGGTGCAATAAAGAATTAGAGGATAAAAGAAATTTGAAATAATATAGGGAGGTTATCAACCCTATCTTGAAGGTCAAAAGCATTTCTTTGTTTTGAGATGAAATAATCCATCATCTTTCTGACACTAAGAGGGTTGAAGATGAAAACACTCTCTTAGAATGTTCGATTATACCCAAATTAGATCTTAATTTCAAAAGATTTGTCACAATACCAATCTTTCACAAAAGTAAAATTCTATTACATTTTTTCAGATCAAATAGACCAATTTTAATCTTAGTAGAATTAACCATCATTATCATCATCATTAACAATTTCTACTATTTTAATATAAATTAATTTATATAAATAAATGAAATTATAATTTATTTTCATATTGAATTTTTTTTTTATCTATATTTATCAAAAATACATTTTAAAAATTATATTACACAATATAAACTCTCTTCAATTTAGAATTTGCATTACATAATATAAACTTTTTACATAATATAAACTTTCTCTTCAATTTAGAATTTGCATTACATAATATAAACTTTATTTAGTTTAGAAATCATCATTGAAAGTTATTATTTAATCTGCTAAATTTTATAATTTTCTTGTTTTTTTTTATTAACACATCTAAAATTTGAAATAAATAATATTTAACAACTCTGGATTTTCGAAATAAATAATATTTAACTCTAGACTTCAGAATGACGCATAGACATTATTGCAAAATATGTGCTTATTATACCTATATAATAGATGGGTCATGACATCATTCTACAAGCATACAAAGATTGTATGTTTCAAAATCCTTTACATAGACATGATTACTCATCACTTTTTCTTCATCTCATGAGAAACATGATAGGCCTTGGTTTGCTTTCATATAAAAGCAATGAATAAAATGAAAATTAAAAGAGGTTAGCCATAAATACATTTCACACTTAAGGTTTTATAAATTGCAAAATACTTAATTAAAGTTCAAGTGTATATTATAGTTTTCTAAGTGTAAACAACACATTGCTAATTTTTTTAGAAACAAAATTTATCTACATTAGGATTCTTTTTGCGACCTTTTTTATCATTTTTTTTGATACAAAATAGAAACAAGTGTTGCATGGCAGGGTAGTCCCTGCCAAAGATAAACATCAAATATATAAATAATAAAATATGAATATAAATATAAAAAAAAATAAAATAAAATATAATGTTGTAATAATATTGAAAATAAAAATATATATAAAGAAATTATTTACATGGATTTTTGAGAATCTTTTCTTGTGGGGACATTCAATAATTATAGAAGAGTGATAATTTTTTTTTTCTTTCCTATAGTTTACTATATAAATTATTATCTTATTTTAGTTTTGTATTTATCTAAATTATGATTGGTTGATTAGATAATAATATCAACCCTGGGCATTAATATTGTAACAACAAAAATTGAATTATATTACCAAAAAAAAACATTTGAAAAACAAATAATATATTAAGTTTTTTGTTTTTAATGTCTACCATAACACAATAAAATTGTAATTCCTATACAAAAATAATTGGAAGGAAAAATGAAAAACAAAATTCATGTAAAACTATTTTATAAAATTATGGATAAAAAAAAACACACAAAGATATTATATGTAAGAAGATAATATTTCAAATTTAATGTTTAATTTTTTTTTTAATTTGTATTATGAATTTATTTATAAAAAATTATAGTAAACATCATATTTCAGAAATACTAAATGTATATTATTATTGATTTTATATAATTAAAAATGAGTTTTTTTTTTTTTTAATTTTTAAAACTAATTCCCAAAAATTAAATATTATTTTATTATATATATATATTCAAAATCATTAAACAAAAGTAAAAAATATACATTTAAAAAAATAAAAAACTACTTTTAAATTTCCAATACATGTCTAAGAAGGCCAACTTAACTATTTGATGAGCTATCTTAACTAATAATCTCTCCAAAATAGCCACGTTTTTTAAGCATCATTCATGCTTTCACAAAGTTGTAATATTATACATATGCTTATGCTTTCAATTTAACAATTTAACAACTTATAATATTTTTAAGTTTTAAGGGTTTTGCTTTTCCATTTTTTCATGCACGAGGTCGTTAAATCATAAGCAATGTTCCAATGCGTCTGATCTCATGTGGGGTCTCACACAAGTAAACCGTGAAATTTCGATGCAATACAAAAGTGACAAAGAGATCCTTCAAATATTCTAGAAAGATCACCGAAATTAATGACAAGGACACGATACATCTAGTAAGGCGACTCCTTATTCTCGTCGGTTCAATCAAACAATCAATGCGAGAAATGTGTCAATTTATCCTATGGTTCCGACCACTATCATTCCCGATCTGCTTGATTTCCATGGTAGAGTTACGACATTTCGTGAGTGAGTGAAACCTGTTTTGCAATCTCCAATCTCAAAGATTCATCATTTTCATCTAGTCAAGTTCATAGTTAATTAAAGATTCACTGTTTCCGTCCAGTCAAGTTCAGAGTTAATTAAAGCTTCACCATTTCCGTACACTCAAGTTCACAGTTAATTAAAGTTTCATTGTTTTTGGCCACTCAAAATAAAATAAAGTAAATTAATTATTTAATTAATTTTATATATTGGGAGACGTGAAGGCTGTAATAAGACTTTCAATATATTAGCCAATTAGAATTGAGAAAATTGAATATTTTTATTATATTAAAAATATATATATTTATTTCCTATATTAAACTTTAATTTTCATACACAAATTAAAAGTAAAAAAAAACTAATGTAAAGTCAAAGAGCAACTAATGCTATACTCCCTTGGCAGGGACTAATAAGATACTTGAAGGTTTTTCTAGTGGTTTAATTTTGTGTGCCCTATTGTATCGTTTTTCATGTTTT
Source organism: Picea engelmannii (assembly GCA_009831015.1). Taxonomy (NCBI): domain Eukaryota; kingdom Viridiplantae; phylum Streptophyta; class Pinopsida; order Pinales; family Pinaceae; genus Picea; species Picea engelmannii. Next base: position 580,237 of record ML780860.1, on the reverse strand, counting down.
CCTTGAGTTTATCATCCTTTTAGTCTTTTATTTGCATTTATAAGCATCATTTTTTCCAAACTTTTCTTGAGTTTATTGTCTTATTTTGCATATATTTATGTGTTCCATTTTTCATCCAAATTGCATATTTTTAGAATATTTTGTTCATCTCATGTTTTTTGTCATTATTTTTAGAATATTTTGTTCATCTCATGTTTTTGTCATTGTGGTAAGATTTCCAACAAGTTATTATATGTTAAAATCTAAGTTTGTATGCAATAAGAGTTATGCTATTGAAAAGATGAATGTTTATTTTCCAACTCTTTGGTATTCTAGCTTCTAGTCTATTTACCTAATAGTAGTGCCATATATATATTCTAAGATATTGCATAATTTTTGTGTTTGAGTGTGTTTTTTTTACGTTTTTGAGTGTGTTACTTATGTGATTGTGTGGGCCAAGCGTGTGTAAATTGTTTATGATGTTGGTGTGTGAGTTAACTATATGAGTGGAATTAGTTTTATGCGAGTGTGTGAATTAGGGGTAATGTTATTGTAACCAAAACAAACAGTACTCTATACCAAGCATTGATAATAATACAAGTAGGAGGTCATGGGGTCAAGTCTCGGGGCTAGCTGCCTCTATATATATTGTTGGGCCTCACTCGATATACCTTTCGGGTTAGGTTGCCAAAAACTCAACCAATCGTTTTTCCTCCTGTACCATCCTCGAAATGAGAGGAAGTACCTGGATGGTTTCCCGAGATGTGTATTCCATCAAAAGCATTGATAATAATATAGATAAAAATAAAGGTAAAGAATGAGTGTTGGGGGCACCTTCATACTCAAGATTACAATGCCCCTGCAATTCCTAAAATATGGGGGAAGACATTTCTATAAAAATGTAATCATAAGATAACAACAATATTGTTTGGATGAAAATATAATGTATGATTACAAGTGATGGGGGAGGTCCCTTTTATAACAATAATTCCACAAAACCCCTATATTGTAGCCTAAGTTACGTTGATGAGGTAACTAAATTATTATTTGCGACTAATTAATTCCTAAACCACTAATTATTTATTTAAGGTTATATTTAACATAAGTGACTTTATATAAATGGAACCAATAAAGTTGAAGCCAAGGCTACTAAACTATTATAATCTGATCCTCATAATATTACTGTTATGCATTGATATTTACCCTATTACAAAGGAGCAATTTAAGCTAAAGAAACAATACTATTGTGCAACTTATTAAAACCTGTTAATAAGAAGCAAGCGGTTAATAAGAACCATTAAACTATTAACACAATGAGATTTAAAAACTATTAAATACACATTAAAATAATTATATTTAAACAAGGAGTTCATTGTAGCTATTCTTTGATTCCAAATATGAGATAAGTATATATCGCTATCTATTAAAACTGAATTCACTATCTTTTAAAACTGTAACTATAAGAATTCATTGTCTTATATCTCTATTTAAAACTGAAACTATATCGCTATCTTATGAATTGCAATCTTATGAATTCACTATTTTCTGAATACACTAGTTAAAACTGAAACTATATCGTTACCTTATAGGAATATACTTGTTGTCTTTTAAATATAAATTGTTGTCTTTTAAATGTAAAACTGAAACAATATATCTCCGTCTAACTTTAAATAATAAAATCTACATTTGTTAGTTTAAAGAATGCACTATTATGACCAGTTAAGCAACCAAAAAGGGATTCGTTGCCATTAAAAGGTGCAACCAATTAGATACATTGCTTGTCTAAAGGATATTTCGTTGTCTAAAAAGGTTACTGTATTTTGATACATCACTGTCAACAACAAGTAAATATATCGTTGACTATTAGATAAATCTTGCAATACCCACGATGTCTAATATATAATACCCATGCAATCCATTAAATCGTTGTCCATTAAATCTATGATAATGTTGTCTATCCACATAAGATTTTGTTGTCAATTAAATGCATGATCATAGAGTTTATTTTTGGGGAGGACACATAGATGATTCATAACAGAAAATGCAAGATGGTTTTGCTTACACGCAGAGATGAATTAAATGCAGAGATTAATCATTCAAAAAATACGCAGAGACTCAAGCCCCCAATTCGCTGAGTGGGTACTGTGTAATTGTTGTGTAGTATGCCAATAAATCATGGTTGATTTTTGGGTAAAAATGCCAAGAAAAATGTGGATGCATACTGTGTAGAATGCCAATAAAAACGTGGTTGAATGCTGGGTAAAAATGCCAGGCAAAACGTGGATGCATACTGTGTAAAATGCCAATAAAAACGTTTTGAATGCTAGGTAAAAATGCCAAGAAAAAACGTGGATGCATATTGTGTAAGATGGCAATAAAAACGTGTTTGAATGTTGGGTAAAAATGCCAGGCAAAACGTGGATGCATACTGTGTAAAATGCCAGTAAAAACGTTTTTGAATGCTGGGTAAAAATGCCAAGCAAAAACATGGATGCATTCTGTGTAAAATGGAAATAAAAACGTGTTTGAATGATGGGTAAAAATGCCAGGGAAAACATGGATGCATACTATGTAAAATGCCAGTAAAAACGTGTTTGAATGCTGGGTGAAAATGCCAAGAAAAAATGTGGATGCATACTCTGTGAAATGCCAATAAAAACGTTTTAGAATGCTGGGTAAAAATGCCAAGCAGAACGTGGATGCATACTGTGTAAAATGCCAATAAAAACGTTTTTGAATGCTGAGTAAAATGCCAAGCAAAACGTGGATGCATACTATGTAAAATGCCAATAAAACATTTTCCCCCTTTTTTCCAGGAGACAAGGAATCCGTGGATTAATCCTTTAGAAAGTAATCATTCTAACTGCATAGATAATCAATCACAGGAAAATGCAGAGATAAACTTTCAAGATGAACCATTCGAAAACGCAGAGATAATCATCCAAAAAGAAATGCAGAGACGTATCATTCAAATGCAGGGATAAAATTTTGGGAAGGGCACATGGATTATGCATAAAAGAAAACACAAAGAATTTCCATTTAAAAACACTGGGAATCATCATTAAAAAGATGCAGAGATTTACCATTCCATAAGTTGGGGTTTATCATTCAAACATGCATAGTTTTAACAATCCAAAAACACGAAGATGTACCCAAGTCTAAGTAATTAAAAACGTAGAGAAAATCATTCACAAGAAGGCACAAAGACTAATCATTCAACCATGAATCAATCAAACATAGAGATAAGTAAGGGATATATAGCTAGGATAAATTTATCCTTCACTCATCATCCATGCACAGAAAAGCAGGGCATTTGAATCTATAGGTCTTTAAACACCAAAGTGATGACCGTCGATTCGGCTCCTGACCAACTGCTTAGGAATAGATTGATGACTAAAGGGATAAGGGATGGAAGATAAAAACACAACCTCTTCATAATAATCAATAAAACCTACACAGAGAATTCATTGCAATCAGAAGTTGGGTTCGCCAAGGGAAATCAATTCAGAATACAGCAAGCAACATGGCTCGGATGAATTTAAGTTCTTGATCATAAAATGTTGAATAAAACATAATCTTAACACATTAGAAGTCCAATACTGAAAGCGCAGGAACAATATCAAATTACCATTCAAAATAGATGCATGCGTACCATAGCCTAATGCAAAAGCTCCGAGTTGTTGTCCCGTGCGCGCTCTGTCCAGCTCCTGCTTGCCGACCAATGTGACCTCACCGATACCTCCCAGCCAATGCTAGGGGTACTCTTCTTCCCCCTGAGCCCCTCGAGCCGCAAAGGGGCCACACACACAATACCAGAGAACTGCTAGCACCTAGCTCACCTTGCAAGGTCGAGCTACCACTCGTTACCCGAGCTGGGTATCCCAACTCCCACAAGAGAAGTTCAGTCAAGGAAAAATTCAGTAGTGTAACGTTACGCAAAAATATGAGAACCATACTCCTCCTCCTCCATCCTTTTTATAGAGTTTTTAAGTAATTAGTTTCCCAAATTCCCATTAAATTCTTTTTTCATTAATTTAATTAGGAAAAACCTCCCTCATACACATGTGTCACCCATCCCCTAGTTGCACCAGAAAATTATTTTTATTAATTATTTAATTATTTCTATTTCCCTACCCACCTAAAAGCATTCCTAAAAATGCTCTTTGGTGTCCCCATATTCCATTACAAATCTTAATGACTTAAGTCTTACTTAATTTCTTGTTGAGTTAAAAAATAGCAAGTTCTCAAGACAAGATTCCTTACTAAGTTAGACATTCAACTTTTTTTCTTTACGTTTCCTCTTTTCTTTAAGTTTCCCCTTTTTCCTTAAGTTTTCTATTTCTTTCAAGTTTCCCTCTTTTTCCCTTTTAACTAAAAATCAATTTAGCAAGTGTAGATAAAACAACCATTTACCCTCTTTTCTTTTTAACTAAAAATTAAATTAGCATATGTAGATAAAACAACCATTTACCCTCTTTTATTTTTAACTAAAAATTAAATTAGCATATGTAGATAAAACAACCATTTCCCTTTTCTAAAATTTCAATCCTCCATAATAATTTGATTTTAATAAATTAATTTGAATTTCTTACCCCCCCTTCTTGTTACATGTTTAATTATTATTATTATTATTATTTTTGACCACATGTGCTACTTAGATCTAGTTTTAATTTCTCTAGGCTGGGCAACATTTTTATTAGGGAAATTGTTTTTAAATCTTACTTATCACATCATTCATTTTAAGGCCGTCTAGGTTTATTCACTTACAAGTTAAAATCACGATGTGTCCTTCAGGACACACTAGGTGCTCCAAGGGTGCCACTTGCCTCTTTTTGTTTTCCTTGCGCGACATGCCCTTCAGGACGCACTATGTGCTCCAAGGGTGCCACTCACCTCTTTCCATTTTCCTTGCGCGACGTGCCCTTCAGTACGCACTACGTGCTCCAAGGGTGTCACTCGCCTCTTGACTAACTTTGGTATATGTCAAAAACCCCTGGAGTCAATACTCTGCCAGGTGATCTTGTGGGAAACTAAGGGCCTATAAGGAAGAAGGCCCCTGCCTTATTGAGAGCCCCTTAGAATCATCGTGAGCGATTTTCACAGTATGCCCTCACGACATCGTGTGTCTTCTCGAACTAGGTAATCGTTAACCTACAGTTCGAGCCACAGTGGGAGTGGTAGTAGGCTATGGTAGGGATGATGTCCACACCTCTCCCTCAAGTCTCTGGTTGTTCTGCGTGACTCCTCTACTCCACATGTGAGTCTGGTCGGAAATCTATCGTCAGCGTGCATCCATCAATGAATCACATCAGCAACAATAATCAATCATCATAACATCTAATCATATGTACATGTGTCACATAATAATCTGGATCACTTGCAAGTAAGTGTTCTCAAGGACAAGTTCGCTCAGTGCGTGCAAGAGCGGGATGTTACATACACCCCCTCTTGTTTTAAAATTTGTCCCAAAGTTTCACAGTATATAAGTGCCGAAATAAAGTGTATCATAGTATCATAAGTCTATCTATCAACAAAAATGGAAACTATTGGCGCATATCATATGCGTCCTTCGAGGTTGCCGAGTGTAGACTGTAGTTGTCCCACTGGACCTTGACCTGATCTACTGTTTGATGTCGTAGCTGTCGAATGTAATGGTCCAAGATGTGGATTGGCTCAGCCGTTAGCACACCCTCATCTAATACCTGCAAGGTACTCAAGTCAAACATGTGTAGGATCACTAACATAATGTCTCAAACAGAGACGTGAAAGACATTGTGCATACGCCTCAAGTATTAGGCAAGGCTAGTCAAATAGGCCACGACCCTCTCTTTTCCACAATCTCGTAGGATCCCACGAACCTAGGAGATAGTTTAGCACCCTTTCCAAACTTGATCGAAATCTTATGCTGTTTCACCCGTAAGAATACTCGATCGCCAACATCTTAACTATGGTCAACACGATGCGCATCGACATAACTCTTCTACCAATCCTGCGCTTCCTTGATCCTTTGTCTTATAGTTTTCATTTGATATTCCATTTCTTGGATCACTCCTAGTCCCACCAGGACCCTATTCTCAAGCCGATCCCAACTCAAGGCATTCGACATGGTTGCCCATAAAGAAACTCGAAAGGCGCCATCTTAATGGTGCTTTGATAACTGACGTTATACGCAAATTATACCAGTGGAAAGAACTATTCCCAATGATTCTGTTGGCCCATAACGTACATACACAACATTTCCTCCAGGATTTGGTTTGTTCATTCGGTCTACTCGTCTGTCTTTGGGTGATACGCGGTACTAAAGTTAAGTTGGGTTCCCAAGGCCTCTTGGAAACTAGTCCAAAATCGTCCTATAAACACCAATCCTCTAACGGATATAATCCTCTTAGGCACGCCATGCATCCTCACAATCTAGCTAATGAAATCTCTAGCTATGTCAGGTGCCTGATACGTCGTACACACAGGAATAAAATGAGCAGTCTTTGTCAGAGTGTTGACTACCACAAAAATCGAGTTGTGTCTCCTTGCTGTCAGTGGAAATCCAACAATGAAATCCATCGAATTGACCTCCCATTTCGATTCTAGAATAGAATATGGCTGTAGTAATCCTAGCAGATGTCTATGTTCATCCTTCACCTGCTGGCATTCTAGACATCTTGCCACGTAGTTGACTATGTATGCCTTCATCCCTTCCCGAAGAATAAGGGTTTAAGGTCTGCCCTCATCTTCGTGACTCTTGGGTGAGCCATGTACACTGTTATGTGAGCCTTGTGTAGGATCAAACTCAACTCGTCATTGGGCGGTACTTAAATTCGACCTTTAAATCTCTATAATCCGTCGTTTTCCATAGTAAATCCTTCAATTTTGCTACCATCATTGTGTTTTGTCCGATAAAATCCTTGACCTATTTGTACCAGTCATCGTTGCGTTGTAAATTTAGAATATTTTTACGTAGATTCGTCTAAAGAGGAAATCACAGAAAAGATGTGTGGTCTCCAACTCAACGCATCTGCCACTCTGTTCACTGTCCCTTTTATGTAAGAAATCTTGAAATCATACTCAAGAAATTTCGACCAATGCCGTTGTCACGCATTCAAGTAGCTTTGCATAGAGATGTGTTGTAGTCCACAATGGTCCATTTTTAGTTCAATTTCCATCCAATAAGGTAGTGTCTCCAAAATCTCAAGGCATAAACAATGGCTAACAATTCCAAATCCTGCGTTGCATAGTTCTCCTCATGCTGTCTCAACTTTCTTGAGATGTAAGCGATCACTCGACTGTCTTGCATCAAGGCCCTGCCTAAGCCTTCCTTGAATGTGTCAGTGTATACCAAGAAGTTCGTGTCCATGTCAGGGAACTTTAGTATCGGTGTGGTTGTCAACAACTCCTTGAGCCTCTGAAATGCTTCCGTGCATTTCTCGGTCCAAACAAACTTCTCGTTCTTCTTTTGCAATTCCGTAATCGAATTTGCTATCCTCGAAAATGCTTCGACGAACCATCGATAGTATCCTGCTAAACCCATGAAGCTACGCACTTCGGGGACATTCGTCGGCGTAGGCCATTCCATAATAGCCTTGACCCTTGTTGGATCCACGATGATACCTTCGTTGGAGATGACATTCCCTAAGTAGTGAATCTTTGATTGATAAAAATGAGCATTTAGACAATTTTCCATACAATTTGTTTTCTCGTAGACATTGTAATACCAAGCACAATTGCTCATCATGTTCTTCCAACGTCCGAGAGTAAATCAAAATATCATCGATGAATACTTGGATGAACTTGTCCAAGTAGTCGCAAAACACCCCGTTCATCAAACTCATAAATACCCCTGGGGCATTCATCAATCCAAATGGTAAAACAATAAACTTGTAATGTCCAAACCTCGTCTTAAAGGTGGTCTTCGGGATGTCGTCCTCCTTGATATGTAATTGGTGATAACCTGATCTCAAGTCGATCTTTAAAAACATCGTCGTGTCTTTTATATGATCAACAAACCATCAATCCTTGGCAACAGATACTGATTCTTGATTGTTTCCTTGTTCACTTGATGGTAGTTAATGCAGAGTCTCCATGACCCATCCTTCTTCCGTATGAAAAATGACAGGCGCACCCCACGATGACACACTTGGACGTATAAGTCCTAGGTCCAACAACTCCTTCAGTTGCATTTTAAACTCCTGTAACTCCGAGTTCGGCATCTAGTAAGGCGTTCTTGTTGTTGGTTCAATCCCCAGTTTTAGGTCTATGGTAAATTACAATTCCCTCTCTGGAGGCATCCCAGGTAACTCCTCAGGGAAGACGTCCACAAACTCTCTCACCATCGGAAGGCGTTCTAGACCTTCCACCACTCCCTTCTCATTTAATGCAAGGATCACATAAATCTTGCATCCCTTGCACATGCCCTTCCGTAGCTGCAAGGAAAAGATGAACCTCAGGGAGATTCCCTGGTTTCGACCTACAATAACGCGTCTTTGTCCCTCATCAATGACCAAGCCCAACCGTTTCGTCTTACAGTCAAGTATCGCATCATGCGATTCCAACCAGTCCATATTGATCATGATGTCATAAGACCCTAAGGTTGTGACGTACAGGTATTCAGGTGCGGACCATACCAAAGCAGCTCCATAAAATGGGCCTCATACTCGGGCACCGTACGACTGCCCTATCGCAAGGCGTTGAACTCGTTGAGCTGACATTCAATGAATTCCTCAGATAGATACCTCTCCCGGAACCGTTCCTCGAACAGTTCCTATGACACGTCTTCGACTGCCATGTTCAATTGCGGCAGGAGCGTCTTCCACCATAGAAGAGCGCTTCCCTTCAGTTGAAAGACCGCCATGCGAACCTTCATGTTGGAGGCATAGTCGTGAAGTGCAAAGAACATCTCCATATTCTCCAACCATGCCTCAACGGTTGTGCCGTTCGGGGCACCCAAGAACTTGGGAAATTTTACGTTCTCGAGTTAGCGATGGAAGCTACCAGTACCGACCGGAGTGCACAGTTGAACCTTAGGGGGTGTCGATGCCCTAGACTCAATTCTATCCAAATGACTGATCAGTGCCTCAAACATCTGCTGAAAGGACTTCATCATCCCAACCACATCACCCGCAACTATTTGTTCCTTCCCGACAACTTGTTCGTCTCCCTGGGGGTTAGACCCCTCGGGCGTGGATGCTATTGGAGGCGTCACACCTTGGCACCACGTCATGAATATCTACGATGCCATCTAATCATGCTTACAACTTTGGTAGGTTAAAGTTTTAACTAGTGCTAGGTTAAAAGTCAAGGGTTTACTGCAGTGGAAAGCATGGCGATCCACAGTCGTAGGGTTGATCCCACTCTGATACCATATGTAACGACCCTCGTCGTTATGACCACATGCGTCGCAAGGAAGTGCAATTTTTTGTTTTGTTTTAAGAAGGAAGGTAATCAATGACCACAATTAATCAACACAACTTGACGATGAACACAACTTACACCTTCAGGCAACAGACAACAACGACCCAACGTACTAGCACATCATGCAACTAGATGAAACATGCGATAATCAATAAGCAGATAAAATCAGCTACCCACCTAACACAATCAAGACAACGCCTACGAGATAAAGGACAACATCAACAACTCGACACAACTGCTTCGACGACCCGTAACTAGAACCTTCCCGACAAGCGAGAGACAAACACAAAGTTACAAAACAAGTACCACCATAAAAACAACAGTCATCAACCACATCGGGTGGCGCACGATCCTAAGTCGGGTTATCGTGTGCACTTCTTTATCCATGCACGCAACGATCAAATCTTAAGAAATCATGTTGCCACAGTGCGATGGGTGCACTAGGGAACCATGCACAACCGAAATAATTCCAACCCTTTGTCCCAACATAAAATCCAACATTGCAACAACCTTTCAAAAATACATTCAATAATTCAATAGGTCCTTATCTAGTTCCTTGTTGGGAGAACATTTAGGGCTACTATAAGAAGATAATCCCAGTACTTAATCAAAACAATTAAGATTAACGTAAGGCAAAAACTATTATAGGCATTCAATGCATTAAACATCTTTAACCATTGATCTAAATGCAAAGCAGTTGTTAATCTAATCGAAGGGGTAAATGCCTTATAATTAAATCATCAATAACCAGATTATATCGCCATTGAAACTGAAACTATTAGGCGAATGTAAAACTAATCAACAATTAAAACAACTACACATTATTAGACTGTGCCACCCTATCTAACTACCATTTAAAATGGAACCAATAAAGTTGATGCCAAGGCTACTAAACTATTATAATCTGATCCTCATAATATTACTGTTATGCATTGATATTTCCCCTATTACAAAGGAGTGATTTAAGCTGAAGCAACAATACTATTGTGCAACTTATTAAAACCTGTTAATAAGAAGCAGACGATCAATAAGAACCATTAAACTGTTAACAAAATGCAATTTAAAAACTATTAAATACACATTAAAATAATTATATTCAAATAAGGAGTTCATTGTAGCTATTCTCCAATTCCAAATATGAGATAAGTATATATTGCTATATTTTAAAACTGAATTCGCTATCTTTTAAAACTATAACAGTAAGAATTCGCTGTCTTATATCGCTATTTAAAACTGAAACTATATTGATATCGTATGAATTTCAATCTTATGAATTTGCTATTTAAAACTGAAACTATATTGCTATCTTATAGGAATATACTTGTTGTCTTTTAAATATAAATTGTTGTCTTTTAAATGTAAAACTGAAACATTATATCTCTGTCTAACTTTAAATAATAAAATCTACATTTGTCAGTCTAAAGAACGCACTGTTATGACCAGTTAAGAAATCAAAAAGGGATTCACTGCCATTAAAAGGTGTAGTCAATTAGATACATCGCTCGTCTAAAGGATATATTGTTTTCTAAAAAGGTTACTGTATTTTGATACATCGTTGTCAACAACAAGTAAATATATCGTTGTCTATTAGATAAATCTTGCACTACCCACACTGTCTAATACATAATACCCACACAGTCCATTAAATCGTTGTCGATTAAATCTATGATAATGCTGTCTATCCACATAAGATTTTGTTGTCAATTAAATGCATGATCACATAGTTTATTTCTGGGGAGGACACATAGATGATTCATAATAGAAAATGCAAGATGAGTTTCCTTACACGCAGAGATGAATTAAATGCAGAGGTTAATCATTCAACAAATACGTAGAGACTCAAGCCCCCAATTCATTGAGTGGGTACTGTGTAATTGTTGTGTAGTATGCCAATAAATCATGGTTGATTGCTGGGTAAAAATGCCAAGAAAAACATGGATGCATACTGTGTAGAATGCCAATAAAAACGTGGTTGAATGCTGGAATATCATGAGCAATAATTATATTGTTTATTACTTTTTCGAAGTGTTGTTAAAATTCCATTTGTAATCACGATTTAGTTGCCACTGATTATTATATAAGGAATAGATTGTAAAGTACATGAACGCGATTCCTTTTCAAAACATTTCCAACAGAAGTTGTAGAAAATGAAATTATCTTACTATTTTATTATGGCTTGTAGAAAAATGAGGATGGACTACAAACACAATTTATGGAATATTAGATTTATTAGTGACAAAATATTAAATTCTTTTGTATTATTAGACTTACTGATAATAAAACATACATTGCTTTTTGTAGTTATAAACAATATCATAAATGTTATCTTTAAATATAGAGCTAAATATTTGTTTTTTTCTATTGATTCCTAAACAACAACGTAGGTTTATGGGCTTTATTTTGAGAGCCAACACCGATGCTAGAATTTTTAAATACAAAATTTAATTAATCAAGTCCTATGTTCTGCTATCTCAATGTGTAAAAGAGCTAAACATATAACTTATTTGCAGATTGTAATATAACGTAGGAAATACAATAATGAAGAAAACAACCACAGTACAAACGATAATGTAAAGATTGAAAATTGTGATTTGAGCAACTCTAATTCTGATTTAACCGAACCTGAATCTCATTTATGGTTATGATTGCAAATTTCCTTTAAGCATCTAGAAAATAAAAATAATTACATAATTGTAATTAAAGCATAGATTCACTCTAAGATCCCAACCTTTGGAAAACCAACAACAAAATGGTTTTTGTATGGTTCTAATTATTCTCATGCATATATTTGAATTACAAAAAACATTGAAGGCAACTACCAAAGTTTCCAATGGCTCTAATGACCTTTTTGGAAACTAGACAATTCTAGGATTATCAATAACACATTCTTGTTTTCTTCTTTGATGGTCTATGTCCTTTGGATGGTTTATTTTTACCCTTATTAACAAAAAAATAATCCACATGCAATTCTATCTTCTGTAATGAATTGCTAGACGAATCCGACCTTCAACCCTGTAATCTAGTATTACTAAGAGTGATACACAGAGGGAAGAACTTAGAATCAAACATAAACATTTTTAGTTGAATTGTCACGGTTACGTGAAATCATGAAGAACACATCTCTCGTTATCGGGAGTAACTAAAGGACACAATGCTCATTTTAGAGCTTATTATCTACAACATTGTACAATATGATACAATCATAAGTTACAATATGACAAAGGATTGTTTTTGAGAAACAAATCATATATTATCTCATAAAATAGAGAGTTATTTTATGCAACACATAGTTACATCAAATAGGGAACAACATGATTGTGAGGAAATTCATGTCTGAATAAGGAGAAAAATGTTAACATATGACCTTGTGCCCCAACATATAGGAACTCAATGTCTTTGTAGAAAGAACTCAACTTGGAGTTTTACAAGAAAAGCTAATTCTTCCTTCCCTCGGGTTTCAAATAATAGTATCGTGACATTGAGATGTCCATAGAAAGTCAATATTAGACAATCGAACTATGCACCATAAGAATGAATAGTTGTACCCAATCATTCAACTATTTAAATAGAGAGGAATTTTCCAAGAAAGGAGGCAATGAAAAAATAGCTAAATTTGTTGTGAAAGAGTGCCCAAAAAGTCATAGAAAACATGCATTCCTAGAAGATATTCTCAATCGTTTCATCTCTACCACATAACATGCAGTGTTGCAACATCAACTATTGGAATCCCGGTGCTTGGTGGAGCATAAGCCACCCCAATACTAAATCCTTGTTATACTCATTGGTAACCCCAACACAGTCAATGAGAACTTTCACATAAGAGCATTTAACAATGGAGAGAACCCTTGAGGAAGCTCACGAATTATCTTGTACAAGGAATACATTGAAGTAGTTTCAATTTTCCCTATGTTTAGTGGGGAATACATCCACATATTCAGAGTAGTAGACCTAGTGTGCATTGACAATTGTCCAAATATTGGAGATATACCTTCAGAAACAATGAATTGGTCCATACATATTTGAAGGAATTATAGAGGATATAACACCATGATCCTTAACTAATTGCATGCGACTTTTTGGCCTGTTAACCTAAAAAAAACTTCATTGCATTAACACTTACCGTTGGATTATTGCTTCCTCTTTCTGAAGCTTTGTGTACTTTATTATAATATTATTCTTTATAAAATCAATAATTCTCTCCAACTTTGTGAATATGTATGTTATTAGAATCAACCATTTTATTTCTAAATTAGTGTGCACAACCTCTCTCAAAACCTTGTACTTGAAATTGCAGAGAATTTGTCAATGTCTTTAATCTGATAACTTGGGTTGTTGTTTGCAGATGGATTAGTGCTTTTAAAATAGGAATCATTCTCAAATAAAAACTTATTGCTCATTCTAAGAGCTACACATGAAATGTCAAAGCTTACATATGAGTAGCCACAAAACCAACCACATAATAGTTACAACAAAATTACGCATAGGCATTTCTCTTTGAAATTATTTAGAATCAAAAGAAGGATTAATTTTATCATTTGGAAGAACAACATAAAAATATTGGTAAGCATATAACGTAACCTTTTTGATTTCATGGTTGTGATACAACACTACACTAGTTCCCAATACAACTTGTTCAATGCTAAAAGTTTATTTCTAAATGCCTGATCAACATTTGTTGTTTTCTTTTTCTCCAGGTACTTGGAGGCATATAGAATGGTGCATAAGTGGACATTATGCATTGAAGTTTCTTGTTATCAAAACCCGGGTCAAGCGATTATTGCATATTTCCTTTACAACATGACACTAAATCATGTCCTCCAAACTAAGAGAGAAGTTCACGGAAAAACTACAAATAATGAAGCATACTATATTGCCCTTGTTGAAGGGATAAAAACAACAAAAAAATACGGTGCCAATGATATTGTAGTCTTCACCAACTTAGAATTGATATGTAATCATATGAAAGGAATTTATCAATTTCTAAAATACAATCTAAAACCTCTTCATAGAGAAACAAGAATTGTTGTTGCTCAATTTCAGTGTTTTACCATAAATTACCATGCAGAGATTAAGAGGTTGTCAAGTGATTTAGTGTCGGGAGCAGTGTAAATTGTAGTTGAAGGTGTCAAAGATGACTTGGTATCACCATTTATGCCAACAAAAGTCATTGATGTGCATTGATATAGATCGCCAATGTGTGGATGCTTTTGTTGATTAAGGTTGGTTGTCATTGATGTCAACCCTTGAAGAAAGCCCCACAACACAAAGGTTTGGGTAATGGACCCAATATTGTTTGATGTAAAGATGATTCACCATTGTCTTTTCATGGTTGATAAGAAGTAAATATGGATGAACTCCAAAGTGGTCCCCTTATGGTGAAATCCCTCACGGGAAGACGCTTTGCGGAGTAAGAGAACCCATGCTTAATTGTTGAATAATGAGATGAAGGACAATGAATTTTTCAAGTAAACTATCCTAGATGGATAGTGCTTGTCATTCCATTTCTGGTGGTATGTGGAACGTCACATAACTCCTCACGGTTTGAGAGTTATGGCCTTACGAAGTTGGAGGACCCTCATATGTCATCTAGAAGCCCCAAAAGGTCAAA
>ML780860.1:547924-564584 GCA_009831015.1 Picea engelmannii | reverse complement strand
TCATATACACCAGGTCTATTACAGAGCTACAAATCATATTTGTATGATGAAATTGATGAGGGATTTTGGTTGAGGTACATGTTGAGTACATGGTTGAGACAAGTAGTTGATGAGTTGGCACATACATGAGGTGTATATTTGATGAGTCATAGTTGATGAGTAGTTGACACATGATTGGTACATACTTGGTACATGTTTGGATGCACTTGTTTATGGTACAGGTTGATTACAGGTTATTTGGTACATGTTGGTGCATGGTTGATGCACTTGTTTATGGCACATGTTGATTACAAGTTGAGGTATAGGTTGATGCATGGTTCATATTTATTGGTACATGTTTACAGTGGTATATATCATAGTGACAGGTTGACAGTTGTTCCATCATTCTACTTCTACTTCAGGGTGGCAGGATGGGGAAAAGACAAGTGGTTGTAGCCACCTTCTGGTTGTAGTCGGAGAACATAGGGGGTTGTAGCCTCCCTCTGGTTGTAGCCAGAGAATTGGGGAGTTGGAGCTTCCCTCAAGTTGTAGCCTGAGAATTTAGGGGGTTGGAGCCTCCTTCTAGTTGCAGTTGGAAAACAAAGGAAGTTGGTGCTTCCAATGAATGTAATTCTTCAAGACATATAAGAAAAAACATTCCGTGGTTTTCTCCTGATTTGGGTTTCCACGTAAAACACCGGTATACTGTGTATGTGTATGTTTGTTCATTTGTTCATTGCTTATTTACTTTGCAGTTATTGGATGATAATGCTTCATTGATATAACACTTGGATTATATGGTTAAAAATGATTAAATTGCTCTGTTACCGATTCACCCCCCTCTCAGTAATTCAACAATTGGTATCAGATCATGTTCCTTCAGAAATCAGTTTAATCACTGAAAGGTAGATTATGGAGAGTACCAACTCATATAAAAATGGAATACCACAGTTTGATGGACAAAAGTATGCTTTTTGGAGCATAAGGATGAGGACATATATACATGCACATGGATTTCAAGTTTGACAATCAATTGTAGATGGATACACAACACCACTAGTTGCACGAACAAATGACAAAGCAATAAAACTCGGTGAGAATAATTCCAAAGCCACAAATGCACTTTTGAATGGTCTTAGTGATACGGTATTCACCAAAGTTGCACACTGTAAATACGCTAAAGATATTTGGGACAATCTTCAAAATATTTATGAAGGAGATACAAAAGTCAAAGAATCAAAGCTTTAGACTTACAGAGGTCAGTTCAAATAACTAAAAATGAAGGAAGATGAAGATATCACAACCTACTTCTTACGAGTCGATGAAATAGTGAATGCAATCATAGGTTTGGGAGAAGAAATTGAAGAATCTGTAATTGTTCAAAAGATACAAAGATCTCTTCCTATGAGATTCAACCCTAAGATATCAACACTAGAAGAAAGATCAGATATGGACTCAATAAGCATGGACGAATTGCATGGAATCTTCACAGCATATGAAATGAGAACTGAGCAGGAAAATCCAGATGTAAAAGAAGCAGCCTTCAAGGCATCCAAAAGATCAAAGCAAAAGAAAAAGAAACAAGAATATTATAGTAGCAACAATGATGCCTCGAAAGATGATGAAGAAGTGGCCAACTTTGTCAAAAGACTGAACACGGGAACCAACGGTAGGTATAGAGGTAAGATCCCTTTAATTTGTTTTAATTGTGATGGTATTGGTCATTTTGCTAACAAATGTCCTCATAAGAAAAAGATAAATAATGAAGGTTACTCAAAAGGAAAACACACATATAAAGGCAAAAGAACTACAAAGAAAGTTTTCAAGAAAAGCTTATACACCAAAGAAGACATCTCATCATTAGATGAAGATGAAGTCAGTGACAATGAGACATGAATAGTTCTATTCATGGCAGTAAAAGACTCTAACAAAGAAGACTCTGAAGAAGAATATGAAGAAGTCAAAGAATAATGTGAAGAAGTCGAAGAAGAAATTGAAGAGGCAGAAGTTGACATGACTATGACTTGCTATGACTGCATGATCGGTTGTGGCACCTTTCTCTGTCCCAATGTATGTCTCCTGACAGTTTCATATTGTTCCTTTCCCAACAAGCCCAGTGTTGAAGCGATAATAAATCAAGTGCTTCAGATATTTGCACATTCTTATTTGTCGCATAAGCCGATACTTGTAACGATACATACCGGTCAACTGCCCTACATGTGAAAATGTATACTGTAATCCATCTTCCAACTAGAAAGAATCTACATTTCCCAGTTGACATTGCATATTCCATCAACAACTAGCTTGTTAATCGCAACATTTCACAACATAAATGGAAAGCATTTCCAAAACGTGACTTTTTATGCTCCTTGGTTGTGAGCATCTTCACGGGCTTCAGATTAAAATTGTAATCAAGATGAAAATAGTTAAATTTCTTTCCGTGAATAAGAAGAATCAACATATTGTAACCCTGTCTACAAACTTGAAGCCTCGCCTATGCCCAATCTAGCTCAATTGTCTGGAAAACTTTGGTAGCTTGTAGGGAATGAAACAAGTATTTCTTCTTTTCAGCCTTTGGAGGCCTATGATGAAGTTCATTCAACACATAAAAGTTTAGGAGCTTCTGATAGCTCAAATGAACCTTCACTGGATATGTGGGAGGACAGTGTTCCTTGTACCAATAAAAAACAAGAGGAATACCTTTCACTCGTCGCATATGACCTGATCACATATTGAATGGTCGTGCCACCTAATAAGCCTAGCATGCGAATGAATAGAAACGATGAGCCTAATGAATGGTTGATGTGGGAGCTACATAAGCAAGAAAGAGGGAGCAACATTCGTGCGGTAGGAGAGCAAACAATAATGAAATACCTGTAGTTTTTGTATGTTTTTGATATTTCGCTCTCTTGCTTGCAGGAAAGTGTAATCTTGTTGTTAGTGGTTGTGGGGATCGCACCTTACGCTCAAAACCTCTTACGCAGACATATCATTTCCATAAACAGTCATGTATTGCCTCTACAGTGAGACCCTTGAAGATACTTGGAATTGTTGTACTAAAGTAAATTGTTTGATGACGCAAATTCCAAATCCAATTTTGCGGAACCTCAATCAGATGCAAGCTTGTTTCGTGATCAACAAAGACCTCATTAAATTTGAAAATAAGTCCCATTCAATGGAAATTTGTCTCTCATTGTCGTTCTGCAAGGTATCAACAATGTTCCCTTGACTGTTGTGTCATTAAGGCATCTCATATTAGTAGAGGAATAAAAAATTTCTTGTGGACATGGAGACTCCTCCAAAGTATATGCAGTGTAGGAACATGGTCCCATTTCTTCTCTCTTTTCTAACATTTCATTTGGAATCCATATAGCAAGAAGATGAAAGCATGGGTCATCTGTTTCTCTAGGATCAAGCTCACTTAAAAGCTATTGGTTATCTAGAATTTTATATACTCGATGCTTAGTGTGAAGTCAACTTATATTTTTTTATCTTGGGTACAGGTATTGTAGCGGCTTTAGGTGGTAGAGCCACTAAAGACCTCGATACTGCCAATGCATAGACACCTTCTGAACACTAGATGTTGTTTTCATACAGATTATATTGTGTTGCACAATCATCGTAATTCAAGTTGATAGTTGGTATTTCATCATCCTCTTTAGCAGGTGATTCAACAATTGGACTTTCTGAGCTGTCTACATACTTGTGTTCTGGTGTTGCAGGTTCTTCAATTATTGGTTCATATTTTTGGAACTGAAAATTTGATGCTAAAAACTCCTACAAAATTCTGGAATTTGGTGTCATATGTTGTTGTTGAATGGGTTCAAGAGCTATCATGTTGATGAGGAGATCTAAATTTTGTTGATATGGCATATTGAATGAATATTTTGGAGGGAGAGCCAGTGGATATAAATTTTGTTGAGAAGGTAGATTGAATGAAGAAACTTGTTGTGAAGAAAATTCATCATGTGGAGCTGGAAGGGTAGGCTTTGCAATTGCACACATGCTTGAAAATTAGTTGCACTGAAACCTGATTGGACATGCGTTACAGTTTGGCCTGCTTTTGGTACAAAAAACCGTATCATGTGAAATCTTCAAAATTAATCACTGACCATCTTCATTATAGATAAAAATATTCTTTAACGACATCTTCTTTAAATGTGTAGTAGAAAATCAGTGGGAGCGCACAAGACCTTGCACAAACAATTGTGAAATGAAAGGGGAAGCCTGGAAACACTTTGTCGACTAAGTATTGTTGACAAAAATCATCGTCAATAATTGCCAACCAAAAAATGCACGTCACTTACAGTGGCGTGCAAATTGAAACAATAAATTTATGATCCTTGATTCTCTGGAGGAAGGGAAAGGGCAGGGTAATGGCAGGATTGAGGGTGACTTGATGTGGAACAAGAAGAGGTCGATAGGGTTAGGTGGACCAGGTTATAAAACAGGGGGAGACACGATGGAGGTCAAGGGATTCATGGATCGAGACTTCGTGGAATAACTCATGGAAAGTGGTAAGTATGAGGGGGTTTGGTCCTATTGTATAACCCGAAGGGACGACTCTTTAGATATTGACAATATTGATTACAAGAATAGAAAACTATCATGGATGTGTGCTGAGGAAAGACCCAAGTTTAACATTGAGCATCCACAACATGTATGTTTAAGGCATCTCAAAATGAAGGGGACAGAGAAAGGGAAATAAGTAAGATGGGGATAGGACTGACGAACGTGACGAACGAGGATGTCTCGCGTAACAAGTGCATGGTAGACACGCGAGGGATTATGACAAAGGAAGGCTACTTAGTTCTCCTGCAAATCTGTTTTCCACCAAAACACATTTGGTAAATCAATTCAAAATATACAGATAACCTTCCTTTTAATATCACCAATCATTGCTCCATCACTTTTGATCGCGAAAAGGGAAAAAAGAAAAGAAATCAAAAGAAATAAAAGCGAGAAAATAAACTGAGTAATTGCGAAATCAACTCAAAACTAATCTATCCCTTCCCATAACTTTTATTATTATTATTATTTATTTATTTATTTATGTACAGAGGAAAAGAAATCATTAACTTGGACTCAGGTCGGATGAAATTTAGTGTAAAGGAATGCATCACCTGCTTTGCATGCGGGTCTTATGAGTTTGACAAATTTGTGTGTGGAGGGACTGCCCAAATTCCAACCAACAGATGTGTACAGTGCGAAGATACAATTAATCAATATCCAAAAGAAACGACCACCAACCTCCAAGACATGCCAACCAACAAATTCTTTTCCAGTAATGATGAAGGTATTGATTGAATTAGATTTAGGGTTTAGGGTTTGTACCTCAAAGGGATGATCCATGAATTCAACAAACAAATTATTATCATTTTTATGGACCTTTATATCATGAACATGGTCGTCATGATGCAAAGAAGATTCATAACATGGATTAGAAAACATAGGAATGTTTCTACAACATTCACCATCATAACAAATTCACCTAGGAGGGACATGGTCGATGGTGTCAAGTTTTTTAACCTCTTTTGATTGAAACAAGGGATTAGAGAAAATTGTATACAATTTAATAAGATCTCGATTGAATTCATGGATATCTTCGAAAGAGGATTCCTCACATGCATTATTAAAGTCATGCTGATCTACATCATTTGACCACTCATTAGAATTATCATCGAATACAAATGTATCATAAATTGGCTTGACATAGTTAGAATTGATTTCTTCATTTGCATAATCAAAATTTCCATCATATGCGTGTGGATAAGAAGGTTGAGATGAAAGATGATTTTGGGGTTGAGTTTATTTATGAGGTTTAAGAAGGGTGTGAGAGGTGGATTGGTCATCAAGCATCATGATATAATCATGATCCTCTTCACATCCATGCTCTTGACCACAAGAAGTGAATTCATCATATATAGGCCCTAAGAGAGAGGGCTCTCGAGATATACTCCCAACATGATTTGAAGATTGAGATTCAAGAAAGAACAAGCAATCTTGTAACCTCTTGATGATGGGAATTAAAGAAGATAAATCCTTGTGTGCATCATGAATACCAAAAGAGTAACTTGTTCTATGGATTTTCTCCTTGAATTCGAGGCAAGTGGATAAAGCTAGATCTAGGTTTTGAACATTCTTTTCTTCCAATTTCCATCGGTAAAGAGGAGGCAGAAGTTCGTAGTAATGCAACAGAGAAACCAAGTTGGTAGGGCGAATGGGAGTAGGAATTAAATTGTATAACTTGATAAATTGAAGATTAAAAGTAAGAATTATCTCATTATCCTTTATGCATAATTGGTTAAACCTATTAAGATGTTTGTAAGGACTATCTAAATGCCCAACGGTATAAGTAAACCAATGAGAAAGTTCAAACCAGGTAGAGATGCATCCATCAGGAAGGTTGGCAAATAAAGAGATGGAATCACCAGGAAGGGAATTCATAAACAACAACATGCAACTATCATTATTATTTACTCTGAGAATTGCACAAGCATTCAAAAATGCATGAAGATGTTCAATCACTGTAATAGTTCCATCGCCATGAAAGAGATGCAAATGATTCTTGAATTTGTGAGGTAAAGGATTAACCGGGTGAGTGAACTTCAAGGGAATGGGCACAAACCAAGGATAATTGTCTAGGTATTCTTCAAACTCAAACATGCCATACTTGTGAACGACCTTTCCAGGGTCAGTAGCTGAAACCATAGGGTTACAACCACCAAACAGGCTTCCAATCGGTTGAGACATTGAGGTCTAGAAAAGATAAAAATAAAATTGAAAGAATTAAAACAAAACTAGGAAAGAACCATTGAACGGTTCTCCCTAGTATGGTCGCCAAAAATATGTTGACGTTGAGGGACTAGAGAGTCTCCAACATCAACATTTTCAACCTCTCGCAGGGCTAGGCGAGAAGAGACGGGAATGCCACCCTTGGCTTAAAGCCCTGGACAAGAAAGCGCATTGAAATCTAGGCCAATTCTCCCCTAACCTACAGTCCAAGCATGAATTCCTTTTCCTTATAATTTTAATTTTTAACAATATTTAATTTTTATGCGATTTTATAATTTATTACTTCTATGTGGAGTTTATACATTTGGAGTAATAAAATTAAAATTAATAAAAAAAAATGCAAATAAATAAAAATAAAAATAAAAAGGCAATGCTTTTGTTTTTATTTTAGCAAAAAAGTAACTAAATAAAAATTAACTAAAAGGTAGAGAAAGTTAATAAACTATGTTAGTTTTAAAGTAATTTAATTAACATAAAAGTTTATTACATAACATTAGTTTGAAGAATATAGAGAAATAACATTTTGGATGATATAACATTTTTATGTTTTCATTTAGAAGTTAGGATATGAGTAATAAAAAAATTAATTACAAAATAAAAAATAACAAAAGCTATACCTTGAAATAACTAAAAGAAGGAACTATATATACATATATTATCCATAGTGCATTATGTGATTTTAAAATTATATAATTTTTTTATATTCTAAATTCAAAGTGTTAAATTAATAAAAGATGAGGGAAACGGAGGACTTTAAAGAAAAATCAAAGAGATAGTTTAGAGTGAGAAAGAAATGATTTCCATTTAAAAGGCTTTCCATACAAATTCATAAATTTTTGAAATCTACAAGTCTCTGCGTAGACTAGGGCTAGGTATATGGTCTTTATCCCCTTTAGACACAATGTGCAATAAAAATACCAAGCGCGAAAAGGAAAAAAAAGAAAGTTGAACCAGAAGTGGAATGGAGCAATGAAGGCGAATCATAAGGAGAAAACCTACATATAGAAACCGATTAGCACTAAATAAAATCGAGCTTTAATACAACAAACTAACAAGTAAACATTTACCTTATGAAGGCCAACAAGCTCATCCTCACTTTATCCTTATTGCTGCTTCGTAAGACCCCCTGTCGCCGAAAATTCCATCAATCCCTGTTGAAGATGTAAAATAAGGATGGAATGAAGCAGTCCTCACAACACTCCAAGCATACCTCTCTCTAAAATGCTTGCCAAAGTTCTCTCTCAGAATTTTATTTCTCTAATTTTTCTCTAATTTTTCTCCTTTAAAAAATTTCTCTTCAGAAAAATTCTTCTTTTCTTGTTGGGCATTGATTCTTTTGTTCCTTCAGTTAAATAGTTCCATAACCGAACTCAAACTGCCCATATATTACTTAAACAAAGATAATTTGTTTTAATTATTTTTGTGTCATTCGTTTGCGTTTTCTTAAATAGTGTTTATAATTATTTTCCATCGATTTTTTTATATGATGCAGATATTCCAATGTCGTTAATTGCAATTTCATCCTGATAGTTATACTTTTGAATGATGGTGGATGGCACCTTCCTGCTTCATGCAACAGATTCAGTATCCCAAAAAGTATGTTCTGAGCGAGCTTCTAAACCTCTTCAGATGCTCCTTTATCTATTCATTTGCGGTTGAGGACTTTCACTACTGTGTAGCTCCTTATAACCATAATGTATGTCATAGTCACGATCTCTATGATCCTTGCCTCTCATATGACTACATGATCGACTGTGGCGCCTTTCTCTGTCCCAATGTTTGTCTCCTGACGGTTTCATATTATTCCTTTCCCAACAGGCCTAGTGTTGAAGCAATAATAAATCAAGTGCTTCAGATCTTTGCACATTCTTATTTGCTGCATACGCCGATACTTGTAATGATAAATACCAGTCAAATTCCCTACATGTGAAAATGTATACTTTAATCCATATTCCAACAGGAAAGCATCTACATTTCCCAGTCGAAATTGTATATTTCATCAACAACTAGCTTGTTAATCGAAAAATTTCACAACATAAATGGAAAGCATTTCCAAAACGTGACTTTTTACGCTCCTTGGTTGTGAGTGTCTTCACAAGCTTCAGATTAAAATTGTAATCAATATGAAGATAATTCAAGTTATTTTGGTGAATAAGAAGTTTCAGCATATTGTAACCTTGTATGCAAACTTGAAGCCCCGCATCTTCCCAATCTAGCTCAGTTGTCTGGAAAACTTGGTAGCTTGTAGGGAACAAAACATGTATTTCTTCTTTTGAGCCTTTGGAGGCCTGTGATGAAGTTCATTCAACACATAACATTTTAGGAGATTATGATAGCTCACACGAACCTTTGCTGGATATGTGGGAGGACAATGTTCCTTGTACCAATCAGAAACAAGAGGAATATCTTCTGCTCGTCGCATATGACCTAATCTCATATTGAATGGTCGTGGAGAAAACAATAATGAAATACCTGCAGTTGTTGTATGTTTTTGAGATTTCTCTCTCTTGCTTGCAGGAAAGTGTAGCCTTACTGTCAGTGGTCCTGGGGCTTGCACCTTATGCTCAAAGCCTCTTACGTAGACATATCCTTTTCAGAAGCAATCCTGTATTGCCTCTGCGGTGAGACCCTTGACGATACTTGGAATTGGTGTACCAAAGTAAACTATTCGACGATGCAAATTCGAAATCCAATTTTGGGGAACCTCAATCGGATGCAATCTTGTTTCATGATCAACAAAGACCTCATTAACTTTGAAAATAAGTCCCATTCAATGGAAAGTTGTCTCTCATTGCCGTTCTACAAGGTATCAACAATGTGCCCTTGATTGTTGTGCCATTAAGGCATCTAATATCAGTACAGGAATTACAACTTTCTTGTGGACATGGAGACTCCTCCAATGTATATGCGATGCAGGAACATGATCCCGTTTCTTCTCTCTTTTCTAACATTTCATTTGGACTCCATATAGCAAGAAGATAAAAGCATGGGTCATCTAGTTCTATAGGATCAAGCTCACTTAAAAGTTGATGGTTATCTGAAATTTCATATACTCGATACTCAGTGCAAAGTCTACTTATATTTTTTAGCTTGCGTACAGGTATTGTAGCAGCTTCAGGTGGTAGAGCCACTAAATCCCTTGATATTGTCAATGCATCGACACCTTCTGAACGCTGGATTTGTTGTCATACAGATTATATTGTGTTGAACAATCATCGTAATTCAAGTTGATAATTGGTATTTCATCATCCTCTTTAGCAGGTGCTTCAACAACTGGACTTTATGAGCTGTCTACATACTCGTGTTCTGGTGTTGCGGGCTCTTTAATTATTGGTTCATAGTTTTGGAACTAAAAATTTGATGCTAAAAACTTCTACATAATTCTGGAATCTGGTTTCATATGTTGTTGTTCAATGGGTTCAAGAGCTAGCATGTTGCCGAGGAGAACTAAATTTTTTTGATATGGCAGATTGAATGAATAATTTGGAGGGAGAGCCAGTGTATCTAAATTTTGTTGAGAAGGCATATTGATTGAAGAAACTTGTTGTGATGAAAATTCATCATGTGGAACTGGAAGGGAAGGATTTTCACTTGCACACGCGCTTGCAAAGTGTTTGCACTGAAACCTCATTCGACATGCGTTGCAGTTTGGCCTGCTTTTGGTACAAAAAAACCGTATCATGTGCAATCTTCAAAATTAATCACCGACCATATTCATTATTGCTAAAAATATTCTTTAACGACATCTTCTTTAAATGTGTAGCAACAACTCAGTGGGAGTGCACAAGACCTTGCACAAGAAATTGTGAAATGAAAGGGGAAGCCTGGAAATGCTTTTCCGGCTAAGTATTGTTGACAAAAATCATCGTCAACATGGTATCCATATCAACATGCTTCTTTATATGCATTTTACAAACTGAATCTACTGACACTTCCAAAAAATAACAACTTTCTACATAAGAGACCATGTCTCTTGAAATCCTTGGCTTATGCATCGACTTAACCTCACCCAAAGTTTCACGTTGTCCATGACAAGGCCATCCATCCCCATCTTCATGGCCATACACATTATATGTCAAAATTTCTACCTCAAGATTTTGAACCATAACCTTTGATGAAGTGGCACTGACAACCCCTCTTCTTCACAAAGGATGTCATTTGTTTCTTTGTATGTTTTCCTCTCTGGTTCTCTGGGCCATATGAGCAAGAATAACTACATAACAATGTTTGAAACATCAATACATACAACAAATGAGAAAACATTTGTATTACCAACATGTAAACAATGCATTTCTAAGGTATTTACAACTCATATCGTAAAGCAACACTAGCCCTTGATTTTGGGGGTTTGTTTTGTCTGTGGATGAAAGTACATGGGGCTTCTTGATTCATTTCCTCCCCTCTAATAAAGTCGAGAACTCTTTTTGAAGTGATTTTTGCAACCCAATCAATGCTCGTGTTCGTTCGATATACTTCAGACCAAATTAAATCTTTACCATAAAATGTGATCTTTTATTTAGGGTATTTCACCTCAAGGCCCATGATAGTCTTTCATTTTTTGCCTTGATTACTCATTTTGTATCAATTCCTACAAGCAATGTATAAACACATTAATAAAATTTTTAATCCATTCACAATATTTTCATTTTAAGCCTCCTAATACAATTAGAAACGATAAACACTTAAAGCATTCAATTGATTTTCATGTGGAAACATGTGGAACATTGCTTGGAAGACCCTCTATGTTGATTATGACTTACTATAGCCTCAATAGGTGGAGATACAGATTACTATGAGATTACAAGTCAACATATAACCTTGTTCTCTTACTTGGATTACATGAATTAACATGTGTAACCTACAATTCCCATATCATGTCTAATGTCTATGATCTCCATTACTTTAATCTATGGATTACTATAGATGACTACATGTTAACCTAGTTTAAGCTCGAGATAACACTTTACCTTATTATTGTGTATTAGTTCCATTACTTACTACTTATATGATACTAGTATTACCATTGATTCATAGGATTGAAAGCCAGATTCTTCTAGCAATTCATTATAGAAGATATAATTATATGTGGATTGTTTTCATGTTAATAAGGTGAAAAATAAACCATCTAAAGGACATAGACCGTCAAAGAAGAAAACAAGAATGTTTTATTGATAATCCTAGAATTGTCTAGTTGCCAAAAAGGTCATTAAAGCCATTGGCAACTCTGGTATTTTTCCTTCAATGTTTTTTGTAATTCGAATGTATGCATGAGAATAATTATAACCATACAAAAACCATTTTGTTGTTGGTTTTCCCAACATTGGGATCTTAAAGTGAATCTGTGTCTTAATTACAATTGTGTAACTGTTTTTATTTTCCAGATGCTTAAAGGAAATTTGCAATCATAATCATAAATGAGATTCAGGTTCGATTAGCTCATAATTAGAGTTACTAGTTTTCAATCTTTACATTATCATTTGTACTGTGGTTGATTTCTTCATTACTTTCTTCATTACTGTATTTCCTACATTATATTACAATATGCAAATAAGATATGTGTTTGGCTCTTTTACACATTGAGATAGCAGAACAAAGGACTTGATTAATTAAATTTTGTATTTATAAATTCTAGCAATGGTGTTGGCTCTCAACAGAAAGCCCATAAACCTACATTGACGTTTAGGAATTAATAGGAAAAAATAAATATTTAGTTCTATATTTAAAGTTAATATTTATGATATTGTATATAACTCGAAAAAGCAATGTATGTTTTGTTATTAGTAAGTCTAATAATCCAAGCATACATTTATAATGAAGTAAGATTTTGTCACTAATAAATCTAATATTCTATAAATTGTGTTTGTAGTCCATCCTCATTTTTCTACAAGCCATAATAAAATAGTAAGATGATTTCATTTCCAACAACTTATGTTGGACAATTTCTGAAAAGGCACCGCTTTCATGTACTTCACAATCTATTCCTTGTATAATAATCAATGACAACTAAATCGTGATTACAAATGGCATTTTAAAAACACTTTGAAAAATTAATAAACAATAAAATTATTGCTCATGATATTCGAGAATCGAATGTTCATGGTAGGTTTTTGGCCGACGAATTTGAAACGTGGGCATTTTCGACAGAGCATTTGAGGAAGATAGTGGAAATAACGTTGAGTCTAAAGATATTATCATGATTTTTCTTTGTCAATTTCGATAAATTCAATGAAACACAACCTCCTCCTTCTTCCCCTAAAAAAATTGTCTTTCTTTAAAATGTCCTTAAAGCATATCCTGCAATTTAATTTCTAATGTTTGTTGGTCTTATTCAGCTTACAATTTATAATGGGAGTAAGCTAAACACGATTTCTATGGAGATGACAATCAAGAAGGCAATCAAAATAAATCTTAAGAGTTGATTCTGACAAATCCTTATGATATGATGATCATTCGTTATAAAAATAATAATCTATTTTTAAGGTCACGACCAAGTCAACACACCAAATTAATGTACGAGACCCCCTTATTTTATTTTTATATTCTTCTTTTTATACATTGAAATAATAAATATAATATAAATCCATAATTTTTTCCATCACATCTATAATAGCTATATTTGAATATGCCCAAACTCAAGTTAATCATGGGTAAAAACATGGTGCAGTCATATAATAACTAACTCACAAAACCAAATTTGTAGGTGTGGTTGTAGTAAACATTTTTGCTAAATAGATGAGAATTTTGTAAAGTTTTTGTTTTAGATTTCTCTTCAAAATTAATATGCAAATTTATTTCTATGACATTTTTGGTCCAAAATAGTTATAATACAAAATATATGGATATTTTAAACAAATTAAAAAATTAAAAATTAAAAAAAAAATTACAAGATTTTAAAAGTGTCTTAATTTTTAAGTTTGTGTAATTATTTTTTTAAATAACAAAATTAATCAAATAAATCATTATTAAATTTTGATAAAATTAAAAAAAAAAAAATTATGTTGAAATAAAAATAAAAATAATATTTCATTCTAATTATACTATTTTATTATAAATTTTTTGATGAAAATGCATTGCAATTATTTATAAATACAAAATATTTGTTACAATAAAGCTTAAAAGCTACTACTATATCTTTGCAATCTCCTTCCATAGCAATGATGAGTACTATAAGAACATAATAATAAATGTTTAAAAATATAGAAAATAATAATAATAAATGTTTAAGAAAATAAAAAATAATGATAATGACGGGAATTTTTTTTTATTTCCATAATTTAGTTTAAAAAGAGCATGACAATATTTCAAGGGATTCTCTATCGACACAATACCATGCACCCACTATGGAGCCCACAACGAATTATCATATGCCTATGATGGAGCCTTGTTTGAATGCTTAAATATAATTTTCATGTTCAATTGATTGTTTCAATTTAAAGATTTTGATTGAACATACCAATTACTTATTATTTCACAATTTGATTTACATTTTTTTTTCAACTATAATCTAAAATGGACTGTAACTTACAACATAATTGTACATCATATATCTGCTATTTTTTTTTTTTTATCACTCACATAGTGTGTTTTTAGTAAGTGTTAGCTCTTTCTTTATAACTAAAATAAAAAAGGGAATAACTTTTTTTTTTTTTTTAATAAGTTAGAGTTTGTATTAAATCTTATTAAAAAATTACAGTTGTCGGTATATCCTTGTCATACTTGGCAGCGATGTCTTTCTGGGAAACCACCACTGCCATGTGTCCTTAATTCTAGGTGGCAGTGGTGCCCTTCTAGGAAACTACCATTTCCATTTGTCCAAGAAAAATAAAATTGTGCCATGCAAAAAAAGCTTCGATGCCACGCATGGTGAAGTGTTGATAGTTGAATTTAAACTTAAATAAAAAACACGGGCTAGCCTTCCATGGCTTCCGGGAAACGAGAGAGTCAGAAACATGAAACAAGAAATCATTTAAAAACCTGGTCCGAGCCTTGGCCCGACGTAGACCTGCTGCGCCTGTGTTTTTCCCTTGTCGCGGTCCGTTGTAGCTTGCCGGAGGTCCTGAAGGATGGACATCAGAGTGTCCACGTGGCTCCAACGTTCTGGGTCCCTATTCTACATGTAAATCATAACTGACTTGACCTCCCCCAGGTCCCTTTTGAGGTCGCTCAGGGTTTCCATGACCGCTGCTTGATCATCACACCTGTCACAAACGAGGCAGGGGTGGGTGGAAAGCGAAGAGTCAGAAGAGGAGGAGGCAGAGAAGGCGGGACCGGAGGTGGTGGGGGAATGGAAAAAGGGGATGGAGGAGGTGGAGGTTGTCGAGGTGGAGAGGGGGATGGAGGTGCGAAACCCAGCGAATTTTTGAGGGTATCAAACCACTAGATTCTATAGGGGTAGGGGTTCGACAGTGGGGATAGGTCAGGGGTGTTCTCATAGAGTGGATGAACAACGACAGGCACAATGACAAGAGCCAAGAAGGGGAGGTTTTTAGCTTCAGGAGGAGGGTCTGGGGTGGGCGGTTCCCTTCCCCTAGCTGCATACGAGGAAGCTCCTCATTTGGCCTTGTCTCTAAGGTGGGGCATGACGAGAGCAACCGACACCCTGGGAAGGAAGACACAGAAAGTTGGCAATTCGGGAGAGGAGAAGTGCAAGCTTGAATTTCGGGAGTCCGAGTGGAGGCCACACTAGAGAATGAGCACAGGCCTGGAGAGAAGGAGAACCAGGGAATTATGGTCATGTAAATAGTGAGGGGGCGAATGATGATGAGAGTTCCCAAGCTCAGCTTTAGGAGCAGATAATCCAGTCTGGAGGAGAAGATGTGACTGAGGAGACATCCTGCACGACGCCATGAAGACTCCCATGCCGCAGAGCTTCCAATTTGTGTGGCCTACTGGTTTCGACTGAAGAATGGTGAGTGGCGGTGGAAGATTTAAATCCATGAGGTGACTAGAGTGGGGTGATAGGTCTGATCGGATGCTAGGTGGCTAGCTTTCTAAACAAGTGGCCTACTTGTGGTGTGTTCACACAATGAGATCAGAATCACCCCATCCGGGGGTCGATCCTTAATGTTGGCTATGTTCCTACAGGCGATGATTGTGGGATGGGAAGGATTAGAGGTGGGGGAGCACGAGAAGACTCCTTCCTCTAGCTCAAGACAAAAGTTTGCTAGAAAATCAACTACTTGATTTTTCCTTCTTTGAACATGGGAGGGAAGGATTACCCACTGATGCTCGAGGGTGGATTTGATTATGAGAATCCCATTCATAAGTCTCCATCTTGGAGAAATTTTCTCCGGATCTTCCCCGTTAAGGATATGTGAGAGGATATTTATGAAAAGTTGTAAGTCGCCTTCTGCGATGATGGGGAAAATCTCTTTCTCTGTGGACGCTTGTAGACCACAAATGAGGCTCCATAGTTCCGCAACGTTGTTGGTGTTGTGCCCAATATTTCCTGCCATGATATGGAGGATTTCCCCTTTACTATTGAGGATGATAGCTCTGTAACCTACAGGTCCCGGATTCCCTTTGGAGGCCCCATCAAAATTTAGTTTGTGGCATCTTGTAGGTGGAGCTTCCTATTGAGTGGGGGTAATATTATGACTGGCAGCAGTAAAAGGCTTGGTGGGGGTGGGGTGGATATTGAGTAGCCAGGCGCTAAGGATGTGACGCTCATTCAGTGGGCAGTTGAGATCCTGATCTGTCCAGGGATGCAAAGAGATTGCTTCGTTGATGTTGGAGTGCATTGTATGTAGAAATTTCGATACAAATTAATGTATTCCTGCGATTCTCCTGATCTAACAATTACCACAACTTGTTAAATACATAATCGCTTCTACTATTATTGCGGAAGCAATTTAAACCACGATCTCAACCACAATGCACAAAGTGA
>ML780860.1:526651-538785 GCA_009831015.1 Picea engelmannii | reverse complement strand
TCCTGTGTGCATCTGCATAGCTTTTCTGCCTATCCTGTGCTTCCTTTAGTCTCTGCCTAATATGAATCACCTGTTCCTCCATTTCTTGAATCAATTCTGGCCCAACTGTTACTCGGTCTTCTAGTCTATCCCAACTCAATGGCATTCTGCATGGCCTCCTGTACAAAGCTTCGTAGGGTGGCATTCCGATGGAGCTATGATAACTGTTATTGTAGGCAAACTCTACCAAAGGTAAGTACTTCTCCCATTGGGTTTGATTATCCATTACATACATCCTAAGCATATCTTCCATGACTTGATTTACTCTCTCAGTTTTCCCATCTGTTTCAGGATGATAAGTTGTGCTTAAGTTCAACCGAGTCACCAACGCTGACTATAAACTTGTCTAAAACCTAGAAGTGAATCTGGAGTCCCTATCTGAAATGATCTTCTTAGGTATCTTGTGCAAATGGATAACCTCGCTTACAAACACACATGCCACATCAGTGACATCGTAAGTGTCTCTAATCGGAATAAAATGATCACTCTTGGTTAACTTATCCACTATCACAAGAATGGCATTGTGTCTATGGGATGTGAGCGGCAACCCCACAACAAAATCCACAGAGATGACTTCCCATTTGGACATAGGAACATCATGTGGTTGTAGGAGGCCTGCCGGGTGATGGTGGTCGACTTTCACTTGTTGACACTCTAGGCATTTGGTGACGAAATGGACTACATCGTGCTTCATGCCTACCCAGAAGAAGAGCTTCCTCATATCTGCGTACATCTTCTTCACACCCGAATGCGCACAATAAAGTTCTCTATGGGCTTCCTTCAGTATGATGCTTCGAATATCCCCATTCTCAGGGATGTACATCCTTCCTCGATATCTTAACAGTCCGTCTATTTCCATACTATATCCTTCATACTTTGGGTCTAACTGCCTCCCGCTCTGAAGGTTCAAAGTAACCTTTAAATACCAACTGTCTCCTGGGAGTTGTGTCAACACATGTTCTCTCAGATTGACCTTTAAGGTTACCAAGGAGAAGATATGTGGTCTCCTACTCAAGGCATCTGCGACCACAGTTTCCTTTCCCTTGATGTATGAAATACCAAAATCGTACTCACTCATAAACTCACTCCATCTCCTTTGCCTGACATTCAGATCTCTTTGAGTGAAGAGATGTTTTAAACTTTGATGGTTCGTTTTGAGCTCAAAGTTTTGCCCCACAAGATAGTGCCTCCAAATTTTCAGAGCTAGCATTACAGCTGCCAACTCTAAATCACGAGTCGCGTATAACTCTTCATGCTTCTTCAACTTCCTTGACGCATAGGTTATCACTCCTCCATCCTGTATTAGCATGGCCCCCAACCCTTTCTTCGAGGCATCCATGCAGACTGTGAAGTCCTTTTGCATATCTGTCACTCGTAGAATTGGTTCACTGGTTAGTAACCTCTTAAGCTCAATGAATGCACTATCACATTCTTCTGTCCATTCATACCTGACCCCATTGCATTGCAAAGTGGTGATGGGTTTCACTATTTTTGAGAATCCTTCTACAAATCTTCGGTAATAACCTGCTAGCCCCATGAAGCTTCTCACCTCATGGGCATTTTTCGGCACTGGTCACTCCACAATGGCCTTTACCTTTTCTAGGTCCATAGAGATTCCTTTGCCGTAAATGATATGACCTAAATAGTGGATCTCTTTATGGAAGAAGGAACACTTCGACAACTTCCCATACAATTTGTTCTCTCTAAGGCAGGACAACACTATTCGCAAGTGTTCCTCATGTTCTCTTTCATTCTTGGAATAGATGAGGATGTCATCTAAAAAGACTTGTACAAAACGGTCCAAGTACTTTTGGAATACGCCGTTCATGAGGCTCATGAATACTGCTGGCGCATTGGTTAATCTGAAAGGTACTACAACAAATTCATAATGTCCAAACTGAGTTCGAAAGGCAGTTTTTGGGATATCATCTTCCTTAATCCTTAACTGATAATACCCTGATCGCAAATCAATCTTTGAGAATAACGCTGCTCCTTTCATCTGATCGAAGAGGTCATCTATTCACGGCATCGGGTACCTATTTTTCACTGTAGCATGGTTCAAGTCCCTGTAGTCTATACACAGTGGTAAGGATCTGCCCTTCTTATTTACAAAAATTACCGACGCGCCCCAGGGTGAAACATTGGGCCTTATTAGCCCTAAGTCCAGTAACTCTTTTAACTGCATTTGCAATTCACAAAGTTCCGGAGCTGTCATCCGATACGGAGTCTTGGAGATTGGTTCTGCACCAGGTTTTAGCTCAATAGTAAAATCAAGCTCCCTCTTAGGTGGTAACCCTGGTAACTCGTTCGAAAAAACATCCTGAAATTATGACAATACCGGGTACTGATCCAATGAGGGTCCCTTCCTTTCATTCACTGCTTCCACTACATACAATCGAAACCCTTGTCTCAAGCATCGCTTAACCTTCATAGTGGATATAAAGCGTAACAACACTTTTCTCTATACACCTTGGATCTCTACTGGTCTTCCTTCATCATCGACACAAAGCACCCTCTTTGCGAAAAAATCTACCAAAGCTCGGTAAGCTGCTAGCCAATCCATTCCAATGATAAGGTCATACGCCCCAAGAGCAGTGACATATACCTTCAACCTGGTAGTACACACTCCCAGGTCTACTATACAATTATCAACACTAGGTCCTACCGCTTGTTTTTCTCCCGAAGCCATCTCGACTTGTTTAAAGTCATCGTGCTCGTAGGCTACCAACCCACTCTTTTCTAATGCAGATGGTGAAATGAAACTATCTATCGCACCAGAATCAAACAAAATATTAACATTGATATGATTTAGTGTACCTGATTACTCCACCACCGTGGATTGATGTTCGGCCTGGCGATTATTAACCGCTGCGTAAATCTGGTGGCTGCTACTTGCTCTCCCCATCGGTGCCTTTCCTTCTCTATGCACGAACCCTGATTGTAAGTCTGGGCAGTCACGCTGGTAATGGGGTCCTTCGCACCCCCAACAGGTAACACGAGATTGAACCTGTGTACCGTTATGTGACTGTCTCTGAAATGAGTTCCTTCCCTTGGAACCCCTGCCCCTACTAGTTGTTCCCTGATATGGTCATGGACCTGTCTACACCGTTGGCGATGCACGAGATGTTGCACTCGCTGCCATTGAAATCCCTGCAGCTACTGTCCTTGGCGCGACTCTGTTACCATATGGCGGTGGCCTTGAGCCCCCTCCCCTAGGAAATGTCCTCGGGGCCTTTCCTACGAATCCAGGGCGATGCGAAAATGTCGGTCTTGTACCCCCTGTCAAGGTCATGTGTTCTTCCGCATAATGCGCATTTTCCACTGCCTCCGCTACTGAAGACGGTTTCCACATCCGCACCATAGCTCTTATCTTAGGGTTCAATCCATAGATGAAGCGCTCTTCCTATCGTTGGTCATTATCCATATACGAAACATATTTGACCAGTTCCATAAATCTGATCTCATATTCTTCTACAGTTCTGTTTCCCTGTATTAAGGCATGAAATGCCCCTACCTATTATTCTAGTAGTATGCTGGTAGATATTTCATTTGGAACCTCTCCTCGAAAAGTTCCCAAGATACTGTGTCTGGGGTAAGGTGCAGTTGACTTTCCAGGTTTCCCCACCAGTTCAAGGCGTTGTCTCTTAACTGAAAAATGGCGATCTTTGCCTTTGAGTTGGACGCATAGTCCTTTAAGGAAAAACACCTTGTCATGCCTTCCAACCATGCTTCCGCGCGTTCACTAGCGCGACCCCCGGCAAACTCCAGAGGTTTGATCTTCTGCAATTCTCGTGTGATGTCTTTAGGTGGAGGTCCTCCCCCTGAATCCCTTGACGCTTCTGGATTACCCGTTCCAGATAGTGGGGGTTCCACTTCAGTCCCTACCGGTTGTCTCCCCTTTAAAGTCTCATTAATGGCTTCCAACGAGCGCAGTATGAGGGCTAGTTCGGGCGATGGTGGTGGTGGCGCTGGCGGTGTTGGAGGTGCTTGCGACGACGCTCCCCTGCCTCGACTCCTTTGAGTCCTGACCATCCTGTATGCTTTAACCTGCATCACCCCAAATTTGTCAGGGTGAGTTCAAGGACGTTTCAAATTGGTGCTACTTAAACTTAGAAACAGGGTTAGGCATAAATTTTCTTTACTTGTCTGTAAACAGAGATTACTCCATTAGGGGATTGGCTAGGTTAGGGTTAGGATTAAGCATCTAAGCTTGATTTCTTTGCCCCTAAGAAAAAAAAATTATGGGTTCCCTTGCCCTATAGCTACGCTAGCCTTGTGCCATACTCACCACTTCCTATACTTACTCTCCTAGTGCATATGCCGCCTCCTTCCCACTGGTCCTAGTCTAAGCCCTTTTAACTTTTCGCTTACAACTTGATTAAAGTGACTTCTGACCTTATGTTTATTAATTTACGCCGAAAGGCGTACACCTATTGACAATGGGCACATTTAATGATCTTTTAATCTTATTTAACCTTAAACCCTTATCTGATGGCTATGCATTGAATATGCTGGCATATTCTTAGTCGTCCTCCAAAATCAATGGGTCAGATTTATTGTTCATAAGTTTCTTGCATTTATCAAGGCATCCGTTAACATGTTTACTTTTTAACATTTACCTAATCACATTAAGAAAAAAATTTGCTGTAAGGATATATAATTACCACGTATAAATGTTTAAATAGGATTAAACCGCGACATCTAAATAATTATCCACAACTGCCAGCCACGTTTCGGTGTTCACCAACGCTATGTACCTTTCGGCGTTAACCAGCCGCCAGCCACTTTGCGGCTGTGCTAGTTTATTAAAAAACTAATAATATAGAGTAAACTTAATTCTAAGCTTCAATCGCCTTAATCAACACTTCAATTTATTCCCAGAAATTAATATTATTATTAGTGTTAATTAATTAGGCATAATTTACTTAATCCTTCCTATTAATTTAATTATTATTATTATTATTTTTTTTTCTCCAAGGCACATACATGGTGCGTTGGTGTTTGGTTGTTCCTTAAGGCTTAGGTAGTGGTTGGTCGTGGGTTCTAAACCCATCTGCTCCGGCAAAATTTTAATCTAACCCCAAATTTAATCTAATCTCTAACATCATTAATTAACTTTAATGTAAATTAACTTTACACTAAATAAAACAATTAATTTAAAATTATTATTACACTAATTTAACCTAAATTAAATTAAATTTAATTTAAACTAACTTGACCTAAATTATATATATATATATATATATATTTTACACTAAATTATTTTTACACTTAAAATAATAAAAATAAATAAACGAACACACATAAAAAAAATATAAAAATTTTAGTAAACAAAAACATAAAAAAAAATCAAAATAATTTAAAAAAAAAGAGTGCGGGCACACATGGATTCCATGTGCCCGCCTTGCTCTTCATACCTAATCCTAAAACCCTACACCTGCTAGCTCTTCGAACCCTACGCGTCCTTCCTCTGTCGCCTACTTCTCATCCACCGAGACCTTCCTCGCATCCTCCTCCTCCTACTCCTCTTAGTTCAGATAGGATAAATTGGAAGAAGACGAAGGGACTGGTGTTGGCAGTGATTGCAGGGCTGCTCATGTAAGTTCTCGCAAGTTTTTGGCGAACGAGTTGTGGGAAAAGAGATTCCAGAGGGTAAGGAATCAAATTACGGTTAAATTTAATTTCTCAGCTGTGTGCATTTACACCCTCTGTTCCCACTTACTCAGCTGATAAATATCGCTGGGGTTTGTTTAATGGAGGTCAAGCTTCAGGTTATCATGTAAAGCCCTCCAAGAGTAAATTGACTCAATTTATCATACGAAATCCTTTAATGGTTCTATTAGCTTACAACATTTTTTTTTTTGAGCAGTTTGGATACGAGGATTTAGTGTGCTTAAGTTTGAGCTCAACCAGTGTAGCGTTGAGATTTTCTTTTTGGACGTTTAACCTTAGAAATGCAGGGAATGGCGTTCGAGCGATTGGTTCTCTTGCGGAGGATGCAGGTTGTATGGACATGTATGCTGCCTGGATCCTTCCACTCTTCAGGTAATGATTTGATTGTTGTAGGATTGCTCTAATTTACTAGAGTCTGAAGTCCCATTAGCTCTCAGATCAAAGATAAATCGATTGCTATATTCACAGTGGGTGGTGTGAATGATCCGCATGTTTTATTTTGCGGTATCACAGTTTTCTGTTAAAATATTGTAGATCATGTTGTTTTTTTTTTCTGAGATTCAAGGGGGCAATGAACCTGGAAAGCAATAGAACAAACCCTAAAGCGGGTTAAATTTGTTAACAATATCCGTGGCTAATTTTCCCATACCCTAAACAGCCATAGGTCTGAACTTGACTCTTTACATAAATTTTCGGGGTGTGGTTAGACATGCCAATCCGTTCTAGTTATGTTTCTATGGGCCGATGGTTTCAGAACAATTATGCTCAAAACCATATGACTTGACTCTTAATTAATCGTGGCTTTTCAAGAAAACTTTTCATCTTATAAAAAAAAACCAGTTTTGGCCCGAGTTGACTCCAGGTCTGTATCTCTCGCGACCTGCTTGATTATAATTTGTTGAAGGTAAAACCTTGAAGTTAACTCTGATCAAAATACGTAAATCGATACCAACAAAACCGTCGTCCCAAACGATACTCGCTTCTTGATACATTTTGTCTTCCTACATACAATGGTCTGATAAAATACATTCTTATTTTCAGCTCTCTTTGTTGTTCTGCATCCATGAATATTATCATTTTAGCCCCTTTGTATTTTAAACTATTATTTGTCGAAAATTGGTTTCTAAAATCCCAATGCAGGGGGTCAACTAGGACTAGATGGTAAGGGTGTTGTTTCATACTCACCAAGCTTCAGATCCCTTGGAGATATGTTTCTCTTTTTACACTAATTGCATTCTGCCCGTATAGAAACAAAAATATGGAATGGCTTGCATGTTGCACAGTAATAATATATATGAAGCATCTGGTGAAAAAAATGGTAGTCTAACTGTTTTCTGCCATGATCTGTGTTTTATATTTTATTTAATGAATTCATTATTCTCTTTATATATTACCGACTGGTAGTAATGGTTGCAATGATGATATTTTGTTACTCGAGAGTGCCCCAATGATTGGGGAAACTTGATGTGGTGCTCAACCTGAGAGGTTACCTGAGCAACAATCTTTAGCTTTAAGAGTTATTTATATCGCATTAATAGTTGTTGCTGGCTTCGACATGCATTTAGATTTGATGTCTTGAAATTCATTCCAACTGACTTGTTCTCTAAGTTGCTATGTAATGGCTTCCATTTTAATCTTTGATGTTTTTAGGCAGCGAGTTCCAGTTTATTCTATTTTGTTTGTATATTGTTTGTATATATTTAAATGATGCGTATCATTCATTTTTGGAACAAGAGTTATCTTGAAACTCATTCCAACTGAAATGTTCTCTGATGTTCAATGTAATGGTTTCTAGTTTAATCTTTGATGTTACTAGGCACTGTGTCTCAGTTTATTTTATTTTGTTAGTAGATATTTTAGTGATGTCTATTTATTTTTGAAATATTTTCATACTGATGTCAACTAGGTGGTACTATAGTGAAGAAATTATGGTTACAAAATTCTTTTGAAGCAAAGCTGGTGCATAATTGTAACAACCCTAGTTGCTTGTTTTACTTTAGTAAATTTGTTTTTACATTTTCAATATGTATTTCATTTATATATAGTTAGATTTGTTTATATATAATCACAATAATAATACGTTTGGTTTGCAGGTTAGGCGGAGCTGGAGTTGGAGCTGGGAATTTTGGCCCTCAGGCCCAGATTTCAAACAAAAGCCATGATACCATGTGTAATAGCCAAATAATTTAAACATCCAGTAATTCTACAACAAGACAGTAACTTCTACTAGATTTATGAAAATTCAATAATTCCTTTCTATTTTAACACATACGCATGTAAATTTAAAAACGAATAATAAATTTTTATAACAGATTAAAAACAAATGCATAATTTTAAATACCTGGGTCTGATGCTAACCCACCGTTTGTCCGCTGCCTTGTTGACTGCTGCTGAACTGTGTCAACACTGCCCAAAACCT
Organism: Picea engelmannii; assembly: GCA_009831015.1. Taxonomy (NCBI): domain Eukaryota; kingdom Viridiplantae; phylum Streptophyta; class Pinopsida; order Pinales; family Pinaceae; genus Picea; species Picea engelmannii. The sequence continues at coordinate 530,654 of ML780860.1, read as the reverse complement.
TGTTCCACCTTGCCAACTAGGACAACTTCCTAGCTCTAGTATATCATATGGATATCCTGGCCCCCGTGCCCAAAACCTCCAGCAAACCGGTGCCTGTATTGAACCTTCCTGACTACAGAACTCCACTCTCCTCCCTGCCAATCCAAGAGAGCCCCCCAAAATCAATCCACATTTCCCGTCGAAAAATGATCCCCTCCTTCCTAACCTCCTCCACTCATATGCCTCCTTCACCGACTCCCCCCTCATTTACTTCCCTACCTACCCATTTATTACCTTATCTTATCCTTTCGTAGTTAATGCCCCTTATCCCCTTTATTTATTATCCTCTCGTAATTAATATGTTATCCCTTTCCGTGTATGTAACCTTTTTAATTTAAACAATATAACGTATTAATATTTTAAATTTAATACTCATGTTATTAAATGTAATAGGTAGTTAATTAATTAATTAATTAATCAAAATTATAACCTTTAATTAATTAATAAATACTTAATTAATATCATTAGATCAATCTTTGTTTAGTTATTAACATGGTAGGCAAAATTAATTACCTAATAAATCTTTTACTTAATAATCCCTAAGTATATATTCTACTAGGGCTGTTACAATTTGGATCTGTATTCATGGCTGGGAGTTGTTGCCAAGATTCACTTTAAAAGAGAGCCGAAAACAAACTCTGCAGTTCCCATAAAGAGTGGTATGTGATGAGTCCTCGATTATTCTTTCCCATGTTCTAGATGAGCGAGCTTGGTCTCTAACCACTCCACCTGATAAGCTCACTTTCAGGGATTGTGGGAGTGCATTTTTTCCTCCAAAGACATGCCCAAAGGTCTTGGGGTATCTTTAACCATCTCCACCAAATTTTAGCACTAACGACCTTGTTGAGTATGGCTGGGTCTCTAAGGCAGAGGCCCCCTGCTTTCTTTGGATTACATAATTTTTTCCAACTTACCAGGGTTATTTTGCGCCCTTCTTTTGTGCCTTGCCAGAGAAAGCTTTATTGAATAGTTATTAAAGGTGTCGAGGATGAAATTTGGGGCCACAAGAGTAGAGAAAGCATAGACAGGGAGGATTGAAGAACTGATTTGAGGAGGATGAGGCGACTAGGAAGATTGAGGGAGCAGAAGGTCCATAGGGAAAGTTTCTTTCGAAAGTTAGACAACAAGGAGTCCCAGGGTGCATTTCTTAGTGGGTTATTAATAAGGGGGATACCCAGATAAACAGAAGGGAGTACACTACGTGTAAATCTTAGGATTTGAGTGAGGTGGTTTTAGATCTCAATTGGAGTGTTGAAGAAGAAGAATTGGGATTTGGTCATATTCACCTCCATGCCCGAAGCCTCACAGAAGAGGTCAATGATAGATCTGAAGCGTAGGGCTTCTCTAGCTGTAGACATTCCCATTATAAGTATGTCATCCACTAATTGGCTGTGAGAAATGGGGGGAGAGAATCCATGAGGGTTGAGGCCTTAGAGGGAGTTATCCAAAATGGTTGCTTTGATAGTGCAACTTAACCCTTCTGCCATAAGGATGAAAAGGAAGGGCGAGAGCGGGTCCCCTTGCCTTATCCATCTTGAGGGGGAGAAAGGTTTTGAGGGAACGCCATTGATGAGGATGGAAAACAGGGCTGAAGAGGCGAGGTTGACAATATAGGAGACCCAATTGGGATCAAAGCCGAAGGCGAGGAGAGTTGAGCTTAAATGGCTCCATCTTAACTTATCAAAGGCTTTAGAGAGATCCAATTTTAGAAGCATACCTTGAGTTTTGGTTGAGTGTAGCGAGTGGATTACTTCATGAGCCAGAATTACATTATCCAGGATTTGTCTGCCCTCCACATAACTGGATTGTTTCGAGGAGATTAAGAACGGTAGAATAGGTTTGAGGCGTGTTGCAATGATATTCGTTAGGATTTTGTAGATGACATTGCAGAGGGAAATGGGCCAAAAGTGTGAGGGAGAAGTAGTGTTCTTTTCTTTGGGTATGAGGGTGAGAAAGGTCACATTGAGGGTCTGGAGAACCTTCTAGGATCTTCTAGAGTCCTTGATGATTTCCCAAACATCTTCGCAGATGATGCCCCAACAGTAGTGCAAGAAACCAGAAGTGAAGCCATCTAGCCCAGGAGCTTTGCCCAACGGGGTGTCCTTAAGAGATTGATCGACCTCCTCCTGAGTGATCGGTCTCATGAGTGCCTCGTTTTTCTCTTTGGTGACCTCCTTGGGAATGTTATTGAGGATAGAGTCGATAGCTCGCGAGTGATCTTCTGGGGGTTCCGCTAGAAGAGTTTTGTAGTAAGAGAGCATTTTCTTTTCTATATCAGCATGTTGTTGAATTTCTGTTCCTTGTTCTGAGACTAGGTGAGTGATGCGATTTTTTTGGCTCCGCTGAACCATAGATATATGGAANTCTTTTAACCATTGGATGCGGGATTTTTGTCTCCAGAGTATCTCTTCCTGCGCCCTTCTTTTTGAGATCTAGTTGCTTAGTATATTTTCCTGCTTCTTTAGGGCTTCCGTAAGGCCTTGAGATCTGATATGTTGTTGGAGGATTTGCATTTGCTGCTTGAGACTTTCCTATGCTTGAAAGATATTGCCAAAGGTGGACTTATTCCAGAATTTTAGATGTTGTTTGAGTTTTTTTATCCTCTGTTGGAATCGGTACATTGGGGTCCTTGTTTGGATGGTTGCTTCTTCCCACCATTGCTTGATGTTTGTTTGGAAATCTGGGTGTGTCAACCAGAAGTTTTCAAAGCGGAAGGGTTTTCTTCCTAGGGTACCACTGATGTTGATAGTCAATAGTATTGGCCAATGATCCAATCCCTGGGTGTCGATGACCGTAGCATTCCAAGCGAGGCCATCCATTATTATAGCTTATGAAATGAGGAATCGATCTAGTCTACTGGAGACATGCCGGGCTCCTTAACATCTGTTGGACCATGTGAAGTGCCCATTGTCTATTTCTACATCAATTAGTTTCAGAAGGCCAATGGTGCGATTGAAAATCTCACTGTCATTTCCCAAAGTGTGTGTGCCCCCCTTTTTTTCCTCCAGACCTGTGATCATATTGAAATCTCCCCCAAGGATCCATCTTTGGGAGCCGATGTGGTTGGATATCTAGTCCAAGTGGTGGAGGAAAGCTTCCTTGTCTCCTGGTCTAGGGGGTCCATAGACATTTGTGATGTTGCCTTGTTTGTTCGAGCCAATAAGGCGAAAGGAGGTTGTGATGGACCATTTAGAGGTGAAAAAAATGTCCAGTAAAACTGTGGTTGGATTCCAGAGTATCACTAGGCCACCAGCTACTCCCCTGGCTTCCACTTCCACTTGTTGGGCTTGATTCCAACATTTTTGAAGAGTAGAATAAGATTCCTCTCCCGCACACTTTTTTTCTTGCAGAAGAAGTATATCTGGTTGTTCCTTCTTGATTCTTTCTTTGAGAAAACATTATTTTCTTTTTACGTTAAGGCCCCTTATATTCCAAGATATCATATTCATGAGGACGATGGTGGTTGGAGGGGAGGGAAGCTGTCTGAGATAAAATGAATTTGACCTGAGTTGACGATAAAATTACTGACATATTGAATAAGTTGGTGTTTTGGTTTTTTGCCTCTCTTTTTCTCATCTTTTGTGGGTTTGCGTTGTTCCTTTGGGGTGCCTTTTTGTATTCCCATATTCGTACTGGCTCGGGCTGATCCTCCTACCGAAGAGTTGAGAAAGACTTTGTGTACTTTGCGTAGATGATCTGTTGGTATGGTATACAGTTGCTGCTTGCAGTAGGCTTTCTCTAGATGTGCCATATCTATACCTGCTAGCTCCTGATCCTCCAGGTCCGTTTTCGAATCTCCCATTTCTGGTACAATATTTGAAGGAAGGGAGGTCTCCGTGGTTGGTGGTTGTGAAGAAGCTGGGGGAGGGGGGTCGAGATTGGTAGAGTTTTGTCTGGTCGCAGGAGTTGTCATAGGGTCTGTTGAAGAGGAGGGGGTATCTAAAGGGGTTTGAAGGGCTTCAAA
>ML780860.1:486608-526588 GCA_009831015.1 Picea engelmannii | reverse complement strand
GATGTCTATGCCGATCCGTGACTTGGGTGAAACCGTTCTTGGATTTGTTAGGATCTTCCGGAGAAGGTTTGGTGGGATTATTTAAAGGGAATTCATGGAAGAGATGCCCATGCTCATGGCATTTGCGACAACGAAAGGGGATGTGATCATAATCTATGGTTTGGGACCATTCATCATCTTGGTAATCTAGGATAATGGCATCAGGGAGGGGTTTTGAAATGTTCAAATAGACACAATTGCGAGCATAAGTAGTGTACCTTCGTTGTCTTGTTGCCTTTGAGGATTTGACGTAGATGCCAATGGTGTTATCGATTCCTGCGAGGATCTCTTCCAGCCAAAATTCTTGTGGGAGTGAATATAGTCTCAACCAAACCGGAGTGTGGGTGAAGTATTCCTTTTCCAGGTTGAATCTCTCCATCCAGAAGTGGAGAAAAAGGCCTGCCAAGTTGTAGAAGTACGACCCTCCTTCAAAGATTCAATTTTTGTCCTCTAGGTTGTCAGCATGATTGTAAAGAAGCCTTTTGATCCAAGTTGGAGGTCATAGTGACCCTTGGGTTTTCACCAGTGTTGAATCCATTTGACAAGGTCTTTTTCTGAAGGCCATAGTCCCAAGAATTTCCCTATCAGGGTGAAATCCCTCATGTATTATTTCTGATCTTCTATTCTTGGAGAGCTGATGATATATTTAGGAGCGATCGGGGATTTCAGGATGCATTTGTCGGGTTCCCAAGTGCAAGATATTTTTGGGTGACTGGCTTCTAGGTCGACTTCCATTGACCTTTCCTTCGACATTTCTTCCTCCCAGATTATTTGTTGCATGCCTTCCGGGAGTTTGAAAGTCAGTCGTTTGGAGTGGTTGGAGTCGTGCTCCTTGGCAGTGGCAGTGGGAGAGAGAGCGACTGGTTTCGAGGCTAAATCCCTAAATGCAGAGCACTAGAGACACCCAAAAATATCTACCCAACACATAAAAAAGGGAATAACTTATTATTCCACAATTTGATTTACATTTTTTTGGTCAACTGTAACCTAGAATGGATTGTAACTCAACATAATTGTACATCATATATCTGTTATTTTGTTATCACTCACATATTGTGTTTTTAGTAAGTGCTAGTTCTTTCTTTATTAACTAAAATAAAAAAAGGGAATAACTCATTGTGGTAATATATACAGTCTGAGTGGGCCTAATGGTTAAGAACATGTGTTTCCTCTTAAGAGGTCACATGTTCAAATCTAGAGGGAGGTAGGGTATGTATACCTTCATAGACTTTACCAATAAAATTGTTGAGTAGAGGGGGTCTCATACACCGATTTGATGTCTGGCTTTGTTGTGACCTTAAAAATAAATTATTATTATTATTATTTATAATTGCCTTACAACTATTATAATCTAGCGAATTTTATTAATTTCCAAGATAAGCTTTACAAAGTTACCTTGTTTCCTATATATTTTTTTCACATTTGTTGTTGTAGAAAAATATTATAATGCAATATTGTTGATACCCAAATCTTTAACATATCGACATGTTATTTTACAATAATGTTTAAACTAGTAAGTATATGTCTTACTCAAATGATAATAGAGAAAGATCTAGCGTGCTTGTTTCTATTATTATTACTAAAACTTTGTGATTAATTGAAGCCTAGAAAAAAATTCACTTTGTTAGTTATGCAACTATTAAAAAATATGTAGAAAGATCTAGCATGCTTGTTTCTATTATTATTATTACTAAAACATCGTGATTAATTGAATTAATTGAAGCCTAGAAAAAATTCACTTTGTTAGTTATGCAACTATTAAAAAAAAAGTATAATGTGGCATTTTTTTGGGGGGAAGGAATTGAGGGAAACATTTAATAATGTGTATGGTGATGAGTAGAATGAGTTGGATGAATTGGATCGGTTTCAAGAATTAATCACCTTATATAAGGGGGTTGATGAGCTTAGTCAGAATTTTAACACTAAATTTCAAAATATTTTATTCATGGATCCTTTACGAGAAAAGGCCTTTATCATTGATGACTTGTGAATTTTATTAAGCTTCTCTTAACCCATTGCTTTCCCTATTCCTTCAAATAGAAGGAATTTAAGATTTAGAATAGGCATATAAAGAATCCCAAGCAATTGAAAATGACTTGCACATGTCACATGTATCTTTGTCACATTCACGAGTCATATAAATATTGCTCAACATGAAACTTATTCTTTGGTTCAAGGGTTGATAGCATTTAAGAATCAATTTAGAATTTTTATAAGATGCTATGGCTAGAATAGGTTGATCCAATTTTCGTAGTGATTTCACCCAAAGTTCTTACCAACATAATTAATATGTTGAAATCCCTATACTATGAGGTAATATGTGTAAACCAAGAAACAAACCCTCCTATAAATAATACTTGTTTTGAAGGAGGTTCAAACATTATCCTATATTGCATAAATTGATAAAAATATGGCTTGCAATGATTTTTATAATATCCCTCCCTTGCATCAACTATCATCAAATCAAGGATCAAAGGAATGTACCTCGATCATTAAATGTTATGCAAATTTTCTATCTTTATATGACTTTTTGGTTGAGTCTCGAAAAAGAGGATATGATTTTTTATCATGACATGAATGATATGTTTGATGTTGATTTGTCCCTCGAACATACTTGTATAAAAGAAAGATGATTGTTTATTAACCTTTGTATAATTGTCTTTTTCATATAATTTTTTTTATATCTTGTATCTTCACAAAACAAATCCTCAAAGTTTCATGTAACATGCCTTCCAATTCTTAAGAAGGAATAATGAGTACATCTCTAACTTAGGAGAAGAAAATAAAATTATTTATGCATTTCTTTCATTTTTTATAATCCTTCATCCCAAAGCATGCCCTAATATCAATGAATGAATAAAATTGATGTGCCTTCATAAAACGGATTGAATTGATGAACCCCAGTGTATTCTTTAAATTGCCATATGAAATTGTTCATTACAAATAAATTATAGTTCTATTCCCCTCTTCCCATTTTGAATTCTTCAGAGAATAAACTAAAATGGAATCACAATAGTATTGATAATACAAATCTCCAATTTGATAGGAGTAGATAATTATCTTCCTTTTATTTTAACACGTTTGAATTAACAATCTTAACAATTATACTTTTCAAGTTAACTGTGTTAACCTATAAACTAAATTCATATCCAATCTATTCTTGAGGGATATGACACGTTCTAAGAACTTAATCACCAAGATATAATTGTTGTTGTGAGTAAAATGCATTAATAATTAATACTTGTTATATTATTTCAAAATGTTTTTAATATTTATATCAATCTACTAGTTTTTTTTTTTTTTTGTGCATCTTCATAATGCTCAACAAAAACAAAGTAAAGACAAGTAACTCCAAGATCAGGTTTTCTTAACCTCCTCTGTACAGTCAATCATTCTTGAATAATGAATTGAAAACACCTGGGAGGTTGAGGTAAATGGAGTTTGAAGGTTTTTTGGAAACAGTAATGGCGGAAACCAAATTGTAATGGGGGAAACCATTAAATGCGTGTGACAGTGTGAGACTAGGAACAATTAAGGTGGCAGAACAAGTCTTAACAATGTTCACCGGGGCGATTGGTAGGAGGTAATTCCAGGTGGTAAGCGCAATAACTCTCTCCAAAATGGAAGAAGCGGTAAACGTTATGATGAGCTTGGAAGATGAGGAGATATGGAAACACTATGGGCTCTTTGTCTCAGATGAGGAGCTAAGGAGTGGGACATGCCTTGTCAAGAGGGGGAAGACAGTTAGGGACCCAACCCAAGATAAAATAGAATTCAGGTTGGAGACATTTCTTGGATGAAGTACATGGGAACATAACAAGGAATACGATGGAAACTGTCCAAATGGACTACATGCCAAGGTTGTGAATGGGAAACAAGGTACGCCATTTCAAGGTAGAAGAGAAGATGCAGTAAAAAACGAATAAGGAAGAAATCCTCCCTATTTATAAACTCCTTTGAAGACATCCATGGAGGAGAACCATCACTCGAAGTTGGGTTAAAAGACACAGAAGGTGACTCTGAGGTACCTGGGAAGTTGAATGGAAAAAAACCAGAACAAGAACCTGATAACAACTAGAAGGATTATAAAGCTAGTTGGGGAGATCAAAAAGGGATAAAAACTATGGAAACCAAGGAAGGTCAGGCGAAATATGGTCCTTGGAGGGGATGTAGGCCTAGAGGTTGCATGTAACTTGGCTATGTGCATGTAACTTGGAATCCATTAATTGGGTATACACCGAAGATGATGATACTCATTAGGGGATGGTTCTGCTTCATCTTCATAACTCCATAAGACTCCATGAAAATCCTACAGGAAACCTAGATTTTAAATGGAGGCAGCCTGATACTAAAAAGATGGCGATTGGGTTTCAACCCTGCGTCAAAATACTTCTAGTTTAGGCACATTTGGGTGCTTTTACCAATCTTACCAATACAAATTTGGAATGAAGGTGCATTTACAACAATAGGGAATGAACTGGGGAGGTTTTTGTTTGTGGAAGATTTAGTCTTAAAGGGAGTCGATAGGAGAATATGAAAAATTATGATGGAATTAGATTTTCATAATGGGTTGTTGGAAGGACTTGCTATAGAATGGAGGGGGAAGATATATGGCCAAAAAATGGACTATATAGGCCTTCCTTTTCGATGCACTTCCTGTAGAAGGACGGGGCATTTATGTAAAGAATGCCAAGGGATAGTCTCAGATGAAGAATCAGAGTCGTCAATGCTTAGGAAGGCAGACTATAATGAACATCCGGGGGAGGACCATTCATGGAGTGGGGAAGGCACTTCGTCATGGGAGGCTACATCGAACCCATCAACGTCTGACTTTGACTTAAGTAAGCTAAAATTACTCTGTCCTTATTTCTTTTCTACTTTAATGGCTTGGGATATTGATCGTTTAAATCTCTTAAAAACATCTTCCACTGGGGATTTTTTCGGTAAATCCTAAGAGTCCTGTTAGGGAGTTGGTTAAGGAGGGTAAAAATGAATTAACTGTTGGAAGATTGGATTCATTAGTCCCAGTTCAGTTGATAAATACTCAAGAATGTGTCAGGACTTTGGGGAACCACCAAGAAGAGGAGGAGACAGAAAACAAAGTGTTGGTGGAGAGGGAGATGGCTTAGGGAGAGAGCTCCATGGAAGCTATTTTGGAGACTTTGGTACCCAACTACCAAGACATGGTTATCAAGAAACCTTTGAAATTTTATGAAGGGCGCAGGGTGGTAAACTATGGGAGGGAAGAAAAGACAGACAATGAACATGGGCCTAAGATGAGGTGTCCAGGAAGAGATTCAAAGAAAGACCACTGGATGGGGGGACTGGAGTAAGATGCTTCTCCCATTAAAACGAGAAGTGCATGCAGGAAAGATGTGGGAAGCATAGGGTATTTGGTCATTCAAGGAAACAACAACACTGAACAAAGGGCTCTTAGAGGACTCAAATCCCTAGCCAGAACCAAATAATGAAACTTATTTCACTAAACTTAAGGTGAGTTGGAGGGGCTCCCAAAAGTTCAACCCTTCAAAGATTACTGACTTGTATTAACCCTGATATTCTATTTATGCAAGAAACTATGGTGGAAGGAGTGAAATTAAGGGGCTTAGTCACAAAACCCTTGCCTAGCTAGTATTGATGTGCATTTGATTCGGTGGGACAGTTAGGGGGTTTATGTGTGACTTTGAACCCAACTAAGATGGTCCTTCATCCTTCTATAACATGTGCATGCATTCTCCTTGAAGGAATTATACTTGAGGGCAACAGTTCAGTCTCTCTCTTCAATTGTTATGGCTCTTGCGCTGATATGAAAGCGTTCTGGGAAGTTGTAGCTGCAAGTGGTCATCTAGCTACCAAAAATCTAATCCTTGTTGGTGACCTTAACTTTACAGTGTCTTCTTGTGAAGTGTGGGGCTAAAAAGCTAGATTAGATCCCCTGGATGATATTTTCAAAGGTATCTTTCAGAATTCCAAACTGGTAGACATAGTACCTTTAGAGTTTTCCCCTACTTGGTGCAATGGAAGAGGAGGAGTAGAGAGTTTAGCAAAAATAATCGATAGGGTTTATATGTCAGAAGAATTGGTTTCATCAATTGGTAGGTATAGATTCTGGATTTCCAATCCTTATTTTTAAGACCATGCACCGATTGTTTTGCATTTTGAGGAGGGATGGAGGTCGGTATCTTATCCATTCAAACTAAATCCTATCTTGATGGAAGAGAAGGGATTTAGTGAGATATTTGATTATGTGTGGAAGTCTAAAGAGTTCAAATCAGAACCCTCAACAATGAGAAGATTAGCAGGAAAATTAAAAGTCTTAAAACACAAAGTGATTGGGTGGGAGAAATTACAAAAGAAACTGAGGCTCCTTGAGCTAGTTTCAATTGAGGAGGAATTAGAGAATTTATACATCACAAAAATCAGAGGGAGGGCCCTGGTGGATATTGACAACAACTTCGAAGAGTTGGAAGGGAGAAGACATAAACACCTATTATATGAAGAAGAAACTTGGAGACAAAAGAGTAGGGCCATTTGGCTCCAGCAGGGTGATCGAAATACAATTTTTTTTTATCGATGATGGGTGTTATATATGCACTAAAAACACACTAAAAACCCTCAATTAAATTGTCAACCCGGGGTAAGTAAACTTAGCGTTGTAGCAAAATATATGCCAAAGGTAGAAGGGTTGGTAGTAGTATAGTCTAACTAAGGAAGTGGCTATCTAAGGGCTAATCTATTCAAGCAAATACTAGTAATGGAAAAACCTACTAAGAAACTTCAACTATGTAACCTAAGTACTTTTGGGTCAAGGATCGATGGATAGTTCTAGAAAAACAAGTGAAAGCCTTATTTAAAGAAAACTAGTTCATAACAATAAGCAAAAGCCACTATTAAGCATAACAAGAAGCAAATGGAAAAAGAAAACTACTTTAACTTGCCTACCTAAATTCAATGAGCAACTACCCTATGAAAGCAAGTAAATAAACAAGAAACTATATTATCAAAGCAAGAATAGACAAGTAAGCAAGTAACCTACTAAAGTAAATGAACAACTAACTACCCTAAGATAACTTCTACTACAAGTAAAATAATTAAGACTTCTCATTGAACAACTATCTAACCTAAGATGCAAGTGAACTATATTCTTAATTCAAATTTCAAAACTATTTCTAATTCATAAAAGGAAATCTATTTAATTCAAAGCAAGAAGAAATAACAACTAACTTTTAATCTATGATAAACAAACTGCTTTTTAACCTATCAAAGCAAAAGACTATCTACCCTACAACAACAATAAAACTATCTATGAAAGAAAGAAACTATATCTTCTGATCTGCGAAAGCAAGAAACTATCTTTTAACCTATGACAACTCAAATATAGTGTTGGTGGTTGTGTGAATGTCTCCAATGTCTTATAATATCTCGATGGCACTTGAAAACAAAGGATAATTCAAGTGTTATAAGCTCAACATTGATCTCAATAGCAAAGTGAAAGGGATGGATTAAACAATCCAATGGGAATTTAGCCATTATTGAAACAATCATCAATTACCCTGCATATTCATTTATTAACCATAAACAATATAACAAGATCATAATTGTACTTCTATGCTATGTAAGCAAAATTTCATAAGTAAATTCAATCATTAACTAAGAAATATAATTGCAATCTAATTCTAGGAAAGAAAGTGCATAAAATGAAACTATGCTATATCTATCTTAACAATTAAAAATGCAATAAGGAAAATGCTTAAAAACATAAATTAAATCATGACATATAAAAAGTAAACTGACAAATACATTAAGTAACAACTAGTTAAGCAAGCTCTATATAAAAATGGAATAATAAATCTATAATTAAAAACTAAAACTAATCCTATCCATCCATCGAATCCTTGTTAAAGAAGATATGCAATAAAACTCTGTTCTATCCTATTTCAAACTCTGTTTTAAATTTAATTCTAAAAGCATAAATAAAACACAATTTAACATCTAATTCCACACGGGGTTAGGCTATGAATTTGCAAATTCGTTCCTAACAACACGATCAACGCAACGCATACTGACACAAGTCTTCATACTAATCCTGCAAAAGAGAATTAAAATAATTAAACTACAACATTAAATTAACTAACAAAATAAAAATGCATGTACAGGAAATAAAAAGAGACAACTAAACTATAAAATGCATAAATAACCTAAAGAACAGTTACCAGACTATTGGTGCCCCCCCCAGCAAGTCATGGTCACTTCCTAAAAGCACATCACGAACTTAGCAATTCGATTTCACCATGAAAACTCAAAAACACAGTTTTTATATAATTTGGCAATGAAAAATGGCAAAAGAGAGTAAAATCGTGTTTGTTTCCAATACACTGGTTCTTCTAATGCTTAACTTCTATTTGACCACGACGATGGTATTTATAATATTTACAGACCAAGTGGTCAACCATAGGAGGGTCGAACCACTTCTAAATTTGGAAAATTACATTAATGGTGCCCTAACTATTGAAATAGAGGGAGCCAATAATCGCCCTGCTTAACAACTTAAACTGAGTTGTCAAGAGTTCAGTAGCTAGAGGGGGAAGGCACGAGCAAAACCCATGTTCCCGATTTTCCCACGACTGGACAACGATACCATAACCGCCAAATCACCCACCGTTTTTGTGCAAGACGCAGTGTTGGATGAAGTGTCGGACCGTGTACCAGATCTAGTACTAGAAGGAGTGCCAGACTGAGTGCTGGAAGCAGAAACATGATGCGTTTTTTCCCTGTAACACCAAAAAACGTGAATTAGATCCTTGGAAACATAAAAACGTGATGAATTATACTCAATACCAACATTAAACATGAATCATACATACCTGATGTAGATCATACCATTTTGACACAAAATTCTTCAAAAAGGTTCTCCAAAACATGAAAAACACATATGTGCATTTGACAAAAGTGTCTAATAACTATCATAAAATTGATCATATCTCGGGCCCAACATTACCCCCACACTTATGATTTTGCAGGTCCCACTACAAACAAAAATAAATTTCCCCTCGTGACTAGGCTTGCTGAGGAGGATCAACTTTGGAAGCTTCTCCTTCTTGTTGTGAAGACTTTACCTTGTGCCTCTTGTGTTTCTTCAGTTGTGCTCTGAGGCTGTGGTTTGATTTGGTCATCTCATCAACCAAACGTTGAAGGGAGTTAACCTTTGCTTGGAAGACTGCATTATCATGATGAAGGTGTGTGTCTATTGTCTTCCTCTCTTCCAACTGTTGGAGAAGATGATGGTTTTATTTTTGTAGCTTCTCAATGGTCGGGGAAGAATCGGTGATCTCGGAGGAAGTCTTAGATCCTTTGAGGGATGTGGACAATCTATCAGTTTTAGGATCTAGAGTAGGCATGGGTGAAGTAGGAGTTATGGGGGATTGGTAAGGAGAGGTAGGTTATGATTTTGTCTTTCTTAGTGGCTCTAATCCATCTGCAGAAACTTCCCTAAGTATCTTGTGAGGACTCTCAAGATTGGAGGACACTTGGATAGGATCCGAAGCAGGCAGGGTTTTTTCATAAGGTTTTGTTCTTGTGCTCTAGGTACTCTTTCGAAAGGGTCCTTTACCAAATCGATTGGCTCCCCTCCTATTTGTGGGAACGATGGGAAAGTCTTGTTGGATTACTTCTTGGAGCTTCTTAGGTGTAGGATCAAGAGATATTGAAGGCATTGGGGGGTTAACAATAGGATTCTTTTGGTCTTTACTCTTGGTCTTTTTACTCGAGGAGGAAGTAGGGATATCAAGAAGCTTTTTGTATTGTTCCGACAAAGAGAGGATTTTTGCAAGGGGGTTTGGAGTTCTTGGAGAGCGAGGCTTGGATGGAGAGATAGGTTTTAGGCTAAGTGGATTTTTTCCGGTCCTAATTGTCAAGTGAGGGTTTGCAAATTGATAGATAAAGGCATCCCAAGTTTACCCTTGTTTCTCTAATTCAGATAGAACAAGGAGTTTGATCAAGCCATGGTGAAAGAGACTATTGTGGGGGTTAGTTAGATTCTTCCTCACTTGAGAGGACATCTTCTCCAATATTTTTAGAAAATAGAAGGGGAAGTTCAAAGGTTTGTTGAACAGAAAATGAGCTAGCAATCTGAAATGACAATATTTGAAAGTGGAGTATCTACATTCGCATGTAATCAACCTCATGATGACGATGAGCTGGTTGATCAATTCCACCTTTATCCACTCCCTAGAATATCCTTTTTCTCTCGAAATGTTCTTGAATTCGGGCTTAAACACCCTGTTATAACTTGAGCATGACAACTGGTAGTTTTTGAACCATCTATCTCCCATTCTTGGAAGCTTTGTGGCTGCAACAATGGACTCTTCTGAGACCTCAGAGGAAAGAGACCCCACGCGTGCTATTTTCCCATCGAAATCGATGGCAAAATTGCATGGAGACGCTGTCATCGTGGCCCTCCAAGTTAGACAAAAATGTCCCCTAGCCTGCATGCAAAAACACTTCTCTACATTGTGCAAATTTGGGAATTGAAAAAAGATCCGCATAGGAAGAGGGTTCGTACCTCCTAGGAATTGTGGTAGAGGCGAAATTCACCAGGAAAGGGCGTGATCGAGCCAAGAGATGGCATGAATTGGGCATGGGATGAACACAATTTAAACAGGGGAAGAAATGGCAGAGGTTGGGCGTGATTTCTTAACGCAAGGTAGAGAAAATGGCAAGGGCGAATTGAGATAATGGCTGCGCAACCCGAATTTGAATGTGTCTATAGTGGAGTAGGTTGCACACATGTGCGCATGAGCTGCCATGTTTGAGAAATTTTGAATTCAGAGGCTCTTTTTTGGGGGCAATGTAATGATGCACAATTATATCAATGTCCAAGTATTTTGACTTGGACATTTGATCATGAACATATAAAGCATCTTCAATCAATTGCCTGCAACCAATTCAATTGAATGTAATTGATTTCTAGTTACCTGGAATCTAGGAAAGTTACTGGTGTGTAATTCATATGGTACTTTGTTCAGAACCTCATACAATGTTTCATATGGAACCTCATATGGTACTTCATTTGGTACCTCTGTGTTAAATACATTTTCACTTCTTGTAATGGATAGCCTACAAATTAAATGTTTTTGACAATCACAGTGGTTTAATGAGAAGAGGCAAAATGCTCCATTGTTGTCAGTTTTTCCACCATGCTCACTCAATCCTCTTGCATATGACATATAATGTCAAACCTACAATGAACAGGTTGTAGCAAGCATAAAACATGTACTGTCAATCCTACAATGTACAACTTGAAATGAAAAGATAAAACGATAAAGAGTGGTTTGTTAAGTATATGTTCAGTAATTTATAGCACACAGGAGTTTAGCACTTCAAAAATGACTATTAATGTAATAACATGTATCATGGAAATAATACAAAAATTATTGCAAATATTTATTTCTCTTAGTCAATGATCATTTGTCATCTCATGAACCCCTCCCCCACACCTAAGTATTGTGACACCTCACAATCAAAAGTATAGCAGACCAGTTAGTATCCCCAATAATAGAAGATTTATAGTAGGTCAAGTGTAAAGATAAATTTCACTGATTGGTCTGACGAGACAATTAGGAGATGGCCCCACCTATAGGACAAGAGATCCTATATATAGATAAGAAGAGGTAGGTAAGAGAGTCTCAAGATAGTCTTAGAGTTATTTCCCAATGGAAAGTTTATGGAGTTCATTAACCTTAGCTTAACCACACATACTTCATGTCATCTTTGTCTGCAAGTAATGTTGTACATCAGGACAAGTTTAAATTTATTATTTATTTTTTGTTAGATTACCATCCTCGCTAGGTAGAATGCTCCACTGCTAGCAAGCATGTTCAGTACTCCGATGGGTTTACCTAGTCATACCACAGGGCGGTACCCGCTGCCAACAGAACTGTTTAGTATCCCAACGGGTTAGCCTCTTACACCCTCAGAGACTGGCCCTCCATCTTTTAAGATTTTAGTTATAAGATTTCTTTATGAAAGAAGATGGTGGGGGGGGGGGGCAGCTCTGAAAACAACTTTCTTTCCTTTTTTTTTTCAATTGGGATGGTATTTATGTTAGAGGATGAATTTTCCTTATATTACTTAGTGATTTTCCTGATGTAAGGGGTAATTAAGCGGACGTGGCCTATCTAAAGATATGATATAATCAAGTTATTTAGTGTGTAGTGGATGGTATCATTGAGAAAGAACAGAAAGGTATCTCTAGGCTCAACTCACTTTCTTCTTTTGTAGTTATTGTGATGTTTCCATGACTAACTGTTAATCAGACCTCCCTGTTACTCTTTGATAAAGACACTTGACTCACTTACTCAGGTTTCTTGAAAAACTGTACGAGAGACCTCTAGGCTTGATAGTTATGGTATCACTTCCTTATACAGTGGTGAAGAGTTTCAAGAGCAACTGTTTTAGAATGCCTTAAAAAAATGATTTTTTTTGCAAAAATATTTCTAATTACAGTAAGTCAATAATCATTTGATGCTTTAGCAGACACAAAATTCAAGTGTAACAATGTTTTGAAGAAAGATCCTTGAAACTGTGTACTCCTGGTGAAATAAATACTTACATAAATCTCTAGAATTGCCTTATTAACAAAATTTAAAATCTATTTACATATATACAGTAGGAAATTCAGAAAACTTTTCAAGAACAAGGGGGGATTTCCCCATCTACTAAGGACAATTCCTTGTCAGTTGACATGACCTATAGAAAATCCTCTTTGGAAATGGGCTTGTGATAAAATTTGAGTCGATGTCCATTTACTACAAAGGAGACTTGTCCATCGTCAATTGTTTTAATTTTTATAGCTCCATTGTCATATACAATGTCTACCTCGTAAGGGCCCAACCACTGGGTGGTGAGTTTTCCTTTTAAGGTTTTGAATCAGGAATCAAACAACATAGCCCAATCACCAAGTTGGAAGTGTTTCTTCTTAATAAACTTGTCATGCCACTTGCTCCTCTGGTTTTGGACTAATATTGTTCGTTGGATGGCATCTTGCCTGATTTCATCCAGCTCGTTCAATTGTAGGGCTCGTTGCTTCTGAGCCTCATCCAGGTTCAATCCTAATTCTGTAGAAATATGGAAGGTCCTTACTTGGAGTTCTATTGGTAAAAGTACTTGTTTCCCATACACTATCTCATAAGGGGTATGTCCAGTGGTATTCCTCCAGGTGCTCTGGTATGCCCACAAAGCTTCTGGGATCCTATCAGCCCAATCCCAGTGATGTAACTGAACAGTCTTGGTCAATATGGCTTCCAGAACTTTGTATGTGGATTCTACCTGACCATTGGCTTGCGGGTGGTATGGAGAAGATTTACGGTGTTTAATCCCATATTTCTCTGTTATCTCTTTCATCAGCTTGGAAGTGAATTGAGTGCCTTGGTCAGTAACAATTTCACGAGGGACACCGGAGAGGGTAAATATGTCTTCATAGATAAATTTGACAACAGACTTCTTTGTAGCTCTGAATAGGGCTTTGCCTCTACCCATTTGGTGACATAGTCCGTACAAACCAAAATATAGTTCTTCCTATGGGACATGGGTGAAATTGGTCCTACAAAGTCGAGGGCCCATTTTTCGAAGGGTTCTATCATAAGTTGGGCATGCAAAGGCATTTCGTCAGCTGACGTAGGTCTTCCTATCCCTTGGAAACTATCACAACTTCTCACATACTTGGCAACATCTTTGAAAATGCTAGGCCAATAGTAACCCGAATGTAACACGTTATATGTTGTACGTTTGTCAGAAAAATGGACACCACATGGTCCATCATGACAACTTTGTAGTATTTCAAGTACCTCATCCTCTCGAACACATCTACGATTAATCAAATCAGGACCTGGGCGAAAAAGGTCATGACCAACCCAAGAGTAATTAGCACTCTGTGTAATAATTTTTCGCTTTTCATGAGGTGACAAATGAGATAGTAACTTCCTAGTGGCCAGATAGTTTTCCATATCTGCAAACCATGGGGTATTGACAGAGAGGGCCAAAACATGCTCATCTGGAAAACTATCATCTACAGGGATATCATCATCCTCAGTTTTTATTCAGGAAAGAAAATCAGCTACTACATTATCCTTTCTAGATTGGTCAAGCACAATGACATTAAATTCTTGCAATAACAAAATCCACCTGGTCACTCGACTATTAGTTATGGGTTTGTTCATGAGAAATCTAATGGATGAATGATCTGTATGTACGAATACTTCATAACCTATAATGTAATGATGAAACTTGTTAATAGCGTGAACAACTGCCAAGAATTCTTTCTCGGTGACTGTGTAGTTCAACTCAGCAGGGGACAAGTTCTTGCTCACAAAATAAATGGCATAGGACTATTGGTCCTCTTTCTTCCCTAATACCCCTCCTATTGTGGTGTCAGAGGCATCAATGGATATATGAAATGGGAGAGTCCAATTGGGCCCTCTAAGAACCGGTTCCATAGACAACTTAGCTTTCAGGGTTTCAAAGGCAGTTTGACACTACTCATTCCAAACAAAATCAACATCTTTTATTAGTAATCCAAACATAGGTGCAACAATCTTTGTAAAATTTTCAATAACCGACGGTAGTATCTAGCATGTCCAAGAAAAATTCTCACCTCTTTCTGAGTCTTGGGGGGTGGAAGTCTGACGATGAACTCAATCTTTGCAGGATTGACTTTTATCCCTTCAGATGAAACATGATGTCCTAGAAGCACTCCTTCAGTTAACAACATTTTGCATTTTTCATGACTTAGAGATAGTTTCATTTCCTCGCATCTGATGAGGACTTTTTCTAAGTTGTCTAAGGCTTCCTAGTAAGTGTTACCATATACTGTGAAGTCATCCATGTAGACCTCCACACAATCATGAATAAGATCGGAAAATATCCCTAATACTGCTCATTGAAATGTGGCAGGAGCATTACACAATCCAAATGGTAATACCCTATAGGCATAGGTGCCCCAAGGACAAGTAAAGGTAGTCTTATCCTGCTCCTTGGGTGCTATAAGAATCTGGTTTTACCCGTTGTACCCATCTAAAAAGGAAAAATACTTTTTTCCAGACAAGGTATCTAGAACTTGATCAATGAAAGGGAGAGGAAAGTAGTCTTTCAAAGTGGCTTTGTTGAGTTCCCAGAAATCAACACAAATTCTCCATTTCTCGGTCACTTTCTTTGGAACCACTACAAGCAGGGATACCCACTTACTATCGGAGATGGGATAAATGAATCTGACATTTAACAACTTTTGGATCTCCTCCTCAATGACTATATATTTAAGTGTCGGGTTCATCCTTCTCTGGGGTTTCCAACAGGTGTTACTTCCCCTTGGGTATATATGTGATGGATTCATGGGTCGGGGTGTATACACTTCATGTCAGTGTATTCCCAGAAAAATTCTCCTGATTTTTCTTTAAGGATATCTACTAATTGTTTCTGTTGGTCTGCATCTAGCCCGAAGTTTATATGTAAAAACTTCCCTAGACTAATCTCGTAGGGCATAGTATAAGACATGGAAGACTTATCTATCTCGAAAATAAAATATGTTGAAGAAAAAATGGATGGGTCTAATTTTTTTGGAAATTCTTCCCCAAACATGTACTCAAATTGGGGAAAAAACTGTGGAAAATCCACACATGTGATAGAAAAAATGAACTGGTTTAGCACATTTTCTGTTGTGTGCTCCTGAAGTTCCCATGCATGGTCACTTGGAAATACAGGTTCTTCCCAATCTTCGTTCTCGTATGGACATTCAAACCACCATAGATTCCCTATAATAGGTTGATCTAGAGGGTAAATGGTGAGCTTCTGGATAGAGAGACCATTTGAGATGGTCATTTCCCCTTCTCTACAACCAATAAATGCATTGGTTGTGGCTAGCCAAGGTATTCCCAAAATGACGGGATGGCCTTTGGCAGGATATTTTGAGTGAATGACAAGAAAATCTACTGGGTGATCCCATGAGGCTAAAGTAACCATGATATCATCTAAAATTCCTTCAGGTATAACCCTCATCTTATCTGCTAATTCCAAAATGGTTGGGGTAGGTCGAAGAAGAGGTTGTAACTGTAATTGTTCCAAGGTAGTAGCGGTCATAACATTTATGGCTGCCCCTAGGTCTATGAGAGTGTTTCCAATGGAGACCTCATTAATGGTTATGGTCACTACGAGGTTTCCTGGGTTCCCATATTTTTCTATCTTTGGCTGCTCTGATATGTACTCAGAAAGTCCTCCTATCAAGTGTACTGTAGGGGGGTCCTTTTTCTTCCTACTTGGCTTCTTGATACAAAATTCTTTGACTACCTTACTGTAGATTGGAATGTCTTTAATGACTTGAAGCAGGGGAATCTTGACACAAATATTTTTCAATTCATTCAAAATGTCAAATTCCGGTCAGGTGGTAGGTTTCTCGATTACCAATTGGTTTGGATAAGGAGGGACCTTCATAATTTGTGAAGGTTCATTTTGGGGAATCTTGGGTTCTTGATTCTTCGGGATAATAACATCTTCCCACCTAGTGTCATTCGTGGGTTTTTTGGTGGTTTCTTCTTCTTCTTCTTCCTGGATGACTACTGAAGATCTTTGCCTCTCCAGAACTTTTCCCGATCTTAGTTGAATTTCCCGTAATGGAACAGGAGTAATAACATATGTTGGGAAGGCCTGCATCTCAACATTGTGAAGAGGTTGAGGGGGCTTATTATTTGGATTCGACACTGTTTGTGCCGGTAACAGTGTTGGCCTCAGGGAGCTTTCATTTTGATATTGTAGTGGCTGTTTTTGTGGAATAGGAGGTAAAGGTGGTGGAACAAAACCTGGCAGAAGCTATGGAGTGTTTGGTGGGAACTGAGGATAATGATGGTTGGACATAGGGATAGGTGGACCTTGAGGGTTTCCTTGGTTATGTCCTCCTCTCCATCCTTGAAACCAAGGATATTGGTACTGAGTAGACCATTTTTTCCAACCTGGCGAGTTCCACTGTTGTTGTTGTTGATAATAGGGTGGAACATGAGATTATAGATTTGGGTACGTGTGCTGGATCCTAGGATGCCATGGCCTCCTAGGTGCATAAGAAGACTCCCCAGGATCTCCACTCCTATAGATGGCTATTAAACTGGGCAATGATGGACATTTTTCAGTCACATGGTCTTCTATATAGAAGCCACAAACTGAAATGTTATCTAATGGGAATTCCCTTGAGGAATGCTTCCTCCTGCATCTTGGGAAATATATGCTCATTGTTGCATTTTCCTCCTCCTGTTTCTTTTTTATTTTAGAGGTATCCAACTGGGAACCTATTGTTCTTAAGATGTATGTCTTGAAGTTTTCTAAAAGGTTCCCTATCTCTGTTCTCTTGATACCACCTGAACTAATTGGTTTTAAGTTTCTATTGTAAGGGTCCTGAACATTCTTCCCTGTTTTGGCTCTACTCCTTGAGTAATTTTTACACATTTCACATATTTCAGCAAATGGTTTATGAGAGATGTCACCTAATGCCATCAGGTTAAGAATCTCTAGGTATTATTCTGAAATTCCCTTAAGGAAAAGAGCCCTAATTGCATCCTCTGGGAGGTCATTGTATTTTGACTTCTAGGAGATATAACTAAATCTTTCCATATAATCTTCGAGGGTCTCGTCTTCTAACTGTTGGATTTTAAATATGTCATTACGATACTCTTTGGTCTTGCAGTAGTCTTGGTACTTTTTAATAAAGATGTCTTTCATGGCTTCCCAAGACCTAATACTAGATTCTCCCAACCCCATGAACCATCTTAGTGCAAAGTCTTTGAGGGTGGCAGGAAATAGTTTTAATTTCTGGGCATATTGGACATAGTTGTAGCTGCTACACAAGATGTCAAATTAAAATAGGAAGGTGTCTTTATTTTCATTGTTCTTACCATAAAAGGTAGGCAGTGTTGAGAGAGGAATATTCTTCATGTTGACATTTGGAGTGGTGTCTAAAATTAGAAACCCGAAAGTAGTTTCGGTTTGGTTTCCAGTTTCTTCTTCCTCCCCGTGTATTACAGTGTTATGTTCCTCCTGATCATCCATATTGGATTGGTTTCCGAAAAGAGAGTATCTAGGTGGTTTTATATTTGAAGAGAACAAGGTTTCCCTTTGATGGAAAGGTCTTCCTACTGATTGAATATCTGGGACTCTACTCGATTCGGTTGAAACTATTGGTGCCAAATTTTTGGTCAGTTTGAGAGATAATTACATTGGTTGAACTACCAAACAAAAGATTCACATGTTCAGGGTCTATGATGTCTTCAAAATTAGGATCTCCTAGTGGTGGTGTAAAAGCAAAGGTTGTATTGTTTGGTTCTGTGGAAGGATCGAGTGGTCTTGCCTCCTGTCCCAATATGATTGATGCTTCAATTTCTTGTTCTATAGTGTTCCTTGTGTTAGTCTCTTTAGAGATTAATTTAGCTCTTTGAGTTGAGCTAGCCCCTGTTTTTCGGTATCGGTCTGCGGATTTTATAAGTGGAACATCCCTTCCCCCAAAAATTTCGGAAGGAACCTTGGTTGAAAGGTCTGATTTAGATTTAATGTATCTCCCTTTTGGGTCTCTAGGTCTATTCATGAAAGAAAGAAAAAACAAATGCAAAAGCTACCATCTGGTTTCTAGGTATATTCATTAAATTAAACAAAACAAAAAGAAAAACTACCATTGGGTTTGGGGGAGCCTGTAATAGTAGATGCATAGGTTCTTACCTCTCATCTTAAAGTTCCCCCGCCACCAATCTAATGCTAAGGTATAGGAATGATCTATTTCCTAACTACTTCTTACCTTGAGACAACTCCTCGACAACAACGCCAAAAATGATGGGTGTTATATATGCACTAAAAACAAACTAAAAACCCTCAATTAAAATGTCAACCTGGGGTAAGTAAGCTTAGAGTTGTAGAAAAATATATGTCAAAGGTAGAAGGGCTGGTAGTAGTATAGTCTAACTAAGGAAGTGGCTATCTAAGGGCTAATCTATTCAAGCAAAGACTATTAATGGAAAAACCTACTAAGAAACTTCAACTATGTAACCTAAGTACTTTTGGGTCAAGGATCGATGGATAGTTCTAGAAAAAGAAGTGAAAACCCTATTTAAATAAAACTAGTTCATAACAATAAGCAAAAGAAACTATTAAGCATAACAATAAGAAAATGGCAAAAGAAAACTACATTAATTTGCCTAGCTAAATTCAATGAGCAACTACCCTATGAAAGAAAGTAAATAAACAAGCAACTATACTATCAAAGCAAGAATATACAAGTAAGAAAGTAACCTACTAAAGTAAATGAACAACTAACTACCCTAAGATAACTTCTACTGCAAGTAAAATAATTAAGACTTCTGATTGAACAACTATCTAACCTAAGAGGCAAGTGAATTATATTCTTAATTCAAATTTCAAAACTATTTTTAATTCATAAAAGGAAATCTATTTAATTGAAAGAAAGAAGAACTAACAACTAACTTTTAATCTATGATAAACAAACTTCTTTTTAACCTATCAAAGCAAAAGACTATCTACCCTATAAAAACAATAAAACTATCCATGAAAGCAAGAAACTATATCTTTTGATCTACGAAAGCAAGAAACTATCTTTTAACCTATGAGAACTCAAATATAGTGTTGGTGGTTGTGTGAATGTCTCTGGTGTCTTATAATATCTAGATGGCACTTGACAACAAAGGATAATTCAAGTGGTATAAGCTCAACACTGATCTCAATAGCAAAGTGAAAGGTATGAATTAAACAATCCAATGGGAATTTAGCCATTATTGAAACAATCGTCAATTACCCTGCATATTCATTTATTAACCATCAACAATATAACGAGATCATAATTGTACTTCTATGCTATGTAAGAAAAATTTCATAAGTAAATTCGATCATTAACTAAGAAATATAATTGCAATCTAATTCTAGGAAAGAAAGTGCATAAAATGAAACTATGCTATATCTATCTTAACAATTCAAAATGCAATAAGGAAAATGCTTAAAAATAGAAATTAAAGCATGACATATAAAAACTAAACTAACGAATACATTAACTAACAACTAGTTAAGCAAGATCTATATAAAAATGGAA
The DNA here is from genome assembly GCA_009831015.1 of Picea engelmannii. Taxonomy (NCBI): domain Eukaryota; kingdom Viridiplantae; phylum Streptophyta; class Pinopsida; order Pinales; family Pinaceae; genus Picea; species Picea engelmannii. Next base: position 506,427 of record ML780860.1, on the reverse strand, counting down.
TAAGCAATCTATAATTAAAAACTGAAACTAATCCTATCCATCCATCAAATCCTTGTTAAATAAGATATGCAATAAAACTCTGTTCTATCCTATTTCAAACTCCGTTTTAAATTTAATTCTAAAAGCATAAATAAAACACAATTTAACATCTAATTGCACACAGGGTTAGTCTATGAATTTGCAAATTCATTCCTAACTACAAGATCAATGCATACTAACACAAGTCTTCATACTAATCCTGCAAAAGAGAATTAAAATAATTAAACTACAACAACAAATTAACTAACAAAATAATAATGCATGTACAAGAAATAAAAAGAGACAACTAAACTATAAAATGCATAAATAACCTAAAGAACAGTTACCAAAATGATGGTGGGCCCCCAACAAGTCGTGGTCACTTCCTAAAAGCACACCAGGAACTTAGCAATTCGATTTCACCACAAAATCTCAAAAACACAGCTTTTATATAATCTAGCAATGAAAAATGGAAAAACATAGTAAAATCGTGTTTGTTTCCAATACACTAGTTCTTCTAATGCTTAACTTCTATCTAACCACCATGGTGGTATTTATAATATTTACATACTAAGTGGTCGACTATAAGAGGGTCGAACCACTTCTAAATTCGACAAATTACATTAATGGTGCCCTAACTGCCGAAATAGAGCGAGCCAATAATTGTCATGCTTAAGAACTTAAAATGAGTTGTCAAGAATTCAGTAGCTGGAGGGGGAAAGCACGAGAAAAACTCATGTTCCTGATTCGCCCACCACTGGCCGCCAATACCATAACCGCCAAATCACCCACTGTTTTTGTGAAAGACGCAGTGCTGGATGAAGTGTCGGACCGGGTATCGGATTGAGTATTGGAAGGAGTGCCAGACTGAGTGTCAGAATCAGAAACGTGATGCGTTTTTTCCCATGTAACACAAAAATACGTGAATTAGATCCTTGGAAACATAAAAATGTGATGAATTATACTAAATATCAACATTAAACACGAATCATACATACCTGATGTAGATCATACCATTTTGGCACAAAATTCTTCAAAAAGATTCTCAAAAACATCAAAAACACATATGTACGTTCGACAAAAGTGTCTAATAACTGTCATAAAATTGATCATATCTTGGGCCCAACAATCTATATGCTAGTCATAGGAAAAATCAAAACGCAATTTGGGATATTGTTGGCACAGGGGCAGACCTAGGGTTCAACGCTTCAACAATGCACCAACAAAACCCTAACTACCGGCCTTTTCGGTAACACCTGCAAAGAAGATGAAGTCTCACCCAAGGTAGAGGCAGTGGGGTTGTAGGACTCAGGTGTCTACAATCTAGATAGGACATAGATATGTGATTACAACACTTACAGAGCACTTAGCCAATAACATGCATTAGTTCATAAATCAATTCACATCGCAGATTACACCCTAGATACAGAACAAAGCAGTAGCAACCAAGACCAAGTAATTTTCATCGCTTATCACATAGTATTGGATCAGATCTAGCATTCATTTATCATCAATAGAGCACTAAGCATCCATACATCTATCTAAAATGCATAAATATTACAGATAAACAACATAAACAACATCAACAACATCGCACAAAGCACATCAACACAGGATATATGTAGTTCACCCCAGTGTGGGGCTACGTCCACCATCTTATTCTTTTTCTTTATTAGTCTTCATGCTTCTTACATCCCTCTGCTTATGTGCACAAAGCCACAGAGACAAATCCACCAAGGGACAAGAGATTTGTGCGCACCTCGCTAGATCCTCCTTCGCCGAATTAGGCCAGGGCACAAAGCCTTACACAGTATGTGCACAAAGTCTCTTACAATACTTTTTGCACAAAGCCACTAGTCATGCACTAAGCTAATGAACTCTCTAAGCCAATTTCCCCCTGTTACTTACATCACCTAGCTACTTATTTATACCTTAAACAAAGGCCTAAGCATGGGTAAACCCATGGGTCGACATCCCATACCCGTTACATAAACCCTACGAGCCTAAAAATACCTTAAAATGGGCGAGATAACATGATCTCCGCTTTTCCTGGGTGCTCCGTCTTCGACCAACTTGTTGAAGTCCCAAAAATGGCCAAACACAACCAATGTTTCCTAAAAACTTGGTCGAGGGCCAACAGGCCCCCAACACTCATTTGTGACTCGTCCCGAGTCACTCTGATCTGGGTAATACCACTTCAAAGGCCTCAATCTTAGCTCGAGTTGCCTCAACTTGTTGCTTCACCAGAGCCTCCTGAACGACGAACTCCTGAATTAATTTCTCGGTGACAGGACCTTCCAGGCGATGTTCCACTTTTGTGACCACCTGTTCCAACTGTGAGCCTTGTCCCTCGATCTATTCAAAATGTGTGCAGGCTTTGTCTTGCACTGGGTGGAGTCTTTGTGTCACTTCCATAACTCTGCTCTAGATGGAAGTCACCTACTGCTGAACTGTGCGCTGCTCTTGTGACCTCTTCATCTTCTCACCTACAGTAAGAAACTTCATTTGTGCTTGCACAATCGACACATATTGCTTCACTTCCTGTAGTTGTGCCTCCAATCTCCTCAACTCCGGGTCTTATGCAAGGCTCTCATAGGTCTGGGCACTTTGGTCACTTAGTTGCTTACATTTTGAGGCCAATGCCCTGATTCTTTCTACTATGCTCTTGGCAGTTTCTTCCCTCTGATCTCACACTTCTTGCGGAGTGCTCGACACTGCTTGAAGTTATAACTCTGCTACTCTTGCTTGATGCTGTTGAATGGATTCAACGAGCTTCCCCACTTTCATCTCGGTGGAATTTGGTTCCTCTTATACCAAGGTCGGCACAGAGCAAAGCACTCTAGTTGTTGCCTCTCTGACCACATTTCTCTCTGCAAGCAGATGGTCTTTTTCTTTCTGCATCTTCTCTTTGTCCCCTTCGAACTTCACCCTAAGGTCATCTTTCTCTTGCTGTGCAACCTGAAGTTTCTCTAAGGCCTCCTCCTTTGATTGCTTCAAGGCCTCTGTGGCCTACTCCTTTTCTTCTTGGAATCGACGAAGTCGAGTCTTTGTTGCATCTGCTAATCTATGTAATTGGGTGAGCTCATCCCCCAATTATACACTCTTTGTTGAATACGACGCATTAGACACTATGCAACTCGATAGGATAGCTTGTTGGATGTCTTTCAGTTCTTTCTCGATTCTGTCATACAGTGTTTATTACTTTTCTTAATGTCTCTCCAGGATATATTTTGAGGTGTCTTCTACAACTGTGATGATGAGTTAGATATTGTCCACTGTGAGCACATCCTGCGATTGAGGCTTATTGGCTCAGGTATTCTTCCGCGCTGAGGGTTTTTGCGGAGAAGCCTTCCTTTTATTTGACGTCTCGAACTCTGTAAGGGGATCTTTTGGTGGTGTCACTTCACCCTTTTCTTGATTGTCTTTTTACCATTCCTCCTCTTGGTTTACTTCGTTGCCTCCTCGTCATACAGGTGAGTCAGGCGCAGTTTCCTCCGATGCGTTGTCCTTCTTCTCATTGTCTATGTCCTGCACTTCCTCCTTTTTTTTATTTTTCTTTGCGCTGCTCTGTCCATCATACTCAGTCTGGGTGACCAAAGGACTTCCGATGATGTCGGGGTCGGAGAGTTCTACATCCTCGACTGGTACAAGGAATTTGGCTGACCATTTCTTGGTTATCTCCTCCATGTCTCCATCAGTCAATTTATAGTAAGAATACCACTCCTCCTTACTTTCATCCCTGCACGCAGTGATGTAGATGAAGTGTCGGTCTACACAGAACTTCGCTAGTGGTATGTATGTATGCAAGGTGTTCGGGGTCATTCGGGGGAACGATTCAATGGCACGCTTGAGTTGTAGGTAGTAAGAATGGAACACCACATTTGATTGCCACTGCTTCGCCATATCGCTTGTATACCACAAGGTAGTAAACCTTGCAGCCAATGGCTTCGATGGCTCGACTTTCAAGAATGTCACTCCCTTCAACATCTGCCAAGTGACAAATGCAATGAGAATCAACAACCAGCTGAAGTGAAATTTGTAGCCTTGGTCCTGCGCTTCGCAACAGTCCTTCTCCAACTTGTTGATGAGGTATCTCCCCTAGTTCATTTTCATCCCTTCGACACACTTCCCTGTGAGGTCGACTACAAACCCTGTGTCCTACGTAGGACGGTTCTTTCTGACGAGCTTGCCAGCAATCAACTAACAAGCAAGGTGCACTGCACCATCCTGGATGGAGGGGACCTTTTAGCCTCGCTTTCCCTTCTCTACATCGTCGTAGGCTTCCTTAATTCACTGTGCTAGGGAGCGATCTTATGTCCTCCCTGGGTAGAACTGGTGAGGGTCCGGTCCCTACATGCTCAATCCGGTGATCAAGTGGATTAGTTTCAGATCCACAGTGATGCGCCTATCCAACCAAAGATACCCTCCATGGTAGCACGACAAGAGGAGTTTAACGCATGCGTTAAGCTCCTGATGTCGACTGAAGTGGGGGATATTCATCACGTTTAAGATCATTGATATCACAATCTCCTTGATCCATGGATGGGGGACTATATTGGGAATCTTCCTAGTCGTCTTCGTCAGGTACCTATGCAGTGTGAGCATCACATATTTATTTTGGCCTCCAAGGTTAAAATCACTGATCTTGAGAGCTAGGATCAATCCCAATTGTGGTCGAACTGTGCGCATCCCCTTCAGGAAGTACACAATGATTAGCGTGTACTCAAAATCACATGGGACATTGTCACGACTAACCTTACTAGCCAAAGGCGGGATTTAGTCAGGCAAGACTGATGGGATCTACTTCGCGTTCGCCATATCGTCGCTATGTTTGATTCTTTTCTCAGTCACGATTCATCTAGACCGACGTGTAGTTGAGGTGGATTCTTGCAATCCTCTAGTTGATGATGCCTGAATTCCTACAAACATGAATTTCTTAGCCATAAGGTCTATTGATATCTCCTCCACAGACTTCTCTATTGTGCTACGTTTGCCTGACATGCACACTTGTAATAAAACAACTCGGGTAAGCGGATGGACAATCAAGGTAATCAAATCAATGGCGAGGTCTAGACAATACAGAGCGGTATGTAATCACTTCTCTATTAGCTCATATATCTCGGTTTGAAAAAAGTGGTCCCGCCGCAACATCCGATGAGTTAAATAAGTAACGTCATAGTAGATTCCTTCAACGGGTATGAATACATCCATCAATGCACATCCATTCGTTATGGTGTGGTCTCAATGGTCCAACAACAATATTTTTGTCAATAACAGTTGTGTTTCTAGTAGTTCTTGAGCGTCATTCTAATGGTCAAGATGCCTCTAACGGTCATATAGATTCGTCATGGTGAAGTCCCATTCTACGCAGTTCTACTATTCCGACGAGGTTCAAGTTCTGCAAGCCTGCTTTCTGCGAAGTCTTCTCTGGAACTCCTTGCAGTTTTTCTAACTTTTCTTTATTCTTACTGATATTTCTTTCCTTCTTTCCTGTGATCTGAATTTCTGGATTCCTCTTTCCATTCTTATTCTTATCTTCTCTTAGAGTAGTAACTTCGCACTACTGAGGGTCTTCCAAAGGTTTCAAGGGTAATACCTCTTATCTTACTATTTTCGGGGTGGATACACATCTTTCTTATATGGGCAGGTTCTTCATGCCTCCCTGCATTCTTTCAACTTAGACAACTAACTCTCTTGCCTTCTGTTTCTTTGACTTGTCCTCTTTTTCTTGTATTAGTCGCTCTATTTTTCTAGCTATGAAGTCCCTTAATTCTTGCTTTTTCTGTTCTGTGGCTTCTTCCTCTGCTTTCCTTCAGATCTAATCTTTCTCAACCCAGGTATTTCCTAGCAAAAGTGCAAAAGGGGTGTTATTCTCAACTAACTTAATAACTTCAAATTCTTCTTCGGTTGATGCTCCTTGAGCCATCATAGGTACATTAGTAACTCTTCCACATAGGGTTATCATATTTCCTTCAAACAAACCTATCTTTCCCAATGAAGGTACCATAGCAGGATTTCCCAAAATTTCCCAAGTGCTTTCTGGCATCATATTCACCTGTGTGTCCTCATCCAAAACATAGTTTATGTCAAAGTCTCATATTCTTGTTTCTATGTGTTGCTTCTCTTTTAATATCTCTGGTAAACTGATGTCTCTGTGATCATTCAGTATTTCTTTCAACTGTAATAACATAGTCTCTGATTCTTTCTGGTTTTCTAACATATCCTTAGTCTTTTGACCTCCTTCATAGTTTTCTTGTCTCATGTTCATCTGTTCAACTTTAGCAATCATTCTAGGGAAATCCTCAACCGCATAACTAATAGATTTACAGCAAAGACAAATAGGACCGATACCAGGGCCTTCCTTAGCAAGATGTCCCAGTCTTCTGCAATTATAACACAGTTTCAATCCTCTCTTTATTTTAAATGATCCCAAACCCTTCCTGTACTATGCACTGGGGTCACAGTGATGGACCTGCAATCTGCAACAATTCCTTTTAGATTCCTGCATCCACTTGTTAGTCCAAACATTCTTTCTATGCATAGGAATAACATACCTTTCACCATCTCTATCAAATTTATTTAGATCAAATCTTTCTTCTAGTTGTGCTCTAGTTTTCAGACTAGGACAAAAGCTATCAAACATACCTAGATTCATTCTTTCGAAGAAAAAATTTCCACTTATCTTACCTTTACCATAGCACAAATCTTTAATATCTTACCTATTTTCTTCAAATCGGGCCTCTTTATTAGCACAGAGCTTCGCAAGTCAAGTAGAATACTGTGCACTACAACAACAGATCTACGCACAAAGCTTTCTATTTTCTTCAGTTCCCAACAATCATAGTTTCAGGTCCCGACAACAGAACTATTCTTGGCACAAGGGCAGACCTAGGGTTCAACTCTTGAAAAATGCACCAACAAAACCCTAACTACTGGCCCTTTCGGCAACACCTGTGAAGCAGATGAAGTCTCACCTGAGGTAGAGGCAGGGGGGGTTGTAGGAATCAGGTGTCTACAACCTAGCTAGGACACAGATTTGTGATTACAACACTTACATAGCACTTAGCCAATAACATGCATTAGTTCATAAATCCATTTACATCACAGATTAAACCCGAGATACAAAACAACGCAGTAGCAACCAAGACCAAGTACTTTTCATTGCTTAGCACATAGTATTGGATCAGATCTAGCATTCATTTATCATCAATAGAGAACTAAGCATCCATACATCTATCTAACATGCATAAAGATTACAGATAAACAACATAAACAACATCAACAACATAGCACAAAGCTCATCAACACATGATATACATAGTTCACCCCAGTGTGGGGCTACGTCCACCAACTTATTCTTCTTCTTTATTAGTCTTCATGCTTCTTACATCCCTTTGCTTCTGCACACAAATCCATAGAGCCAAATCCACCAAGGGATAGGAGATCTGCGTGCACCTCGCCAGATCCTCCTTCCCCGAATTAGGTCAGGGAACAAAGCCTTACACAGTCTGTGCACAAAGTCTCTTACAATATTCTTTGCACAAAGCCACTAGTTATGCACTAAGACAATGACCTCTCTAAGCCAATTTCCCCCCATTACTTACATCGCCTAACTACTTATTTATACATTACAAAAATGCCTAAGCATGGGTAAACCCATGGGTTGACATCCCATACCTGTTACATAATCCCTAAGAGCCCAAAAAGCCCACAAAATGGGAGAGATCCCACGATCTTCGCTTCTCCTGGGCGCTCTGTCTTCGACCAACCCGTCGAAGTACCAAAAATGGTCAAACACAACCAATGTTTCCTCAAAAATTGGTCGAGGGCCAACATAGATGAAGGATGAACAAGGCATCAACTACACGGGACAGGAAGACATTGAGTCTGAAGCTGTGAGAATTTTCAAAGCCCTCTATGACGACACATGAAAATATAAAATTGTAGATCAATTGAAGGTAGTACAATGTTATCCTTGTTTAGTCATGGAGAGTGATGTACAAGAGCTTGAAAATCCCAACACGGTAGAAGAAATCAAAATTGTGTTGAATATTTTTTCCAAGGACAAGAGCCCGGGGATATATGGATGGATGGTGGAATTCTTCCTTAAGTTCTTTGATTTATTAGGGACGGATGTTCAGGAAGAAGTGGACGAGTCAAGAAGCTTGGTTTCAATGGCAATTTCTTTAAATTCGACTTTTTTATCTCTAATTCCAAAAGTGGATAAGCCTGCAATCTTTGGGGATTTTATACCTATTTCCCTCTGTAATCTAGCTTAAAAAGTGATTGCAAAACTCATTGGGATTCAATTGAAGCTGATATTGTCGAAAGTTTTATCAATAGAACAATTTGGGCTCTTAAAGGGAAGGAAAATCTTGGATGTTGTCGGTGTAGGACAAGAATGCTTACATAACATTAAATCTAAAAATTTGAAATCCCTAGTTTTAAAGTTGGATCTGTAGAAAGCTTACGATTGTGTTAACTGGGACTTCCTTAGATTAATTCTCTTAAAGACTGGTATAGGACTAAAGTCAACAAACTAGATTATGAGTTGTGTAACCTCGCCAAATTTTGTGATTTTGGTAAATGGAGGTCCTACCACATTTTTCAAAAGTGGGCATGGGATAAGACAAGGATGTCCCTTATCTCCTTTTCTTTTCATCTTAGTTATGGAGGGACTGAGTTTACTACTCAAGAAGGAACTTTTTGATGGAAAGATATCAAGGGTTAAGACCTCAAGACTTCTCAAGATCATCCTTCTTTTGTTTGTGGATGATGTCTTGATCATGAATAAAGCACGGGCTTTAGATTGGGAGGAGATAGCTTCGATAATTTATTCCTTCTGCAGAGTGTTGGGGTTGGTCATAAATTCACTTTAATCTTCATTGCACCACTCAGGTATTGAAGATACTGATCTAGATTCTTACAAATATCGTTTCCCCTATAACGTTTTTGGATTGGACGCAAGTATTAAGTACCTGAGTTAATTCCTCAATCCGGAAAACTAGAGGGTAGAGGAATGGTATTGGCTCCTGCAAAAATTCGAAAAAAGGATCAGAAACTGGTGTCATAATTGGCTGACAGTGGGTGGGAGTCACGTGTTGTTTAAATTTGTTCTTAAAATCCTACCGGTATACTGGTTGGAAATATCAAATGTGCCACTCTTTGTCCTTAATAGGATTAGGAAAATGATGTAAAGGTTCTTGTGGTCGGGCTATGGGGATTTGGAGCATATCCATTTATGCAAATGGGAGGAACTATCAAAGCCTAAAGTCTATGATGGTATGGGTTTCAAACATCTAAATTGGTTTAGCAAAGTGTTGGATGAAAACACATTGTGGTGTTGTCTAATGAAAGATGGGCTCTCGCACAGGGTCATTATGGATAAATATTTTCATTTCCAATCGGTGGAATTTGGCTGAGAAGAACCTTCACAAGTACACCAAAAGCCTCAAATACCTGGAGGTGCCTCCATAAATATTTTCATGTGGTGGTTCATTAGACTGCATGGAGGCCTGGCTCAGGGTTGTCCATTCGTCTTGGAGAAGACACAATTCTAGGGTTGGGTAAGCACTCCTTTTTATCAAGTGGTCTCATCAAGTCTCTAAGGTTGATAGGATACCACTTTCTAATCCAAATCACAGACAGGGGAAACCAAAAACTTGCTTTGAATCAGTGGAAATGGCCAGGGAGATGGGATTGGGTGGATCAAAGGCAAAATAATGGGAGGACTACCACAGATCCTTGACACATGAAGGCACTTCTCACAGATTCCCTGGATGAGCTAGTCTGGATAGAGAACTTATCCATGGGGGTTATGACAAAAAAAAATGCCTATCACACTATAGCGTCAAAAATATGGATAAGAAGCACCAACTGGTGGAACAATTCTCTATGGAAATGGGATATGACAGTTAAAATCAAAATATTTACCTAGCTGCTGACAGAGAACATGATCCTCTCTTGGGAGAATTTGCAAAGAAGAGGGTGACACAGACTAGGAATATGTGCCCTTTTCAAAAAGGACACAGACTCGTCACAACACATGATGATACATGGCACTTTCTCCCAACAGGTTTGGTCAGAGTTGCTGGAAGTACTTAATATAAATATAGGTTGGAAAGATGGGAACCTGCAAAATCTCTTCAAGGATTGGTGTCACAAGTATCCACGTTGGCACATGTTTCCTTCTATTATCTGTTTCCATATCTGGTTGGAAAGGAACAAAGTGTTGTTTAAGGAAGGACAAACTTCTATAGTTGGGGTGATCTAAAGGATCTTGGGCTGGCTAGGGAATTCCAAAAAGACGCTACATCCTACAACAAAAACAAAAATGCCTTCTAAGATATTATTGAGAAGACTAGCAGGTTGGTTTGATGGGGCTGCAAAAAGAAATGGGTAGGTTAGTGGGGCAAGGGAGTAATCAATATAAATAGCCAAACAAGATACAGGTGGATGCTCAATTGTGTCTCGAGCACTAATACCAGAGAAAAAATATTAGGAGTATGGGATCTACTTTCCTTAGATATCCATCTTCATATATATGATCTTCAGGTGGTTGGAGACTCAAAGATTTTTATCGACTGGTTGAACAAAACAAGCAACATTCAAGTCTTGGGATTGACCTTTTGGAAAGAGAGGATTGAGGCCCTCATCCTAGAATTTTCATCATTTGAATTCATGAATTCCTACAGAGATTTCAATCGAGAGGCAGATGTACTTTCCAAAAAATTTGTTGTTCCAGAGTTTATACTTAAGGCTTTAAAAGTATAAAGTCTAGGCATCCGAAAAAGGTAGATAAAGTTAAGGTATAAAAAGTATCAGTTACTCAAAAGAAAAGTTATGGATGGTTTCTTAACTGTCTCTGTCTAGCTTCCCAGTGTTCCTAGATGCTTATATCCCGTTCAATTACTGCCCATGAACATTCTAATTCAACCCGAGTGTTTGTTTTCTGTAAGATTGTGTTAAATAAGTTTAAAGCAATATTAGTTTGATATGAAAGGCCAGGTTCTATATTGGGCTGTCTTGTAATAGGTACAATCATGAGGGATAAAGGTTAAAAATAAGAGAAAATTTCCCAAACTCAAATTAATAATATAACATTTTCAGAGGCCACTTCCCATTCCTGAGTCAAATTCAAAAATCATCAAAGTGATGGGAGAAAAACATAAAGATTTTTAAGCAATGTGAGGCATAAATCACGGAGGAATCTCACTTTGCAATAGAAGAAGAAGAAAGACACGAGATCTATAATGAAGCATAAAAATATAGTAATCTGAATAATCTACAGGTATTGGGCCTGATAATAGAAAGCACAGAGGAAAAAATGTAAACAATTAGATAATCAAATAACTCTTAACCACAATAGATTTGTACTAAATTGCAATTAAACATTCATCAAAGATACATAAGGTAAAGATGATGAAAATGAAAGTAAAGAGGAACACATAACTCAAGGTTGAAAGAATTTGGAATATCCGTTTGTATTTTCATTAATCATTGTAAATGAGAAAACTTCTCTAATACAATCAGACACAAAAAAAGCCCTTTCTTAGCCTTATGAAATTGTATTTATACAAATTCACCAATTCTTGATGGTTGGTGATTTCCTAACTCCTAGGGGCTAACGGTTACAAAAATGCAGACTTGAATTGTTTGCATGGTTATATTTTATTTCTATATCATCTTGATAATATGAGTTTACAATATGATACTTCATTTCTTTTTTGAAGTATCTCCTTCTTTTGGTCTGAGACATTCAATACATTTTTCTAGAAAATGCACTAAAAATCTAGGAGGCTCTGGTATACCCTTTGCCTTGCATAGATAAAACTTTCTTTGAATCTTCAGGAATCGGTCTTCAATCTCTTTGTCAGCAAACTTAAATGATTGCAATTTTAAATTTGGCTTCACCATCCACCTGTCTATTTGGGTAACATCAATCTCTTTTAATTGTGGAATTTCGATCTGAATTTCATTCAAGTTCTCTTTGAATTTCAGTTGATGTCTTACAATATTGATCTGTCCTAGTAGCCCAGGACAATTATCTTTCCCAATGCCTAATGATCATTTGTCTAGCAAATCGAAGGTCTCTTCGCAATCATCCTTGAATTCCTTGGCCATTTTATTGCTTTCGGCTATGTTGGCCTCCCATACTTTAAGCATGATATCACCCCTGATCTTCTCTGCGACAGACAACCTTGGAGTTTCTAATACCTCTTATTTTGCCGAGAGTACAACTGCCTTTTGAAAAGTAGCACAGGCTGCTTTAGCCTCTTTTTCTTTGAAAACAATGTTATCGAAAGATTGACTTACTTCTTGGAAATAGTTCTGAATAATCTCTACTTTAGAAATCAATCTTTGTTGCTCTGCTTCTATCTTCGTATGCACCTCCACTATCTAGGCTTGAATTTTTTTTAAATCAATCACCTGACTTTGAATAGAATTCAATCTATCTTGCAACTGTCTCACTAAATCTTCCTACTAGATGACCTACCCTTGACTGGCTTGCATATTCTTATACATCTCATCCAAGCTAGACTTGAGCAGTTGAATTTCCTATTTGTCAATGACTCTAGCTTGTTCTAGCCCTTTGTTTATCTCCTCTCTGATATTTTTCTCAGTATTTTTTATTTGACTCTGCAACTGGGCTATCATTTGATTCCTCTGTTCCAATCTTCTTTTCAGATGTCAACTGTGAATAAATTGGCTGTTGCCAAAGATCCCATAGAGCCTGCTACCTCTGTGGAGAAATCTTCCTCTTCTAGGTTCTGTCCATCTACGAGCACTATGTGTTTCTTTACCATTGTGCCTCCTTTCAAATGCATTTCCTGTTTCACTACAAATTTCCTCTTTTTACTGAAAAAGTAGTCAGAGGAAGGTATCTCTTCTCTAGAGATTGGAGTAAGGTCACTTGCATATATAACTTCTAGATGAGGAGTCCCCAAAGTTGATTGTAAAGGAGTCAATGATGCAATAGGGCTTCCCAACTCTGTAGATTGGGTTTCTCTTGCTGTTTTGGGGATTTCCACAGGAATAGTTGATGATAAATAAGTAATCGTTTGACTTGACTTTGGTGGTGTTTTTGTTTGTGAAGCTTATTCTTTTTTTGAAGACGCTTTAGTCTTCTTTGGATTTTCTTCTGCAGTCTTCTCGTCAGAAGGCTTTGGTTTGAAACCTAGACGTATGCTTCCCTATTCTGGAGGAGAGGTTATTGTTTCTCCCTGCAATATCTTAGGTAACCCACTTCGTCTGTGCTTTTGGAAAGAAAGAAAGTTGGTCTGCGGGTCAGGGGGTAACGCTTGAGCTCTCTCTAATATTTCCTCATATGCTCTGGCTCCTTTGAATATGTTGTCACAGGGTGAGGCTTCATGTTCAAATGTTTTCATGTTGCAATGAGTTAGATGATTTCCCACAATTTTGTATGGGTCATGCTTTCTGAGTTCAAGATCTACCAGCTTAATTTCTTCGAGTGTTGTAGCTTCTACCTTGGAATGACCAAAGTTAAGCAGTGAAAACCTCCTAATCTGTACAGGACAAAATGGACAGAACTTCTTCTGAACTGCTTTCAATTCTGTGTCATTTCCACCTATTATTATTTGATAAGCCATCGCCCTGTACACTAGTCTGCCAGGAAGGAACTTTGGAAGTGCGTGAGGAGGAATTGAACAACTGAAGACTCTGACATAAGAGAAATTCTCTTCGATAAACCAATCAACAACTATTTTGAGGTTCCCCATGATTTTCTCTGAAATCCGAGGGGGTGGGTATCCATATAAAATTTCGTGCACAGGTATCACTACATAGTGACAGATTTCATAAAATAAATATTTAACATTCTTCTCCCATAGTTTGGAGTGATAAACATGAATGGGTTCAAAACAGGCTAGGTTCCAGCTCCAATTCATCAAGGGGAATGGATTCATGTAACAGGTAACATCCATAATATATACATACATGTAAAAGGATATAGGTTGACCTTTTGATTTTTCGATCTGGTACTCTGCAATCTCCTTGGTTAGGTTATTTGATAAAATCTTATCCCAGTTGAAAGTGTAACCCTTGACTACCTCGTGTATGATTGGCACCCATTCTGCAGGGAAATAGGTAGGGCTTTTCCTCCCAAATAGTCTACACAACATTATTGCTACATAAACCATGTATTCGTTTAATGGTGTTGTAGCATAAATGCCATGGGTATCAGCTCTAAATTTCACTGGAATTCCCCACCATTCTTTGATTATACCTGGATATGTTTGATCAAATTATGTACAATCCTTTCTTTGAAATTCTTCTACGAATTTGGCATTATAAATGTATTTAAAAACAAGGGACAATTTATACATTACTTGGATGTGCTTTGGTCTGAACGAGTCGACGACGACCTTTTGGCGATTTAGAATGCTCCTAGTCTAAATGTCTGTATTTTCTAAAGCCCAACTTATCATGTCATTGTCTAGCATGAGTCTTGACCGTGTGGCTATCTTATGGAGCTTAGACTCTGCTATATCTCTGATTTTATTTTCAGTCTTTTCATTTCCGAAATCATCGGGGCAATTCCTAATCTCATGCTCCAAGATTTCAAAAATCTGCTTCCAAGACTTGATTGAATCCACAACATGTGGCGTAGTATTGGATATAACATCTCCACTCAGATTTGAGATTTCACCGGCCTCCTCACTCTTCTTAGGTTCTTTTCTGGGTGCCATGATGTTTTTGCTAAAAATGAAAACTTGTTACAGAGAGGGAATGTGTAAGATATTTTGAATGTAACTCACTTCTTGTCTGAAAGTAAGAATGAGATTCAAAATAACAAACCTTTATCAACCCTTAGCTTGCCTTAAATTGAGCGTGATGGTACAGGCGATAAAAATTAAATGATTTAATGGGGATGGTACATCTGTAGATACACACTTTACACTAAAAACATCTCCACTAATCCGTTATAAATATTGACACATATCGGCGATTCAAAACTAGGATTTCAAAAGGAATGTCTTCGATAACTCCCGAATAGAGAAACGCGAAAAATCATTTAATATCTTTAACCCTATTTTGACGTTAAGTTAATTATGCTTAAGTGTTTAATATTCTCGGGATTTCGGGCTTCGGGGTTCTTGAGTGCATAAGAGTGATAATTCCTTTGATTTTTCCGAAATGCGACTGATTAACGATTTGTTAAGTTTGTTTAAAATTTAATTAATCATGATTAAAAAGGGATTTCGTGAAAAGCACATCGGGACTTTGAACTGTTGTTTAAGTCGAGATGGCTGAAAAAGAAAATACGGAAGGCTTAGAAAGCCATTAAAAGTTTTTTAATTATTCCTTTTAATTCAGTTTAAATTATTTTAAAAAATCACTCTTCGAGACTTCGGTATTGGGACTTTAGAGTTGTTAAAAAAATTCATACTTCGTGAATGGCCGAAACTTGAAACTTGAAACTCTTGAAAAGCTTTTTAGAATTAAGGGCAACGCCATAACCAAAGAAAAATTGAGTTTAAGATTATAAGAAGAAAAAATAAACTTTGTTTCAACATAGGCTTCATCTAGGGATCTCGTCTCCTTGTGGGATGAGAAGAACATGTAGACCAAGTGCCTTTGTTGGGTAAATGGGGTCATTAATGTGGCTCTGTGAAGCACATTTGGAGAAAACTCAAAACAAGACTTTAAGACTTCAACTTTAACTTTTAAAATTCTTCAAAACTAAATCATCTGGTGATCTCGAGTTAGGCTCAGAATAGATTTCCTTCTCTAAAACTGACCTCAGATTTGTGTAAGATAATCAAAACAAAATTAACCATTCTAGCAGGTTTTATCTAACTTTGTTCGCATCAAGGTAGATTAATTCCAATATTTCAAATTAGGGGATCCCATAAGTTTATAATGTAGATCTAGCCGAAAGAGGAATAGTTACCAGAGCATCTTGTAATTCATGTATAACAACCTGTCATATATATAGATATTGCTTCACTGCCAACGAGCCTATTCAGTACCCCGGTGAAGTTATCAGATTTCCCACATTGAATTTCCTTTCACCACTTCCATTGTTTTCTAGCATTTAAATTCTGAGATGAGGGCAATCATATAATGGATTTCCTTTCTTCATCCCTTTTAGATTAGATGGGGGCAATCAATAATGAATTTCCTTTTGCCATCTGTCTCTCTCTATATATTTTTTAAATATGGAGTGGGGGAAATCAATCAGTATGTAATATACTTGGGAAAATATCTGCTTAAAATTTAACAACAGAGCACTGTCAACTCACTTTAATTTTCTCTGGACTAATCCTCTTTCGATCTTCAAACATCTTTGGCTTCAGGGAAATTTTAAGGGAATTATTGTTGATATTTTTCAGGGATTTTTCTTGAGAGAAACCAATCAATTTATTCCTATTAGAATGACTAAGGAAGTTAGGATTAACCTATACATACTTCTGGTTCAACTAAAGTTAGAGGAACTATAAACTTTTACCTATTCTCGCTTTGAGGGTTAGTTTGTGAGTTTCCAAAGCTAAGGTGAGATTTTTCTTTTCTCAAGAAGCTTATGGGAAAGTATCCAGGATCAGGTGAAAAGCAAGATTGATCATAGTCATGGGAAAGGTAAGGGAATTCATATATTCTGTTGCATATACGATTACTCTTCATGATTTTCTTACTCAAATCTTGTGACCTTTCCTTAAGCCCTTTTATTGCTTTTTTTTTTTTAGTTAATTTTCATTTCTCTTTTTGAAAATTTCAGTGATAATATTAGCAACCATGAAATTACTATCTTACTCATTTATATCTCTTAGAACATTTTAACCTGAGTTTTCGGGACAAAAATTCATACCTTGGTAGTTCTTTGTATTTCCAGCCAAAAAGACTGTTAATTTTTTTACCTTTTTCGGAAGGTATTTAACGTGAATATCCATGCATGTCACCTTTTTTTATATTTGTAGTTTCTTGGCTTATCATTAAGTCTCTTGCAACAAGATAAGCATGATAGATGTCTTACCTAATGAAATATAAATATAAACAAGTCACAAAAACAAAACTATGTATACAATGAGAGTTCAGAAAAATATTACTGCATAATGTGCTTAAGGTACCGCCCATTGACAGGGGCATTAAGAATCTTTCCATCGAGATTTTATAATAAAAAGGCATTTTTTACCTCAGAGGATGAAATCTTGTATGGGCCGCACCAGATCTGATCAAACTTGCCATGTTTACTGGCATCTTCTTTCCTGGCTTCCCATTTTAGGACCAAATCATCAGGGAGGAATTCTTTGCCTTTTGCTTTTTGGTCAAATAAAGATTTCATATTATTTTGATATCTTTGTAATTTTTCATCTACTTCAGCCCTATTTTGCTGAAATTCAATCAACTAGTTTATCCTCCTGGTAATGCCATTCGGTTCTTCATTTGAGTCTTGCCAGAGTTTCATTACTGGCAGTGCTAGATTTATTGGTAAAATGACGTCAGTACCATATATCATCTGAAACAGAGACATCTCAATTGACCTTTTGGTACCTATCCTATTATTCCATAAAGCATATTTTAAATGCACATGCCATGCTTTCTTATTTTTGGTCAAAACCTTCTTAATTATAGTAATCAGAATTTTGTTAGATGACTCAGCTAGACCATTACCCCGTGGATAGTAAGTCGTGGAGTGTCCTAGCACAATATTATATTTTTGGAAAAATATTATCATGGCCATGGACATAAATGCTTGAGCATTATCAGTAACTATTTTTTGGGGACAACCAAATCTGGATAAAATATTTTCCTCCAGAAAATTGATCACTACCGAGTCAGTTGCGTTTCTCATAGGAATAGCTTCCACCCATTTAGTGAAATAGTCTATAGCAGTTAGAATCCATTTGTGTTGAGCACTGGAGTGTGGATGAATTTCTCCAGTAAAATCACGACCCCATTGCTGAAATGGAGCTTCAGTTTTAACTGGAACTAAAGGTAAAGTTGGGACTTTCTGCTTGCCTATAAACAACTGACAAGGAGTACAAGTTTGTACTTTAGTGTTTACATCCGCGTATAACTTTGGCTAGTAATACCCTGCTCTTAGGATATTATAATCCATTTCTCTCCAATCATGATGTCCTCCACACACTCCTTTGTGGAATTCATCTATAACCCGTTCTATTTCGGTTTCTACTAAGACACTCAATAGGAAACCCAAGGTGTCCTTCCAATACAATTTACCATCTATAATACAATATTTTATAGCATGTAACTTCAGTGTCCTAGCTTTGGATGGGGTTAATTTGCTGGGGCACTAAAAGGTTAGTAAATAAGAAATAATATCATGGTGCCAAACTTAAAAAGAGAATTTGGGTAGAATTTCGATTGTGGACACAGCGACATCGAGTTCATCTGTCTCAAAAATTCCTCCATTTTCTTGCAGATGGTTTATTCCAAGTTATTTCAAATTTGATTCATCCATCAATTTAGGTAAACCCTGACCTTTAATAATCTTAGTTGGTTTAACTTCTAGGTCGAATTCCTGGATTTTTTCTAACCATCTACCTCTCCTTTCGTCACTATCAGGCTGAACCAGTATATCCTTAACAGAACTTGTAGGCACATAAGCAATGATCTTTGAGTGCAGTACGTAAGTTCTAAAGGCCTTGAGAGATTTCACCATTGCATAAGCTTGTTTTTCCAATATGTCGTATTTCAACTCAACATCTCTGAGACTTTTACTAAAAAATGTGATAGGTTTCTCAAAACCCTCATCGTTTTTCTGTAAAAATACAACTTCGATAGTGTGTTCAGAGGCAAAAGAAAAAATCAGAAACTCCTTTGTATAATCTGGGCTT
Source organism: Picea engelmannii (assembly GCA_009831015.1). Taxonomy (NCBI): domain Eukaryota; kingdom Viridiplantae; phylum Streptophyta; class Pinopsida; order Pinales; family Pinaceae; genus Picea; species Picea engelmannii. The sequence goes on along the minus strand of ML780860.1, from coordinate 487,591 downwards.
TCTAGAACTGGTGCTTCACTTTGTTGGATTACTGAGAGGGGGGGTGAATCAGTAATAACGTAATTATAATCCTTTTTCTTCAAATGTTATATCAATGTAGAATTATTATCCAATAATGTGTAGTAAGAAATAAATAATCACACACATACACAGTACACCAGTGTTTTACGTGGAAACCCAAATCGGGAGAAAACCACAGAATTATTTTTCTTATATCTCTTGAAGAATTACATTCATTGGAATCACCAACTTCCTTTGTTTTCTAGCTGCAACTGGAAGGAGGCTCCAACCCCCTATTTTCTCAGGCTACAACCTAAGGGAAGCTCCAACTCCCCAATTATCTCGCTACAACCAAAAGGAGGCTACAACCCCCAATGTTCTCCAACTACAACTAGAAGGTGGCTACAACCACCTGTCCTTGCCCCGTCCTACCACCCTGAAGTAGAAGTAGAATGATGGAACCACTGTCACACTATCACTGTGAGATATACCATTGTAAACCTGTACCAATAAATCTGAACCATGATTCAACCATGCATCAACCTGTACCTCAACCTGTAATCAACCTGTACCATAAACAAGTGCATCAACCATGCACCAACCTGTAATCAACCTGTACCATAAACAAGTGAATCCAACCATGTACCAAGTATGTACCAATCATGTGTCAACTACTCATCAAATATGAATCATCAATATGTACCAACATTATCAACTATACACCTCATGTATGTGCACCAACTCATCAACTACTTGTCTCAACCAAGTACTCAACATGTACCACAACCAAAAGCCCTCATCAATTTCATCATCCAAATCTGATTTGTAGCTCTGTAACAGACCTGGTGTATATTATCACATTCCTGCAAACCTTCCTTAACTTTAAAAACAAGAGACTAGCATTTTCATCAAATTTTTCTTTAGTCTCACATGCCTAGTTTTGGATTAGTCAACAACCCTAACTTGAAGTAATCATAACTTTG
>ML780860.1:458188-476757 GCA_009831015.1 Picea engelmannii | reverse complement strand
CACTTTATTATTTACCTTTTAAAATCTCTTAAACCACTTTGACTACTTTGACCTTTTGGGGCTTCTAGATGACATATGAGGGTCCTCCAACTTTGTAAGGCCATAACTCTCAAACCGTGAGGAGTTATGTGACGTTCTACATAACACCAGAAATGGAATGACATGTACTATCCATATAGAATAGTATTATCTGAAAATATATCATAAATCATATCGTTACCCATCAAACAAACTTGGGTCCATTACCCAAACCTGGGGTCTCCAACTTCTCATGTCCATAACTCTCTAACCGTGAGGAATTATGTGACGTTCCACATACCACTGAAAATGACATGACAAGCAATATCCATCTAGGATATTTTCCCTAACAAATTCACTTTCCTTCATCTCATTATTCCACAATTAAGCATGGATTCTCTTACTCCATAAAGCGTCTTCCCGTGAGGGCTTTCACCATAAGGGGACCACTTTAGAGTTCATCCATATTTACTTCTTATCAACCATGACAAAACAATAATGAGTCATATTTACATCAAACAATATTGGGTCCATTACCCAAACCTTTGTTCTACGGGGCTTTCTTCAAGGGTTGACATCAATGAAAACCAACCTTAATCAACACACTTATCACTCTCTTGATACGTTGAAACGACGCTTTGGCTTCAATTTTCCACTTCACCTCATTGTCCTTCTTAAGCATATTTGTAATCAGTTTTATGATTTCAGCAAAGTTAGGGATGAATCTTCTCAAGAAATTTATTTTTCCTAAAAAAGACTGAATTTCTTTTACATTTCTAGGAATATTTATAGTATCTATTGCCTCGATCCTTTTCGGGTCAGTTTTGATTCCATCCCTAGACACTATATGACCCAAGAGTTTACCTTCTTGCATTGTGAAATGAGATTTCTTGGGATTGAGTGACAAACCAAATTTGTGACATTTCTCGAAAGTTTGCTTGAGGTGTACTAGATGTTCTGCATCAAATTTAGAAAAAACAGTAAGATCATCAAGGTAAATAGCAACAAACTTATCTCTTTCACCCACTAAAGTGATGTCCATAGCTCGTTGGAAAGTTTCCCCTACATTCATTAAAGCGAAAAGCATTTTGTCATACATAAAGGTACCCCAAGGGGTAGTGAACACATTTGTTTCTTTATTATCTTGATGAATTGCAATTTGATTGTAACATGAAAAACCATCAATCATGGACATTCTGTTAGCTCCAACTACTTTCTCTAAAACATGATTCATCTTGGGCAATAGATAATTGTCCTTAAGTGATGATCGGTTCAAATTTCTAAAATCTACACATAGTTTGATTTCACTGTTTTTCTTTCTTGCTGGGACTAAATTTTCTACCCACTCAGAGTATCTTAGTGGGACAATGATCTTGGCGTCCAAGAGTTTCTTTAATTATTTCTCTATTACTGGAAGCAGTATGGGGTTTATTTGTTTGCGTTTCTGCCTAAAAGGTTTGACACCTTGTTTCAGAGGGATTTTATGTTCCATTATTGTAGTGTCATAAGTTCTCAATTCGTCATATGACCAAGCAAAAACAACTTTATATTGTCTAAGTAAATTGACATACTTACTTTTTATTTCAGAAGGGAGGTACTTGGATAATTTAAACAACCTTCGATTTTCTTTGGTACCTATATCGCAATCTTCAACTTCTTCTAGCTGAGGTTGTAAAGTGGACTTCAAAGGGATGTTGTCATGATTAAATAACCTCTCTAGTGGAATCAGGCCTTTGGGAATTTGATTATTTTTCAAAATCAGCATACGGTGATTAGCAATCTTATCTTGAAAATCTTGGGGGTCTTCCCCTTCCTGCATGATCCAAACAAGATCATTCTGGTTTTCTTGGTCGACGTGTGTTTCAGAAAACTCATCTACCATTTCTAAACACTTTCTGAGCTGTTCGTCGTCCTCAAAAACCTGCCAATGTTGTACATTATTTTGTATAGAAGGCATATGTCTCATCTCTATATGATATTTAATCTTAAAAACCGTTGGAGGAGTGAAGGTCAAGGCTTCTTTTTCCAGCGAATCTACTTGTTGATTTTTAGCCCTAGGGATGTAAAGAACTTTCACTGACAAGAAAAAGTTCTCAATCAGATCCCAAGCACAGTTCCTATAAGATATTAACCTTGGGTTCTTAGTTTGGTATTGACGATTAATTTGTTTTATGATCAGTTCATCATCGCCGTAGACTTCTAAATTCTTAATTTTTGATTTTATGGCAGCTTCTAATCCCAGGACTAGAGCCTCATATTCACAAACATTGTTAGTATAATCAATATCCCATTATAGTCTATAAGAAAAAGGTATGATGAAATCGTCATCAGGTGCCACGAACAACACTCCAACTCCTGCTCCTTCACAAGATGAAGCACCATCAAAAAACATTTTCCAAACTCCTGAACTATATACATCTTTATTTATTTATTTTTTTGTTTCTTTAACTATACAACTTTACTCTATACATACATCGATATCATCATCAATATATGGAATACAATTCCCTAAATCTTGATCAACAATATAAACCGGGTAGTTGTTTGGGTTGAGTGGGTCACTTACTCTAAACGCCAACCTGTTTCTCTGTACAAGCGTGTGAATTTTCCTCCAAAGATTGGGATCGTGGCATACGTCATGTCGAGTTGGAGGGATCCGCCAAGTTTGGCACCCCAGGACCTGGATAACAACATGCCATTCGAGGGTATATCAGCAACAACCACATCCATTATAATGCTTTTTGCAGGTATCTGTCCAAGATTGACTACTAAGTCTTTTATCATGCCTATACATTTAACTTTTCTTGAATTGAATGAATACAAATCTCCGTAAGTTCGAGTGATTTCAATACCAAGTCTATCCATAATAGATTTAGGAATTACATTATGAGAGGCTCCAGAATCCAACATGCAATTATGGAGTAGGTGATCGTACACAATTAGCGTGATATAGAAAGGGGCAACAGTATCTCTGGCACCTTCGAAATGTGGGCCGACAATTATATTAGGCTTGTCATCTTCTAAGTTTATAACATCGGACTGGCTTTCATTTTCTAAAAAACTAATTATTTTAGCAATTTTCTTTCTGTATATTGGGTTTTTTTCCAGTTCGACAAGAGGTATAGGAATTTTGATTTCATTAATTTGATTTTCTAGATTACAGTTTCGTATTGTTTTGTCAATCTTTGTGGTTTGGGCTTCTATCCCCTTCTTTTTAGCTTTCTTTTGTTGTGATGTTTTTGCTTCAGTTAGAAGAACCTCCACTTTCTGTGTGTTGACGACAGGTGTTTCTGTTGACTTTGTCTCGGTAGGCTGTGTGTCAGTGATCTTGGTTTTTACAGTCCGTTTTTCAACAGTTTTTTAGGCTGCTTCGTCTGTTTCGCTCCTTGGCAGGATATTTTTCACTGGGGTGGTTGTGAAACTTATGTTTCTAGGCCTTAGATTGTACTTCTGGTGGAGTTCGACCATTATATCATTTGTGATTCCTTGATAGGTTGAATCTTCTATAATATTGTTGTTCTTGTTACTCTCAGATCTGTGTTCTGTATTTAAATATTTTTCCTAATCTTGTCTTGTCAAATAAGGTTGTTGACAGTCATCACCAATATTATTTATTTCTTCTTATAATTCCTCAAAATCTTCCATGTCTTCTCCTCCTATAAAGTTTTCACTTTTAAAGGGGGCTTGGATTTTTTGATCCTCATTCTTAATTTGCCTTTGTTGTGTTTGAGGGTTAGGATTCCTTCTAAAACATTTTCTGGGAAAATGATCACTCTTTGATTGATCTAGTTCCATTCTTGAGATATTGTTTGAAAATTCTTTAATTATTCTTGCCATATCGTCCATCTTGTCTTCCAAAGATCTTCAAAATCCTGAGGGTCCTCCTTGTTCTCTGTACCTTCTGGTTTCTTTGTTTCCTGTTTCAAAATTGGTTTTCAGCTTTCCTGATGCCATCATATTTGATTCAATTTATAAGGCATCATCTTGCATTTTAGTGAGGTCTATTGATCATCTCTCCATTAACAATAGGGAAAAATTAGGGTCAAAATCCCCAACAAAAGTTACTTTCGTTGCGGGTTGGGAAGGTTTGACCTCGGATAGAATTTTATTATAAAATTTATTAAACCTTTGGGTAAAATCGAGAACTGATTTAGAGTTTTTATTTATCAGAGCCCCAAATTCAGTTAGATAGTAGAGATGGTCTTTCCTTTCTCCCCATTGTCTGATAAAATCATTTTTCAGTTCATCGTATGACCGTATTGATCCTGCTGCTAGACCTCAGAACTAGGTTCTCACCTGTCCTTCAAAATTCTGAACCAGGAGTCTCGAATAAACATCCTCATGTTCAATATCAAGGATTCCACAAATTTATCAAAGAAATTGATGTGTTCAGTTGCGGTTAAATCAACTTATCTTGTGAATTTCGACAGATTTTTCATGTAATTTTCAGGTAGATCGTGGAGAGGAACTCGGAGGACCAAAGGAGCATACCTAGTAGCCACTTTGGAAAATATTTGAGTGAGTGGTACTTGACTACTTGCTCCTCCTCCCCCAACACCGCCTATGGCTCCACCCCCAGCCCCACCTCCTCCGCCCGCAGCCATTAATAGTTTAGAGGTTGAAAATTGGAGATTATAAGGAGGACTTTTAAAGGGGAGTGGTAACCCTTTGGTTGTGCCTGAATAGGGAAATATAGTGTGAGGAAACTCATCGTTGAGGGAAAAAAAAATTGAAAAAGAGGGACTTAGAAAACGGGGATTGGTTTCTTCAGAATCATAGGATGAATATACGAGAGAATCAACAGGAGTCGAGTCAAGATATACATGATATTGGTCGAAGTTCCGAGAGATGGGAAACCAAAATTAGGGAAGTGAAGAGATGTCAATCGAAATGGGTAGTGAGACAGATCTTTTACCTCTATTAGTGAAAGAAACAGTTGAGAAAGTCTTAGTTTTAAATTAGGGTAAAACCAATCCAGGCTCTAGGGTTACAATTCTATCGGTGGATAGTTCTCCGCAAAAAAGGTGGGGTATTTGAAATTTCAAGTAGATCCTTAGTGTTCAACGGTGTGAATTTAGGTTGATAAATCTTATTTGTCGATGAAGCAGTCTGTTTAAGGTATCTTCTTGATTTTAAAAATTTTTCTGGGTCAGATACATGCGAAGTCTATTTGTCATCTGGATTCTTTCTGGTATTATTTCGTTTAAAAGCCAGTTTATTAAATGTAGAGTTTCCAAGTGAAAGATGAAAGTAGCCTTATAAAGTTCTCAATCTTTGTTCACTATTAAGGAAAGAAAATATCGATGTCATTCTTCCCAGGGAAAAAATAATTTCGTTACTTCGCTCCCTGACAACAGTGCCAAAAATATGTTGTTCCAGAGTTTATACTTAAGGCTTTAAAAGTATAAAGTCTAGGCATCCGAAAAATGTAGAGAAAGTTAAGGTATAAAAAGTATCAGTTACTAAAATGAAAAGCTATGGCTGGTTTCTTAACTGTCTCTGTCTATCTTCCCAGTGTTCCTGGATGCGTATATCTCGTTCAATTTCTGCCCATGAACGTTCTATTTCAACCCAAGTGTTTGATGTCTGTAAGATGGTGTTAAATAATTTTAAAGAAATACTAGTTTGATTGGAAAGGTCGGGCTCTATATTGGTCTGTCTCGTAACAGGTACAGTCATGAGGGATAAAGGTTAAAAATTCTATTACTTTGTTTTCAAGGTTTTCTATTTCTGTTTTTGATTATAAGAGAAAAATTCCCAAACTCAAATTAATAATATAACAGTTTCAAAGGTCGTTTCCCGTTCCTGAGTCAAATTCGAAAATCATGAAAGTGATGGGAGAAAAACATAAAGTTGTTTAAGCAATGCGAGGCATCAATCATGGAGGAATCTCACTTTGCAACAGGAGAAGAAGAAATATAAGAGATCTCTAATGAAGCATAAAAATATAGTAATCTGAATAATCTACAGGTCTTGGGCCTGCTAATAGCAAGCACAAAGGAAAAACTGTAAACAATTAGATAATCAAATAACTCTTAACCACAGTAGATGTTGTACTAAATTGTAGTTAAACATTCATCAAATATACATAAGGTAAAGATGTTGAAAATGAAAGTAAAGAGGAACACATAACTCAGGGTTGAAAGAATTTGGAATCTCCGTTTGTATTTTCATTAATCACTGTAATTGATAAAACTTCTCTAATACAATCGGCCGCAAAAAAAAACCCTTTCTTAGTCTTATGAAATTGTATTTATACAAAGTCACTAATTCTTCATGGTTGGTGATTTCCTAACTCCCAGGGGCTAACGGTTACAAAAATGTAGAATTGAACTATTTGCATGGTTATATTTTATTTCTCTATCATCTTGATAATATGAGTTTACAATATGATACTTCATTGCTTTTTTGAAGTATCTCCTTCTTTTGGTCTGAGACATTCAATACATTTTTCTAGAAAATGCACTAAAAATCTAGGAGGCTCTGGTATACCCTTTGCCTCGCACAGATAAAACTTTCTCTGAATCTTCGGGAATCGGTCTTCAATCTCTTTGTCGGAAAAATTAACTTATTGAAATTTTAAATTTGGCTTCACTAGCCACCTGTCTATTTGGGTAACATCAATCTCTTTTAATTGCGAAATTTCGATCTAAATTTCATTCAAGTTCTCTTTGAATTTTAGTTGATGTCTTACAATATTGATCTGTCCTAGTAGCGTAGGACAATTGTCTTTTCCAATGCCTAATGATCCTTTGTCTAGCAAATCGAAGGTCTCTTCACAATCATCCTTGAATTCCTTGGCCATTGTCTTGCTTTTGGCTATGTTGGCCTCCCATACTTTAAGCATGATATCACCCCTGATCTGCTCTGTGACAGACAACCTTGGAGTTTCTGACACCTCTTCTTTTGTTGAGAGTACAACTGCCTTTTGAAAAGTAGTGTGGGCTGCTTTAGCCTCTTTTTCTTTGAAAACAATGTTATTGAAAGATTGACTTACTTCTTGGAAATAGTTATGAATAATCTCTACTTTAGAAATCAATCTTTGTTTCTCTGCTTCGATCTTCGTATGCACCTCCAGTGCCTGCGCTTGAATTTTTTTTAAATCTATCACTCGATTTTGAATAGAATTCAACCTATCCTGCAACTGTCTCACTAATTCTTCCTGCTGGGTGACCTGCCCTTGAATGGCTTGCATCTTCTTATAAATCTCATCCAAGCTAGACTTGAGCAGTTGAATTTCCTGTTTGTCAACGACTCTAGCTTTTTCTATCTCTTTGTTTATCTCCTCTCTAATATTTTTCTTAGTATTTTTTATTTGACTCTGCAACTGGGCTATCATTTGATTCATCTGTTCCAATCTTGTTTTTAGATTGCCAACTGTGAATAAATTGGTTGTTGCCAAATCTCCCATAGAGCCTGCTACCTCTGTGGGGAAATCTTCCTCTTCTAGGTTTTGTCCATCTACGAGCACTCTGTGTTTCTTTACCATTGTGCCTCCTTTCAAATTCATTTCCTGTTTCACTACAAATTTCCACTTTTTACTGAAAAAATAGTCAGAGGAAGGTATCTCTTATCTAGAGATTGGAGTAAGGTCACTTGCATATATAACTTCCCTAAAAGTTGACTGTAAAGGAGTCAATGATGCAATATGGCTACCCAACTCTGTAGATTGGGTTTCTCCTGCTATTTTGGGGATATCCGCAGGAATAGTTGATGATAAAGGAGGAATCGTTTGACTCAACTTTGGAGGTGTTTCTGTTTGTGAAGCTTCTACTTTTGTGAAGACGCTTCAGTCTTCTTTGGATTTTCTTCTGCAGTCTTCTCGTTAGAAGGATTTGGTTTGAAACTTGGAGGTATGCTTCCCTGTTCTGGAGGAGAGGTTACCGTTTCTCCCTGCAGTATCTTAGGTAACCCACTTCGTCTGTGCTTCTGGAAAGCAAGAAAGCTGGTCTGTAGGTCAGGGGGTAACGCTTGATCTCTCTCTAATATTTCCTCACATGCTCTGGCTCCTTTTAATATGTCATCACAGGGGGAGGCTTCATGTTCAAATGTTTTCATGTTGCAATGAGTTAGATGATTTCCCACAATTTTGTATGGGTCGTTCTTTCTGAGTTCAAGATATAGAAGCTTAATGTCTTTGAGTGTTGTAGCTTCTACCTTGGAATGACCAAAGTTAAGCAGTGAAAACTTCCCAATATGTACAGGAAAAATTGGCCAGAACTTCTTCTGAAATTCTTTCAATTCTGTGCCGATGCCACCTGTTATTATTTGATAAGCCACCTCCCTGCACACTAGTATGTAAGGAAGGAACTTTGGAAGTGTGTGAAGAGGAATTGAACAACTGAAGACTTTGACATAAGAGAAATTATCTTTGATAAACCAATCAACAACTGTTTTGAGGTTCCCCATGATTTGATTTGAAATCTAAGGGGGTGGGTATCCATATAAAATTTGGTGCACATGTATCACTACATAGTGACATATTTCGTAAAAGAAATATTTAATGTTCTCCTCCCATAGTTTGGAGTGATAAACATGAATGGGTTCAACACAGGCTAGGTTCCAGCTCCAATTCATCAAGGGGAATGGAGTCATGTAATAGATAGCATCCATAATATATGTAGACATGTAAAATGATACAGGTCGACCTTTTGATTTTACCATCTGGTACTCTGCAATATCCTTGGTTAGGTTATCTGATAAAATCTTATCTCAGTTGAAAGTGTAACCCTCGGCTACCTTGTGTATGATTGGCACCCATTCTGCGGGGAAGTGGGTAGGGATTTTCCTCCCAAATAGACTACACAACATTATTGCTACATAAACCATGTATTTGTTTAACGGTGTTGTAGCATAAATTCCATGGGTACTAGCTCAAAATTTCACTGGAATTCCCCACCATTTTTTGATTATACCTGGATATGTTTGATCAAATTCTATAAACTCCTTTCTTTGAAATTCTTCTACGAATTCGGCATTATAAATGTATTTAGAAACAAGGGATAATTTATACATTACTTGGATGTGCTCTGGTCTGAACGAGTTGACGACGACCTTTTGGTGATTTAGAATGATCCTAGTTTGAATGTCTATATTTTCTAAAGCCCCACTTATCATGTCATTGTATGGCATGATTCTCGGTCATGTGGATACCCTGCTATATATTTGAGTTTATTTTCAGTCTTTTCGTTTCCGAAATCGTCGGGGCAAAATATGCCTCCAAGACTTGATTGAATCCATAGCATGTGGCGTAGTATCGGATATAACATCTCCATATGGATTTGAGCTTTCACTAGCCTCCTCACTCTTCTTAGGTGCATTTTTGGGTGCCATGATGTTTGTGCTAAAAATGAAAACCTATTACAGAGATGGAATGTGTAAGCTCTTTTGAATGTAACTCACTTCTTGTCTAAAAGTAAGAATGAGATTCGAAATAAAAAACCTTTATCAACCCTTAACTTGCCTTAAATTGAGCGTACTGGTACAGGCGATAAAAATTAAATGCTTTAATGGGGATGGTACACCTGTAGATACACAATTTACGCTAAAAATATCTCCACTAATCCATTATAAATACTAACACATATCGGCGATTCGAAACTGGGATTTTGAAAGGAATGTCTTCGAGAACTCCCGAATAACGAAACGCGAAAAATCATTTAATATATTTAACCCTATTTTAACTTTAAGTTAATTATGCTTAAGCATTTAATATTCTCGAGATTTCAGGCTTCAGGGTTCTTGAGTGCGTAAGAGTGATAATTCCTTTGATTTTTCCGAAATGTGACTGATTAACGATTTGTTAAGTATGTTTAAAATTTAATTAATCATGATTAAAAAGGGATTTCGTGAAAAGCGCATCGGGACTTTGAACTGTTGTTTAAGTCGAGATGGTCGAAAAAGAAAATATGGAAGGCCTAGAAAGCCGTTAAAAGTTTTTTAATTATTCATTTTAATTCGGTTTAAATTCTTTTAAACAATCACTTTTCGAGACTTTGGTATTGGGACTTTGGAGTTGTTAAAAAAATTCATACTTTGTGAATGGCCGAAACCCGAAACCTGAAACTCTTGAAATTTTTTTTATAACTAAGGGCGGCTCCATAACCAAAGAAAATTTGAGTTTAAGATTATAAAAAGAAAAAATAAACTTTGTTTCAACACAATCTCTGGATCTATAGGAAGGGAACCTAAAATACTTTCGTATGGAGGATGGACAAGAAGGTCCATCTCTTTTCCTATCTCTTTATTGATGCTTTTAGGCAGTCTAGATATCTAGAATTTAACTTCTTGTTGGTTCTTGGATCTAGGGAGGTTGTATTTCAGGTATTAAGGTGTTGAAGAGATAGTTAGGTTCCCCATTGTTAGCATGGGGTTGAAAATGTTTTCAGAAAGTTTGTTTTTTGGATGGAAAGTTACAGCGTTGTCAAAATTTTGTATTTGTACAGTGATATTTTATATAAATAATATACAAGCGAATTTTTTTATGTGAAAAAAAAAAGTAACTCCAAGTTAAAAAAAAAAATAAGAAAGAAAGAAGAAAAAAAACAATGCACTTGAATCCTATGCCAAGCGGCCTATTAGATACCCTCAACGTTAAGAAGTTTCTATCTCAAAAGTCATTGAAATTATTGGAAGATTATAATGAAAAAAAGGGAAGAACATAAACTTAATCTTTAAAACTTATGAATGTTAAAAAAAATTGAAAGTGTAATTACAAAAAAAAATAGAATTCCAAGAAACGGTTACGCTTTTAATCAATTACACTCAAAGATTGGGGACCCCTTGAACCTATTTTTGCATTATTGTAGAATATTTAAAGGGTTTGTTTTAAGCAATTGCACACTAGAGAAGCAATTTGTAATGCAAGTTGAAGAAAATGTTAATGTGAATGTTTGAGTTTGATTGAATACATGTGATCCTTCATTTTTAGAATGTTTATTTTAGTTAATGGACAATGAATGTTTTTGTGGATTCATGTTAATACGTCTTCTATTTAATGTTTTTCATATTAACCTTCAAATCAATGAGATGTAATGTGTAATACCATTGTATTTATGTGATTGATGTCTCTAATGAGTAATATTTATTTGAATGAGTTGTAATGTTTGTAAATGTGGATGAACCTACACATATAAGATCTAGCTAGCAAATGACATATATAGTTTGCAGAAAAATGAGAAAAGATGGAAACGAGAGAGAGAGAGAATCAAATAATTGCATTAACTATATTCCACACTGAAAGAGTGAATAATTTACAATAGATATAGGTTATATGAGTAACTATGCACCATAGTAGTGATCTAGAGAGATCTAGACACTCACTAAGAGACACTGGAGTGGACTACCACCTAGTCCTAGTTAAATAATCCATGCAATCATCCGTTAACTAAGACACATGTGTGGAAGTGAGAGAGACACATGCAACTGGTGGTGATAAAACCGAGGTTGCCATGCATGCGTGACTTCCACTAGTCTAACTGAGTGTAAATGACTCTGAACTGAAGAGGAACTCCCTATTTTGTAGGGGAATATTCTCTAGAGAGAATATTCTCATCTAAGGAATCGTTCTCAACATTGGACTATCAAACTTAGGAAAATAATTCTAGGCGAGTGAGTAATATCTCCAACAATGTTCAAGTTTATGTTTATAGTTTTTTAGTTTCTTTTCTATGATTGATGTCTCTAATGAGTAATATTTATTTGAATGAGTTGTAATGTCCAAGTTTATGTTTATAGTTTTTTAGTTTCTTTTCTAGATTTTTTTTTGGATTGAGGAGCATTTTAGTTTTTATTTTCACAAATCTTTTCTTTCCTATTTTGCATTTTATTTTACTTGGTAAATAAATAAATAAAATTTATATTTCATGTTTTGCATTTTATTTTATTTAGTAAATAAATAAATAAAATTTATAAAAGTACAATAATATTAAAAAATAAATTTAATAGTCAGTATTAAAAATTAGAGGGTTTAGTCAAATTTAGCTAGCACAATTAGTTTCGATGTGTCTCATTCTACATGACGATATAGGTTCGAAACCCACCACTACCGGGAGGAGAACCTAAAAAATCCATCCATGCTAAATGTTGGTGTGGCCCAGGCCGGGTGAGATCTCCGAGTGATTTCAATGACTTAAATGTCCTCAGGTCGTGGTTTCTTAGCCATAGGCTAGTCCCGCGAGTCATGGACATGCTAGCAAACAAAATAAAAAATAGAGGATTCATTATTAAGGATAGAAGTTCTAATTAGCATTGCCTTTTAACTGTTAGGAGATTTAGACACTTAGGAGTTAGTTAAGATCTACTTGGTCTATTGTGTCATTAGGTAAAAGTGTGTTTTCTAGTGTGTTTCTTTAGTATGCAATAGTATGCATTTGTAGTTAGGAAATCCGACAGTCACGATATGTTCCCGGCATAGAGTGATCCGATGGTTCATACTCTCCTCAATCTTAACGACCATTGATCCATGGCTTAGCACCCAAATGGTCCATGATCTCTATTTAAAGAGCATCGAGGTTCATTTGCCAATGATCGATTGTGAGAAACTCTCTTGTAAAATTTCTCTGTAATCTTTTCTTTTCATTAATAAACTGCTCCAAGTGGTCACATTGGTTGGGGTCTTGGATGTTTCCCCGTAGGGGTTTTACCACGTGAAAACATCGGTGTGCTGATATTTGATCTGGGTATGTGAGTGGTTACTGAAGGTGTTCTTCCTTTGTTGGAATATCTTTGTTTTCGAACATGGTATCAGAGCCTGTTTGAAGACCTGCTCCTGTTGTAGATCGAGATCATGAAGACGAGTTGACTCATCTCTATTTTCTTTCATTTTCATACATTTATGGGCCAAGAGTACTGTTCCATTGCATCTGGAGCACTCGTTTCATTTAGGAACACTTTTCGTTTCACTCGAAAAGGTTTTCGTTTTCCCAAGATACGACCTCTACAGTCAGATCCGGAGGTATAAAGCCTGAATACACATTTTTTAAATTTCTACAAAGTTTTATTTTGGTTTGTATTTTTTTTATTTTTGGGTTGCTACTCTTTTAGATATGTGTATTCTCTTTTCCCTGTTCCCTGTTCGATCTCGGCAAATCAGAAAAAGATAGGAAAAGGTGCATCTTCTGGGTAAGCTAACCGAGATCTAACCCTTGTTGTCAGCAAGAAGCGAAATTTGTTTTCTTGTGTGAAAAGAGTTTTTTTTTTAGCATGCTCTCCAAGGCCATATTCCACAACAACAAGAAATATAGGGGTCCCAAACCCTCTCAGACATCTTTTTCTCGAAATGGAGACAAAGGAGAAAAATATAAAAATAAGAAGACTGACAGACATTGCAACTTTTGTGATAAAGATGGTCATGATGAGTCCAAATGTTTCAAGAAGATGGCAGCTTTAGAAGCTATGATGAAGAAGCACAACATCAATATTTATCCTACTTCTTCTTCTTCTTCTAATTGACATGCACTTTCTGCTTCTGGTTTCTCCTTCATTACACCTTCTACTTATACTTCTGATAAGTGGCTTATTGATTCTGGAGCATCTTATCATATGGCTAAGGATAGAGACATATTTTCTACTCTAAATGAATGTAACACCAATAAAATATTTGTTGGTGATGATAGATCTCTTAGTGTTAAAGTATATGGAAAAATACAAGTAGAAAATGGCCATTTCAATGATGTATTATGTGTTCCAAGTCTTTCTTGTAACCTTCTATCAGTATATCAAATCACTCATTCAGGTGAAGGTAAAACCGTAGAGTTTTCACCTCACCAAGTTGTAATCAAGGATCTAAAAGATCCTAATCATGTTCTTGCAACTGGAATTGCTGATGATATTACTAGGTTGTACAAGTTTGACAACTTTGGGTCATCATCTTTTTCATCAGTTTTTATTGCTCCTAGCGATGACTTGAGCAAACTTTGGCATGAGCGGTTTGGTCATCTAAACTATCGCTCATTGCAACAACTATGTAATCAACATATGCTGGCTAGTCTTCCTCTTGTTTCATGCAAAGATGGTGTTTGTGTCAGTTTTGTTCTCGGCAAACATCACCGGGACAATTTTGAAAAATGTGCCTCTTGGCACGCCTCGGGTCCTTTGCAGCTTGTTCACAGTGATTTGTGTGGTCCACTTTCTTCTCCTTATTTTTCTGGGTGCAAGTATTTCTTAACTTTAATTGATGACTTTTCCAGACGTACTTGGGTTTACTTCTTAAAACTTAAGAGTGAAGTTTTTGACAAGTTTTTGGCCTACAAGGCCCTTGTAGAAAAACAATATGGACATCAAATTCAAAGGTTAAGAACAGATAATGGAGGCGAATATGTGAACAATAATTTTACAAATTACTGCACTACACAGGGAATCCAAATGAAACACACCGTTCCATATACACCACAACAAAATGGTGTTGCTAAGAGAAAGAACCGCACATTAAAAGAAATGGCTAATTGTATGATCCAATCTAAGGGATTAAGTCTAAAGTATTGGGTGGAATCCATCAACTGTGCAAATTACATAGTAAATCACACTCCCACAAAGGCTCTTAAAAATATAACATCGAAAGAAGCTTGGACTAAAATTAAACCATATGTAAGTCACTTCCGTGTATTTGGCAGTATAGCATGGGCTCACATTCCTGATGAGAAAAGGAAAGCATTGCAGCCTAAAAGTGAGAAGTGTATATTTTTTGGTTATTTTGAAGATGTCAAAGGCTATAGACTTCTTCAATCACATTGTAATGAAATTATTATTAGAAGAGATGTTAAATTTGATGAAAATCTCTTGGCCTGCAAGCCTAATTCGATGTTTGTGCCTTCTTTGGCCTGCGAGCCTAATTCAACGGTTGTGCCTTCTTCGGCCTGCGATCCATCTTCGACGTTTGTGCCTTCTTCTGATTTGGTTTCTTCTTCAGATGATGATAGTGAGGATGAAAATCCACCTCCGCCTTCTCACCCTCCTCCAGATGAGTCCTTTGAACCTGAACTAGCACCAGCTCCACCGCTTCCTAGATGGGTCCGTTTAACACGAGAAGCAGCTGGTGATATTTTCAGTGATCCTTCCTATCAACATCAGACACATTCATAGTTCCAACGAGCCTCTTCTCTTTTGGCTCAAGTTTTAGAAACTCATGATCTAGAGACATTTGCAGAAGCTTCATTTCATCCATATTGGGATACAACAATGAATGAAGAGTGTTGTTCTTTAATGGAAAACGATACTTGGGATCTTGTACCTCTTCCAAAAGGAAGAAAACTTGTCAGATGTAAATGGGTCTATAGAACTAAATATGCATCAGATGGAAGTGTTGAAAGACACAAGGCTCATTTATTTTCCAAAGGATTTTCCCAAGTTGAAGGAATTGAATATCATGAAACCTTTGCCCCTATAGCCAAAATGAATTCCATCCGCCTTGTTCTTGCCCTTGCTCCCTCACATAAATGGGAGGTCCATCAGATGGATGTTAAATCTGCTTTCTTGCATGGATATTTGCAAGAAGAAATATACATGGAACAACCTCCTGGCTATTCCCAAAATGACTCTAGCCTTGTTTGTCGCTTTAAGAAATCTATTTATGGTCTCAAGAAATCTCCCTGAGCTTGGTATGCCAAAATGGACACCTTTCTTATTGCCACTGGATTCTC
This sequence comes from Picea engelmannii, assembly GCA_009831015.1. NCBI lineage: Eukaryota > Viridiplantae > Streptophyta > Pinopsida > Pinales > Pinaceae > Picea > Picea engelmannii. The sequence goes on along the minus strand of ML780860.1, from coordinate 461,101 downwards.
TAGATACCATTCTGATCCTAATGCCTATACCAAGAAAGTAGGAAGCCATATCATAATCCTTTTCCTTTATGTTGATGACCTTATCCTTACTGGTAGTGACTCAAAAATTTTAAACCATGTGAAAACCAACCTTAAGAAGAAATTTGAAATGAAAGACTTAGGATTTTTGCACTATTTCCTTGGCTTCCAAGTTTTGCAAACCAATGAAGGAATTTTTCTTTCCCAGTCTAAGTATGCTTGTGACCTTCTTCGTCGCTTTCACATGGACGATTGTAAGCCAACCCCTTCTCCCTTTCAGTCTGGAGTCAAGCTTACTGCCACCTGTACTTCTGCTGAAGTTGATGCCACCATGTTCTGTTAGTTAGTTGGTAGCCTCTTATACTTGACTCATACCCGTCCTGATCTTTCCTTTGTTGTTGGTCTTGTTGCCCGGTATATGCAAACGCCCCATGAAAGCCATTGGAAAGAAACTAAAAGGATACTTCGCTATGTTTGTGGTACAATTTAGTTTGGGATACATTACAGTTCAGGGGAGACTCCTTTATTGGATGGTTTCACTGATTCATATTGGGTCGATGACCCTGATGATCGGAAGTCTACTGCAGATTATGTTTTCAGCCTTGGTTAAGGAATTGTCACTTGGGCTTGTAAGAAACAATAGGCTATTGCACTTTCTTCAGCAGAAGCAGAGTACCGAGCAACGGTAAATGCAAGTCAGGAAGCCTTGTGGCTTCAACATATCCTTTCAGAGTTTAGATTCCAACACCAGCATCCGACCAGCCTTTGGTGTGAAAATAAGAGTGCCATCAATCTCGCCAAAGACCCAGTTCAACATAAGCGTAGCAAACACATCGAGCTACACATGCACTTCATCAAAAAGCTCATTCATGATCAAGTTATTGAAGTGCTCTTTTTCCCTACAGAAGATCAAGTTGTAGACCTTTTCACAAAGTCTCTTACAGAAGTGAAGTTTTCCAAACTTCGATCTATGTTAGGAGTTCATGAAGTTGTCATTAAGGGGGGATAGGCTCTAATGCCTCCTTCCTTCTCCTATTGTGTCACTATTGTAAATCCTTCAATCCTATCCCAAGTTGTTCTTAAGGGGGGATGTTATTATATTTAGACACTTAGGAGTTAGTTAATATCTACTTGGTCTATTGTGTCGTTAGGTAAAAGTGTGTTTTCTAGTGTGTTTCTTTAGTATGCATTAGTATGCATTTGTATTTAGGAAATACGACGGTCACAATATGTTCCCTACATAGAGTGATCCGACGGTTGATACTCTCATCGATCTTAACAGCCATTGATCTGTGGCTTAACACTCGATTGGTCCATGATCTCTATTTAAAGAGCATGGAGGGTCATTTGTCGATGATTGATTGTGAGAAACTCTCTTGTAAAATCTCTCTGTAATCTTTTCTTTGCATTAATAAACTGCTCCAAGTGACTGTGTTGGCTGGGGCCATGGATGTTTCCCCATAGGGGTTTTACCACGTGAAAACATCGGTGTGTTGATCTTTGATCTGGTTATGTGAGTGGTTACTGAAGGTGTTCATCCTCTGTTGGAATACCTGTGTTGTCGAACATTAACCTTGCAAATTCATCCACATTATATGGTAACAAATTTATTGATCATTAAAATAGCATTAAAGGGAGGGAGGATGGAAAACCAACCCATTTAGAACCATTCTATACATTTTCAGTCAATCATATGTCTCAACATTAAATCCCTAAATGGGTAACAAATACTTTCTTAGCTTTGAAAATACATTTACATGACTTTCCTAATAAGGCAATGAAACACTTATCAAAATCCAATGGTGAAGGTGACTTAACTGCACTTGAACATATTATTGTCTATAAACATAGTTACGAACATGATGACAACTTTCCAAAGTTTTCATTTTTTTACAGGTCTTATTTAGTCGCTATTTTTACTCACGTTTCAAAAAGTGGTTCTATGAATAGTACAATTTTTTCTTCGAGGTTAATATTACCACCTTTTGGAACCATGGCCTTAACAACCTCGTAATTTTTTCTAACAAAATCATTAAAATCAACCACCAAATCGAAATGTGGTGTCAAGAGAAACACCTTTTTTTTTGGAATCAGAATGACAACTTCTTTGAAATTATGGCCTTAACAACCTATATCATTGCAACCAAAACCTTAAAATCAACCCTAGAATCGAAAAGTGGTGTTCCGAGTTGTACCCCTTTTTTTAAGGTCAAAATTGCAACTTCTTTGAAACCCCATGACCTTGAAAACTAGTATCCTTGCAACAAAAATCTTAAAATCAAACCTGGAATTGAAAAGAAGTGCTACACGTAACAGTCTCCCTTGTTTTTCAAGGTTAAAATTGCAACATTATTGAAGCCATAACCTAAAAACTTAATGTTGTTACAAACAAAATAACAAAGAAAAAGAAAAAAAACCATAAAATGAGACAAACATAGGAAAAAAAACATAAAGAAAATGGAAAAAAAAAAATAAGAAGAGAAAAAAATGGATTTTTTTTTAAATAAAAAAAATATTTTTTTTAAAGATACTTTTTAAATTAAAAAAAAATCAAACAAAATTTTCTAGCATCTTGTTAATTATTAAAAAATATTTATAACAAATTATAAAAATATAATAACAAAAAACCATGTGAAAAATATATATATATCCCCCTATTTTCCTTGTTTCTCACAACCTGCACGCCCCCCCTCATAATCACCAACCCTCTCCCCTCACATGAAAAAAACCATAAAATGAGACAAAGGAAGGAAAAAAACACGAAGAAAATGCAAAAAGAAATCAAACAAGGAAAAAACATGGATTTTTTTTTTAAATAAAAAAAATAATTTTTTTAAAAGATACTTTTTAAATAAATAAAAAAATCAAACAAAATTTTCCAACATCTTGTTAATT
>ML780860.1:433713-458028 GCA_009831015.1 Picea engelmannii | reverse complement strand
TGAACATTTCATGTGAGGGGTGAGGGTTGGTGATTATGAGGGGGGCTGTGCAGGGTGTGAGAAACAAGGAAAATAGGGGGTGGGATATATATATAAAACTTAGCATTTGGGGAGGGGGTGGTGATTGTGGGGTTTTTTAGAATCATCCATTCTACTTTACTTTTTCCTAATCTTGAAGATCAAAAATATTTCTCTATTTTACTAGCGTAAAGAAGAGAATCGTATAGCTAAATAAGAAGTAATTCTCATGAGATGCATAATGAACTCGGGCATTAGGAAATCCCCAAAACACCATAGAAAGAAATAATCTATCACCTTTGTGACACCAAGAGGGTTGAAGATGAAAAACACTTTCTCCTAGAATGCCCTGTGTATACCCAACTTAAATCCCAATTTCAAAATATTTGTCACAATACCGACCTTCCTAACCTTCTAAGTCATCAAAACTTTAGTGATCTTAGAACACTTCTCTGAATGCTTTTCAAGAATCGAATTAACATTTAAAAAAAATCCAAGTAATCTCTTACTTTTCTTAAGGTTCGATAGATCAATTTTGGTCTCAGTGGACATTAACCATCATCATCATCATATACATAATTTATTTATTTTAATTAAAATGATGCCATGGTATTTTTTAACTTAATTGAAAAACTATCTTAAAAAAAAAAAAAAAATTATTAAAAAGAAACATGTTTCCTTTGGTGGGTTCTTTTTCCATTTTCTTCATTTTTTCATCATCATTTTTATTTGTTTTTCCTATATTTTGAGTCTTTTTCATTTTTTTTTATATTTTGTTTGCAACAACATTGGGCTTTTAGGTCATGGTTTTAATAATGTTGCAATTTTAAACTCGAAAAAAAAGGGGGGTTGCTACTTGTAGCACCTCTTTTCGATTCATGGGGTTGATTTTCATATTTTGGTTGCAAGGGTACTGGTTGTCAAGGCAATAGGTTTCAAAGAAATTGCAATTTTTACCTCAAAAGAAAGGAGGGGTGCTACTGGAAGTGCCACTTTTCGATTCTAGGGTTGATTTTGAAGTTTTGGTTTCAAAGGAGTTGCAATTTTGACCTTGAAAGAAAGGAGGGGTGCTACTGGAAGTGCCACTTTTCGATTTAGGGGTTGATTTTAAATTTTTGGTTGCTACGATACATGTTGTTAAGGCCATCATTTCAAATAATTTGCAATTTTGAGCCTGAAAATAAAAATGATGTTTCCCCTAGAGCCACCTTTTGATTTGGGGGTTGTTTTGTTGGAGTTACTTCACACACACCTAAGATTTATTTTTCCTAAGGTTTTTCCTTATTTATTAGTCATAATTAGTCATTATCCAATCTCCTATATTTTAGGGGAGAATATTCCACCTAGAGAATATTCTCTTCAGTTGACACTTCAGTTTGACTAGTTGAGCTTGTTAATAATGGTAGCTTCAGGAGGTATGAACCTCTATTGTGACCTATGATGAGACTAGAATACTCTGGAAGGAAGCAAAGAAATGAAGAAAACCCTAGACAGGTTGTCGGCTACAGAAATATATTTAATATGAATTTATTAATACCCAGAAGGAGAAGTTGGCCCCAGTTAAACTGCCCAGACTACTATAAATACAGGGCGCTAGTTCTCATTATTCTCATCTCAGCAGTTACAAAGTGAATTGGATCTGTGCAGGTGTAGTTGCAGCTTGTGCGCAGGTTTCTGGGAAGGTGTGTGCTAGCCTCTGGGTGGGATTATTTGATCAGCTTGGGTTCTATTATTGCTTGGTGCATTAGCCTATCTTGGCTATTGGATTGTTACTAGGATTATCTTCTCTGTCAAGGTCAAGGTGCTCAGAGGGTGGCTTTAGCCTGTGGTTCGATGGCGAGGGTATCGTCAATGGTAAAACGAGCACAATCTTCTATATTCTAACAGGTTATGGGCCCACACCCACTTCAGTTAGCCTAAAACGCTGGAAGGAAGCATAGCCACTAGATATTGAGCTCGTTGAGGAACTACCACTAGGGTTACTAGCAGGAGCATCTTCCAAAAACACTACAGCTAGAGTTACTAGCAGAAGCAGTTGCATAAACCCTAAATCTCCGATCCGGCACCTTCTGATGGAGCATATCACCCAAGAAGAAGATATTCAGATATGACCTAACTCAGTGCACCTCTTGGCTCTCTCAGAAGACAGAAATGACAAAGTTGAAGTTTTGGATCAAGGCATGACCAGTTACCAGTCAACCAAAGACATGTGTGAAACACTACTCAGCACTTACCGGGACGATTGAAGATGATATGTGGATAATCGATAGTGGAGCTTCTAGGCACATGATGGGAGATCAAGACAGACTCTCAAATCTAAATGAGAGAAAGACATCGTACAAAGTGGAGCTTGGAGACAAAATCACTTACCCCATCGAAGGATCTGGACAAGCCTCTGTCAAGCTGGAATCAGGTAATCATGTTCACTTAAGAAATGTTTTATATGTACCTAGTTTAGAAAATAATCTTGTATCAATATCATGTTTAGAAGACAAAGGAAACAAAATAGACTTCATGGATGGAAAGGTGTTATCATGGCATAAGAATTCCAGCATAGAGGATGCTAGGGTTATTGGAAGTCGTGAAGGAACTCTGTATAGACTATTAGAGAGAAATGAAGAAGCTCTAGTACATGACAAAGTCAACCCTAATGAGATTTGGCATAGAAGGTACGCTCATATCAATTATCAAGCATTACCTTTCCTTAGAAAAATGGTTGAAGGAATACCAGAATTGAAATCCACACATGAAGGAATTTGCAAAGGATGTTCCCTTGGGAAGAATATCAAGAAACCATTCCCAAGCAGCAACAACAGATCCAAGGAAATCCTAGATCTAATACACTCATATGTTTGCGGTCCAATGCCAGTCAGATATCTAGGAGGATCTCTCTACTACGTAATCTTCATAGATGACTATTCAAGAAAGACGTGGCTGTACCTACTGAAATCAAAAGACGAAGTATTCAACAAGTTCCAAGAATTCAAGGCAGAAATAGAAAACCTTACAAACAAGAAGATCAAGACATTAAAAACAGATAATGGAGGAGAATACACCTCGAAGGAGTTCATTGCATTCTTCAAATAAGCAGGGATTAGGAGGGAGCTGACTGTTCCTCATAATCCTCAACAAAATAGTGTAGCAGAAAGAAAGAACAGATCTATCGAAGAAACGGTAAAAGCCTTATTGAACGATCAAGGTCTATCCATGTTTCTATGGGGGGAAGAAACAATGATGACAATATATGTACAGAACAGAAGCCCTCATCACATATTGAAGGACATGACACTAGAAGAAGCATTCTTAGGTAAGAAACCTAACATAGAAAATCTAAGAATATTTGGATGTTCAATTACTCTCATATTCCCAAAGATAAAAGGAATAAACTAGAACCCTCGGGAAAGAAGGGAATATTCGTGGGATATAATGATTCATCCAAAGCCTATAGAATATATATTCCATAACAACACAAGATAGAAGTTAGCAGAGACGTAACGTTCAATGAAAAGATGGCCTTCAGGAAATCCATCGAAGAAATTATAGAAGAAGAGGAACTTGAAGAACCAAATGAAGAAAACACAGAAAATGAAGATAATGAAAAGGATCAACCTGATCATCCTATGGAACCAGGTGAGAACATTGATTCAGATATCATACCAAAAACCAAGAAGCGACTAGCTTGGCTTGAAGCTACATTACAAGACGCAGAAAGAATCAAGGTTCTAGAAGGAACATCCAGAAAGAGTAAGAGACCAAAAAGATTCTCAAGTTATGCAACATACATGACGAAACTTCTAGATGAAGAACCTACTACATTTGAAGAAGCAGTACAAAAGGGAAAATGGAAAGAAGCTATGGCGGAAGAACATCAATCCATTATGAAAAATGAAGTATGGGAAATTGTACCCAGACCTAAAGAAAAATCAGTGGTAACCTCAAAATGGGTATACAAGATCAAACATGTAGTAGACGGAAGCATGGATAAATATAAGGCAATATTCATGGCCAGAGGGTTCTCCCAAAAGGAGGGAGAAGATTATGACGAAAGCTTTGCTCTGGTGGCAGGTATACCTCCATCGAAGCTATCATATCTCTTGTTGCTTCCATGGGATGGAATCTACACTAGATGGATGTAAAGATAGCCTTCCTCAATGGAGCTATTGAAGAAGAAGTGTATATTGACCAACCTCAAGGATTCGAGGTACATTACAGAGACACTCATGTTTGCAGATTGAAGAAATCTCTTTATGGACTCAAGGAAGCTCCAAGGGCTTGGTACGCCAGAATGGGCAACTATCTAACAAGACTTGGTTTCTCCAAGAGTCATGCAGATCCAAACCTTTATTACAAAGTCGTGGATAATGCACCTATGATTCTACTATTATATGTTGATGATCTATTCATAATAGGTGAAGAATCTCTAATTATCCAGTGCAAGAAGGAATTAGCCTTTAAATTTGATATGAAAGATCTAGGTCTCATGCATTATTACTTGGTACTAGAAGTATGGCAGAAGCGTGGTGAAGTATGCCTTGGACAAGGAAAGTACACAATAAAGATCCTTCAGAAGTTTGGAATGATGGACTGTAAGTCCATAGACACTCCTATGAATGCAGATATAAGAAAAGTGAAAGTCCTAGATTTCGATCCAGTAGATCCATCTCTATATCGACAACTAATTGGATCATTGATGTATTTGGTAAATACTCGACCATATATTTTCTTTGCTGTAAATACATTAAGTCAGTTTCAGGTGGAACCTAGACAAGAGCATTGGATAGCTGCAAAGCATGTCCTAAGATATATTCGTGGGACAATAAACTATGGCTTGATATATACCGCATCCAGTGATATCCAACTTCAAGGATTCACAGACTCTGATTGGGCAGGAAGTGCAGAAGACAGAAAGAGTACTTCAGGTATGTGTTTCAGCTTGGGCTTTGCTATGATATTTTGGGGCAGCAGGAAACAAAAGTCTGTCGCACTCAGTACAACAGAAGCAGAGTATATGGCAGCTTGTGAAGCATGCACAGAAGCAGTATGGCTAAGGAAGTTAATCTCTGATTTATTTGATCAGACTCCAGAATCGACCATAATATATTGTGATAATCAGAGTTGTATAATATTATCAAAATATCCAGTGTTTCATGAAAGGTCGAAGCACATTGAGATCAAATACTACTTTATTCGAGATAAAGTCCAGGAAGGAGAGGTAAAGATCGAGTATATCCCCACTGATGAGCAGACAACAGACATCCTGAAAAAACCTCTATCCAGAATCAAGTTTGCATATTTCCGAGAGAAGATGGGGATCGTGGAAATAACTCCCTTAGCTGAAAGGGAAGATTCTCCAAGCTAGGAGAAGGTACGGAAAAATATTCTTGAAAAAGATTTATTTTTGTGATTTAAATAACTCTCCAGTTAGGAGGGAGCACTGGAAATATTATTTATCTTTGTAATTGAAAAATAGTCCAGATTGGACAGATTATTTCCTGTTCGGAAAGTGGATTGAGATTTCTGATGGACAGTGACTTCCCATTGTGGTTAACATGGGAGGCAGTTTGATTGCTGATGTATCATAGACATCGAATTCCCATTGTGGTTAACATGGGGAGTGGTCTAGGGCAGTCTCTCTTCTTGAGGGTTACTCAAGAAGACTGGCCCGCCTCGCCGGACAACGATTTCTCATTGTGATTAACATGAGGAATGGGTCGTTTTGGAGGTTGATGCAAGACAATATTTTCCTCTTGTGGTTAATGGAGGAAATGGTCCAGATAGTGATTCCTTAGGGTTATACATTCTCTCCAGGGCACACTTTGATTAGTGTAGGAGGAATGGCCCAGGGTGGGGAATGGTCCAGGCTCAACAATTAGGGACAAACATTCCTTAGGGTTGTACATTCTCTCTAGGGCGCACTTTGATTAGTGTAGGAGGAATGGCCCAGGGTGGGGAATGGTCCAAACATTCTTTAGGGTTTATGCATTCTGTCCAGGGTGCACTTTGACTAGTGTAGGAAGAATGGCCCAGGGTGAGGAATGGTCCAGACTCAGAAATCAGAAATAATCCTTCTTCTTTGTTTGAGAAGAATGGGGCAGATAGCCCATTGCTGATGTTCTATACTGAGGGTAGATATTCTTTCATATCTCACAGACGTGAGTGAAAGATTGGCCCAGATGATTCAGTTTATATCATAACATTGTTTCTATGCAGGTTGCTATTAGATGTTTGTTATGAAGAGTATATGATAGTAGATGTAAACTACTGTGATTGATATGTTCCACTATTTTTGAGGCAGATATTCCTTCAGAGCTCACAGATGTGAGTGAAAGATTGGCCCAGATGATTGTTATGGAGACTGGATGTCTCAAGACAATAGAGATATATACTATTGTGGTGGATTTGTTCCACTGTTTGTGACTATGTGTCATGATTTGAGTAGTTGCGTACTACCTTGAATAGACACAGGTGTGTTCTATCAATTAATATTGTACCAGTTGTCATAGGAGATTATCCAGTTGGATAATAATGACAGTGCTCGTGTTGCTATCAGTTGAATGGTCTGTTGTGCTTAAGACCATACCTCCCTAGCTAGGAGGGAGTGTTAATATTATGGTAGCTTCAGGAGGTATGAACCTCTGTTGTGACCTATGACGAGACTAGAATACTCTGGAAGGAAGCAAAGAAATGAAGAAAACCCTAGATAGGTTGTCGGCTGCAAAAATATATTTAATATGAATTTATTAATACCCAGAAGGAAAAGTCGGCCCCATTTAAACTCCCAGACTACTATAAATATAGGGTGCCAGTTCTCATTATTCTCATATCAGCAGTTGCAGAGTGAACTGGATCTATGCAGGTGCAGTTGCAACTTGTGCGCAAGTTTCTGGGAAGGTGTGGGCTAGCCTCTGGGTGGGATTATCTAATCAGCTTGGGTTCTATTCTTGCTCGGTGCATTAGCCTATATTGGCTATTGCATTGCTACTAGGATTATTTTCTCTATCAACTTCAAGGTGCTCGGAGGGTGGCTTCGGCCTGTGGTTGGGTGACGAGGGTATCATTAATGGTAAAACGAGCACAATCTTCTATATTCTAACAGAGTTGAGTCTAGATATTGTATTAGTTTTTTCACCATGAAACATTGGGATCATTACCATGCTAATACGTACTTTCCTTGGTTTCATCACCAAACTGACGCATTACCCTTGATAACTGGATCTACTCCTCACTACACTCTATTTCAGTCAGTTAACTAAAGACCGATTGACTAGTTAACTCAGCTAGGTGGCAGTTCACTCCTGTAACTTCCTGAGAGACTAGACTAGGTGGAATTTCACTCCTGTAACTATTGGTGTGTGTCCATATCAGTCTAGAACACCACTATGGCACATTGGTTCTCCTCCAGTGTGCATTGATTGAGTCATACAAAGTATATCTTGTGTAAATTATTCATTATTCATTACGGTTAATGAGAATTCTTCCATTCTTTCTCTCTTGCTTCTTATTTATCAATTTCTCTCTGCAAATATGTGTAGTATTTTCTAGCTAGATCTATTATGTGTAGGTTCAACACATTTACATGGCATCAGAGCCGATGGAATTCTAAGAAAAAGATACACCAAAAATATTTGTAGGTACAAAAGATTGAAGACAACAGAAAGATAGATTTCCAAAAAGAATTCATTCTTACACCTTACAACAACTTTGCATGGAAGGAGAGAATAATTATTCATCTTCAAACCAGAGGATTGTATAGGTTAACCTTGAATATAGTTACAAAACCGACATCATTCATAGAAAAATCCTAGTATTTAAATCGAATGGATAAAGCACTCAGAACAATTTGCAGTCTTATTTCTCCCGATCTCCTTTTTCACATATCTTCCTGTAAGACTCCCAATGAAGCCTAGACCACCTTGGAAGGGATCTTTGGAAAACATGATGAGATGAGGGAACACATGATGGAGGTGGAATTTCTCACATTGCATCCAAAAATCTTCGACAATATCCAATATTTCTTTACAAAATTCAAGTATTTATTGTCACAACTCAAAGCTTGCAGGGTTGATAAATCTAAGGAGGAGAAACAAATGGTTCTCACCATTCTCTACAAAATTGGTCCTGAATTATCTGTTTTCGTATCAACATTCCATTCAGTCGGATTCACCTCTGAATCCACCTGGAAGATTCCTTCTCTTGAGGACTTTATCAAATCCCTGACACAAGATCAAACCAAGCTCATCAACTTGGGAAAAATCAAAGGCCCAAAGGCGCATGCACTTATTGCGCAATATGGAAGCCATAAATATTAGAAATATAAAGATAAAGACAAAAGGAAAACTCATGCACATATGAAGAAGGAAGGGTACACAAAACCCTTCACCGATGCCTCCGGATCCAAAGGGGGAAAGGGAAGAAAAGGGCAGAAATGCACGTACTATGACAAAGTATTCCATCCAGAATTTGCATGCATGCAAAAAAAAATAGATCTAATGTCTTAAATACTTGAGAAAAACAACCTTGGATATTGCATCCCTGAGGGTGCCAAGAAGAAGAATCTAGAAGATCAGAATCCCAAGAATGGAAATTCTAGCCATACCTTGATTTCCATCAACTCCTCTCCTGATGCTTGGATCGTAGATTCAGGAGCATCACATCACATGGATGACACAACAACAGTCTATTCTTCATTTGATGCATGCAAAGGTCCTCTTATTCTGATGGGGGACAACTCTCTAGCCGAATTCACCAACAAAGGAAGGATTGAACTCACCAACAGAAGCTTCGAGACTGTGTTGCATGTTCCCAAACTTTTCGTCAACCTTATTTCCATGTATCAGATGACGAACTATGGCACCAGAAAGAAATTCATATTCACACCAAATGTAGTGGACATCTATGACATGCAAACCAACTCCAAGGTTTCTACCGGTGAGGTAAATCATTAGTCTAGATTTTATACATTTTATGAATTTATTGAACCAGATTCTGCTTTAATGCTTACTCATGTTGATGAAAGTAGTAGGATATGGCACAAAAGGTTTGGAGATTTGAATTTCAGATACATACAACAAATTAGCAAGAAAATATTGGTTGATGGTCTACCAGACATCCATTTCTCCAAGGGAGTATGTGTAACACACCCGACCCCTAGGTGCTCTTTTAAGGGGTGGGGTATCAAAATTTTGTTTCCCTTAACTCTCTCTAGGTTCCCCTTCCACCAAAGTGTAGGTTCTTCCAAACCCACAGGCTCTTTCCTAGCCCCTTTGAAGGATTTGAATAGAAGGCGCATTTACTAGTGCAAGTTTAGTTACACCTAGTACAACTAAGATTAACTCACTTAACTACACTTATAATTCTGTTACAACTCCAAATCACTCAGTTATAAATGAGATAATAGATTAATATTTATTGTCCAATTTATTTAAGGGAAAAGTAAATTAGATACATGTTTCTTGTTAACTTTTCAACACTCCCTCTCAACAAGAAAGGGATTATTCTTCACCCCAATCCTGTCTCTATGATATTTGAATTTTCTCCTGGTGAGCACCTTCGTCAGAATGTCTGCATCTTGATCTTCCGTAGGAATGTATTGAAGCAACATGATCTTCCACTGCACACAATCTCTGAGATGATGATATCGGATATCTATATGCTTATATTTGTCATGAAACACAGGATTAATCGAGAGTTTAATGCAACTCTAATTATCACAATAAATCACTGTCGGATCTAAATGAGAACCAAACAAACCACCCAAGATCTTTCTCATCCAGATAGCCTCACATGCATCTTGACTCACTGCCATGTATTTTGATTCCATTGAATTGAGTGCCATAGATATTTGTTTCCTGATGTACCAAGAAACAACTGTAGATCTGATACTAAAGATCCCCCCTGGTGTGCTCTTTCTGTCCATTTCGCTGCTTGCCCAATTTGCATCCGTGAATATATGCAACTTCATCTCATCCATCTGTCTGTACCATAATCCATACTCAGATGTGCCCTTCAGATATCTCAGGACATGCTTACCCGCCTTCCAAAATATTTTGGTAGGCTTAACCATCGCTTGACTTAGTTGGTTAACCACATAGCAAATGTTCAGTCTTGTGTTCACTAAATACATTAGCAAACCCACTAGCTGTCGATGGACAGTAGCATCCACTACCTCTCCGGAAGTAGCATCCTCTTTCCTCCAGTTTACTGGAAGAGGATTATCCATGGGTTTGCAGCCCTCCATGTGAAACATACCCAATATCTCTCTTGCATACTTGCCTTCTAACACAAAAATTTCACCATCTCGCTGCCATATTTCCAATCCAAGGAAATAATGAAGAAGGTCCAAATACTTCATCTCGAAATCCTTTGCAAGGTCATCCTTGCATGAGTGTATCAGTTGCTCATCACCAGTCAGTATTAAATCATCAACACAAAGAACAATGATTAAGAGCTTACCCTCCAACAAAATTTGGTATAGGTTTACATCCACTTCACTTTTAGTGAAGCCCAGTCCGGTGAAATAATTGTCTATCCAAGTGTACCAAGAACAGGGTGCTTGCTTCAACCCATACAGTTCTCTCTTGAGTCTTCACACATCTGAATCCCTGTCAAAGGTCCAAAAACATTTTGGTTGTTCAATGTACACTTCTTCCTCAATGATCTCGTTGAGGAACACCGTTTTTACATCCATCTGATGAATGTGCCAGCCCATCTGCGCTGAGAGTGCAAGGATGGATGTTATGGAAGAGTACCTTGCGATAGGTGCAAAGGTCTCATCATAATCTATCCCCTCGATCTGTGAGAAGCCTCGGGCCACAAACCTATCCTTGTATTTCTCCACACTCCCATCAACATCTTGCTTTACCTTGTAGATCCATCTCGAACCTACCACTAATTTTTCAACCGGTCTTGGGACAATTTCCCATGCACTGGTTTTGAAAATGGAGTCATACTCCTCTACCATAGCATCAACCCAAGTGGGATCCTACACTACTCCCTGGAAGGAATATGGTTCAGTCACAATACATTTTCTCATGAGAGCCATGTATCCAGCAAATCGATCAGGAGACTGTCTCTGTCTGCGCTATGAAGTCGGGGCTCCTACATTCTGTGCAACATCTAGTCTCAATACGTCAGCTTCCGTGGTGCACTTTCTTCCATTTCTGATGGATGGCTCTGCTTGAGTGGTTTCCTCCACTCCATGAACCTCCTCATGTGGCTGATCCACATCTTAAGACTCATCTTTGGGAACCAACAACTCCTCTTTTGCATGCAAGTCTAGCTCCCTCTCAAGCAACAACTGCATGGATTTCCCCTCATCGAATTTTATATCCCGTCGCACAACAGTCATCTTACTGTTCGGAAAATACACATGATAATTATGGGGTGTTTCTGTGTACCCCAAAAATATCCCAACTTCAGCAGTTGGTTCCAGCTTCTTCCTGGAATCCTTGGTCACATGCACATAAACAGATGAGCCAAAATTTTTAAAATGAGAAACATCAGGTTTCTTACCAGTGAAAGCTTCTTCAATTGTACTCATGCCAAGTATTCTATGAGGACAATAGTTTTACACATAAACCACAGTATTGCATGCTTCTTCCCACAAATGCATTGGTAGGCCCTGATCATGCAACATCACTCGTGCTGCACCCACGATCGTTCTATTCTTTCTCTCCGCGACCCCATTTTGTTGTGGGTTATGAGGTGTTATGAGTTCTCTTCGAATTCCTTCTTTGCTGAAGAAGTATTTGAATTCATTAGATATGTATTCTCCACCATTATCGCTCCTTAGAGCCTTCACTTGCTTCCCCGACTCTTTCTCCACCAATCCTCTAAACTCACAGAACTTTGAGAATGTTTGATCCATCTTCTACATGAATAATATCCAGCATTTACAATAAACGTCATCAACAAAAATAACATAATACCTATGTTTTGTTGTTGAAGAAACCGAGAATAGTCCACACACGTCTGTGTGAATTCTCTCCAGGATCACCGAAGCACGGTTCTCCTTTTCATGAAAGGTGGAATTTACATACTTCCCCATAGTGCACCTCTTCCACTGATCTAACTAAGAAAGTGTTCCCATTGGAAGTCCAATGCATATTTGTTGCATGATCTTCAAGGCTCCATGATGAAGATGGCCCAATCACCTGTGCCATAATTTGCCCTCATCCCAACTCACCACTCTTTTTGCCTTGCCTACCATGGCACCGCAACAATCTACCTCTAGCATGTAGATATTCTTAACTCAAATCCCTATCTTCTTGACTTGACCCTTTGCTTTATGTCGCGGGAAAGATTTTCCATCACTGAAAACAACGTCATATCCTCTATCCTCCAACATTGCGACCGAGACCAGGTTTTTCTTCAGACCTGGAACATGCATAACATTTTTCAATTGAAATGGTTTACTTGACTCCCTCTGAAAGGTAATGGTACCAATACCAGTCACACTGTATCATCCATCATCGCCCATCTCTATATGCATTCTGAGATCTTTCCCCTCCAAGTCACTGAAAGACTCTTTATCTCCCTTCATGTGGTAGGAAGCGCCACTATCCAAATACCACATTGATCTCGATGCACTTGAAGCCATGCATGCGATCAAAGAGAAGTTAAGTTCAAATTGCAAGACAAGAGCCTCACCAGTTGCAGCTCCAACAACCGTCTTGTTCTTCCTCTTCTGTGGATAGTTAGTAGCGAGATACCCATGTTTGTGACAGTGAAAACACTTCACTTTGGACAAATCCAGCTTCTTGACTTTAGACTCGGATTTTGAATGGAATTTCTTCCCTTTCCCTTTCCTTGCCTTGGCAGTCAAAGAAAAATCCTCTTCATCATCACGCTTTGATGAAGATCCATCTCTGGTGTTCCGCCTGAACTCCTCTTGCACTAGATCCGACCATAGTCATTCCCAATCTGGCAATTTTTCCCTTCCATTGATAGAGTCTTGATAACTGTGCCAACTCTTGGGAAGTCCTAGGAGAGCCAAGCTCACCAAATCTTGCAGTGATTGTTATTCCCACACTTCCAAGCTCATCCTGACATTGGACAAACTTTGTGATATATTTTGGAATGGTGTCGCACTTCTCCATATTGATCTTCCTAAGTTTATCTTTGAGCGCCAATTTCCTATGGTCACTGTTGTTTTGGAACAGATTCGTCAAAACCTTCCACATTGCATGTGGTGTGGCTTTCCCATGGAGACTTGAGACAATGTGGTATCGTACTCCCTCCAACAGAATCCTCCTTGCCTTTGCCACTTTCTTTTTCCATGCATCAAGATTTGCAGTGTCTATCGAATCTGGCTCAGGAACATCTTTTTCAATGTAATACTTCAAGTCATTCTCTTCGATTACTGCTTCCATCCTGTCCTTCCAAGAAATGTAGTTCGAGTTTCCCTTGAGTGCATACTCCAACCTCAAGCCATTGGAATCCATTTCGATCTTGAATCAACTATCACACCAAGAAAGTCCTGCAAATTCGAATGTTATCCAACCACAAACTCAACTGCTGCAATTCTTCTTGCCCTGGGAGGTTCGCACCCCACCTGAGAGTAGCCCAAGGGAAGTTCACACCCTACCAGTGTCTAGCCTTCGAACTCTTGGAGGAAGTTTGCACCCTACCAGTGTACAACCTGCGAAAATCACAAGGAAGTTCACACTGTAATGCATAGTGGGGTGAGGAGGTTTGCACCTCTCCTTTGAGCAGCCTGCGAGAATATTGATGAAGTTCACACCTCTCCTTTGAGTAGGGTGTGAGAATTTATTCTCGCATAAATGCATGATGTTTTCAGTACTAAGGTTCGCACCCTGCCAAGGACGGGACCTGCGAAAATACTATTATTTTCGCACCTCACTTCCGTGGCTCCATGGCTCTCATACCATGTAGAAATTTCAATACAAATTAATTATTTCCTGCGATTCTCCTGATCTAAAAATTATATGCCACTGTTAAATACAAAATCGCTTCTACTATTATTCTTGCGGAAAATTAAACCACGATCACAAAGGTGAAATATCAAGAACACATAACAAATGTTTTTTACTAGGAAAGCGTAAAGCTAAAAACCCCACTATCTTATATTATGTATATCATGGATCATGAAACAATCCCATACAAAACTCTAATCCAAGAGATCTCAGTACAATACAATTGTCTCACACTGTCATACAAAACTCAACAAATACATGTGCCAATTTATGTGTCCAGACAGCCTGCCTCCTCTGTGCAATCGCTGCAATTAGAATTCTCACAAATGAATTCGAATTGCCTAGTTTTCACATGCTCATGAGCATATCCACTACATGTGTGATTGCATGAGTGCACGTCACTCAAATCAAAACTGATAGCCAAACTGTCCCTTTCACTTGTTATGTCAACTGGGTCTCCACTGGATCCGACATGCATGTAGTTAACCGTGGCGAATCTTCAGTTGCATGTGAGTTCACTGATTGTGAATTAATGAATAATTAATTCACTAAACTCTCACTAGTGCAAGTTCAGTTATAACTAGTAAAACTAAGCTTAACTCACTTAACTACACTTATAATTCTGTTACAACTCCAAATCACTCAGTTATAAATGAGATAATAGATTAATATTTATTGTCCAATTTATTTAAGGGAAAAGTAAATTAGACACATGTTTCTTGTTGACTTTTCAATAGGGATATTTCCCGAGCATCCTCAGATCTATTACCTAGATTAAGTTTGGGACTTTGGGACTAAGGGGGATTCACCTCCCGTGCGGTGAATATGCTCAATTCACCGGACCCGCAAAGTCCAAAGGGCTCTAAGGGTTAACGCCCACATTCCTTCTCCAGATTCAACGATCATGAAGAACTTCATCTCCTCCCAAACTAATCTCATCCATTCATATTCTAAAGGAAAGGATATCTCCTTTTGGGGCTTCAATCTCTCTATCCTTCCTAATATTTTTTATCTCCTTAAGTACTTAGGTATTTTGCGATATTTCTCCTGAACTTAACACTTAGAGAAATCTTCTACACATCCCTTGCACTCATTTATCAACTCTAGAGATTAAGGGAATTATCAGTCTCTGCCCATCTCCGAGAGACTCTATGCATACATGCACTACCTCTCATGATCTTAACTAACTCCTTCCTTCAAAACGACTGGGAGTGTCGGCATGCACATGTGAGGCTATGCCCAAGGTTAATAAATTCACAGTTCATTTATTTTAACTTGAGCCACCATGGGGCTCAGGCATTTACGTGTACAAGGCAGAGAATTCCTTATTTTCTTAAATACACAATTAGGCATAATTAAAGGGATACAATATAACCATTGAGCAAACATGCACATCCCTACAACATTCATAGGATGTCCAACTTTAATTCACAATTACCGCTTAAATACACAGGATATGAGAATACTTATCTATTACAGGTTGTAGCCAACTAACTGACTGTGGGTGTTTTCCTTTCCACCCAAACATAGGCTCAGAGGGATTCATTCTTAGCGCTCTAACCACCCCTATGCCAAGCCATGATATCACTAGGGAATTTATGCCAATTCTCAATGATCCTTTCTCTTTCACATCTTTTGCGAGGTTTATCAAGCGCTTCTTCAACATCAAGCTCACGACCTTCTGCTCAGGTCCTTTTCTCTGCATACTCTCAGATATTTCTCTCTCATTCATGACCTCGACGAGGTTTATTAGATTCTTCCTCAGCATCAATCTTTTGGCCTTCTACTCGTTCTCTACGGGAGATTTCCTCGCATTCTCCACTCTTCTTTTTATTCTCTGGTGTGCCTTGCACGCACATCCGTCCTATCTTGTTCCTTCTATCAAAAGGAAACCTGGGTCAGTTTGGGTCTACAGGACCCTATGGTACTTCGGGCTGACCTTCTGCAGCTAGACTATGCTTCCATTCATGGGGTAGTTGATGGTTCAGCCACCAATCCTTTTCTTATTAATTGATCTCTTATAGTTTTCACATTCTTTCCTCTAGTGATATCATGGGTAGTAATTTCAAGGCTTCACCCCACGGTCAGTTATTGGAAATTCAAACAATAATACATTTACATTGTTCCCATGCCATAGCATGGTAATCCTAATTAATTATTAATTACAATTTGGGGGAAACAGGGGTGTTACAATCCCCTCCCCCTTAAAAGGAACACTGTCCTTGGTGTTCTTTCTCAGTAACACCTGTCATGACTTTCTCATTCAACCACTTCATAAGTCTCGACCTTCTTTCTTGGTCAGGTCCTTTTTTAGACTCTTAATATTTTTCACCTTCCTTCAATAATTCTTGGACAACAAGGACATTAATCATAGTCTCATGCGAAAACATTTTACTGTTGCATAAAATTTCTAGAATACTTATCTACGTAGTTTGTGGATTTGTATCCACGTGGCTATCTTGTTATCCAGGCTCATTGTTTTTCCTTGACATACCCATTGTGTGCATGATCCCAATCAATAGTTTACAATAACTATCAGAGTCTCTTCTTCCTTTCGGTCACTCACCCTCAAGGCCTAGGCTCAGGCATCCCCTTCTCTGTTATACAGTTCCTCGGGTGATCCATCTTTCCTTGCCAAGTTTTTCTCTCATAGGAAGAATCCCAGAGACTTTATCGAGCCTTACAGTTGAGGAATCCCTTAGAATTTATCTACCGAGGCGTCCCTCAGGCTTGTTTGACCTCAACACAACATATTCCAGGCAATCATGGCTTACCATGGGGTTCTCATGGTTCAACAATGGCCTTCTTCATGCTTTTCAGCTGGATCGACTTCATCCATCCTTTCTGGAAAGATATTTTCTTCTCACCTCTATCATAGGTATACAAAATTCATGAGACATCATCACAATTCTAATTTTCATAATTTTATTGCAAATCTGTCACCCACGGATTTTCCAATTTCTTCATTGATTTTCATATTTGTTCCACACGGAACTGGATTCACAAGAATGGGACTTCCCTCCCCATAGAATTTTTGCTCAATAGGAAATTTCTCTTCCTTGTGGGATTACAATATATATATATATATATATACTTGTGCATTCTAACAGTTGCACCACATATATATAAACATGGGAGGAAAAAAAAATCATTCCTTACCTATGCATCATTTAATCCTACCAAACCTTTCAAAATGCAATTCAGGTATCAATTGACTTTAATGAATGTGCCAAAATTCGTTGCCACATTCATACCCAATGCACCCTTGCATTGATTTCAAGTTTGCCAAACTTTATGACAAGCACTCTTCCATGGTGTGTTGGAGCTTAGTCAGGATCTTCACCACATCGCTTATTCATTCTTGTTCATTATTGTAGTCGGGTTGTGCTTCCTACTACAGGTTGGTCATGATCCCAGGTCGGCACATATGCAACTATAAGTTTCTCTTAAATGCACCCAAGCATTCTTTCCTCATTAGTAACCAAGGTTCCCACACTCATGGCCATCCAAATTTTCTTTCCTTTGACATCCATACAATGTAAGTAAAACTTTTGGAAGGTCTTACTTCCTCAATGGAAGGTCCATCATCTTCCCTTCATGCAAACATTCATTTCCTCAAAGAAATTCCATGCAATGTGCTAGCTATGAGAACCTTTATTCCCATAGAACTAGTCCTCATTACCACAGTCTAATGCAAAGTGCTAAACTCTATATTCCTTGATTGGCCTAGAGGAACTCCATTTTCTCTCCATGTGACTGAGAGTTGTGACCTAGGTTCTATTCTTTTCAGGAACTATCCATACAGCTCCCATGTCCAGGTGCTATGATCCTGGCTAAATCCCTTGTGTGCAAATCGACGATGTAGATCCATCTTCCCCCAAATCCAACGACTGCAAGGGATTGCAGAACCTCAACTAACTCATAGTTTAAATCTCCTCTTGATCTCCGCAATGAATACAGGTTGTCTCATCTACGATCGGATCCCAAACTCCAAACAATGCTATATTGAATTTAAATTACGAGTATAGGTCTGAACATTAACCCGTGTGCATATGAAATCTTTGCATTGATTGCAGGCCCTCGATCTTAGCCCTCGATCGATTTTAAACCACACGATTTCTAGATAATAATAATTCCAACACAAAAGTGTTTGAAAGAGAATCTATATTGAGAATATAGCTTCGATTTTCTAACTTCAACCACAGAACCCAATCACAGTACAAGTTTTATGCGACATTAATGTGTGGGTTCCTTGCAGGTTCGCCCACCTATCATTCACAGATCGACATTTCACAACGATTGTAGAACCCCAATATGCTCACTCTTTATCGGAGAGTTCAATCTCCGCAATCTGAAAAGTGCTCACCCGACTCTTTTAATCGTGGTCATTGATCATCCACCCCGACGAGATCAACGGTGCGGGTTGATTGTGGGCCATGAACTAGTACGTCTATTAATTTCGCCTTTGCATCCAACAATGATCTCCGACCATCGATCTAATCGAACGACTGGTGTTTGATCCGTTAACTCCAGTGGATATTGAAGTCGATTTGATGACTGTGATCGGTCTTCTCTCCAATGAATGACTCACATTCATCTCCTTTGTCAGGTTCTTGATTAACCTGATTTGATCAGGGGTTTCTTCCTGAATCATACTCTACTTGGGTATCTGTGGCATACAACTACCTTTCAAAAAATTTGTGCATAACGTTAAGAAAATAAAAAAAAATTAGACATGTCCTAGCACATATTTATGCACTTCATAAAATTATCCTTAATGTTTTCATGAGTGAAACACAAACAAATCTCGATTTTTTCTACAACAATATGACCATTATCACTATGGTGCCAAAAAATTCACTTTCATCCACGTACCAACTCTCTCATCCCAGAGAAAACATAATACTCAACAAGAAAATAATTGAGGGCTCTCCCCTTCTTCCAATTTTTTCTACATCGCCTGGGAATTTTCAGCCCAGCTGAGTTATCTCTAAAGGCCTCACTGCCTTTTATTAACATGGCTTCAACCAATCCTATTCAATCAAACATACTAATTTATTCATTCATTAGTCTTCTATTTATTACATGATGCTTTCAAAATGTAATCCAAGATTCTTATATATATATATAAGCTTGTATCTCACTGCTTAATTCTCAGCAGTTATTAAGGTTGTGACTCTGTCCTCCTAACAGAGTTTTCACATAGTTCTTCCACAAGGAACTCCCTCAGCATGCAACTTCGTTATTGCATGTCCATCACTATCTTTGATCCAAAAAGGATCTAGAGAAGGTTAAGAACAAATCAGAACGCACAGAAGCAAATTAGAATTCTAAGAATGGCTTCAACAAACAACAAAAGGGAAAAAATTCAAAATTCCTGAAACTCAGTGAAAAGGGAATTATCGCGAAGAGCACGTCACAAGATTTCTGACGATGCAAACGACTCATCAAACGGAGTTACAGATAAAAAGTTATAAGCGATCAAAGTTCAGTCAAACTTGGTCAAAAGTAAAAAAGTCAAGGTGACAGGTGGCACCACTACAAGGGTGACACATGGAACTTCCATATATATGAGTTGGCATAGGATGATGTGGCAAGGATGGAAGACACGTGGTCACGTTAGGTGATGAAACATGTCAATTTCATGGGCAAATCAAATTGTGACAAGTGGCAGTTTTGTGGACAAATTATATGATTCCATGTGGCCGAGTCATGGGCTTCCATGTGGCACCCCTCCAATGGTTGATGGGTGAAATTTTTATAACTCCACCAGATTCAAAATAATTCTCTTCGAATATCCCAAAGGCCCCACAAAATCCGTGCTACCAATACACCATACCATAAGCCTTGTTTATAATATGTGTCAAATATTATTTAAGTGTAAGTTTGAAATAAGGCACCAAAGGAAAGGGGCTAGGATTTTGGCCCAACCCCTGATTACATGTATTGTGCCATATGACCCTAGTCTCCGCCCGATTAGGGACTTAACCCAATTTCCACCAAATATAGTATATTCCTCTATTTTTATCCATTTTGCTAGTTTGTAACCGCTCGCTATATTTAGCAAAGAGTGCCCACATTTGTTGTAACCAATTGCCAAAAGGGGAATCCACGGGATTCAGTCACGGGACCTCCGTCTAACCGCACCCTAAATTTAGCCACTCTAACCAACACACCAACCATTGCACTTATTACATAACTTCCTGAAATATTGTATAAGAAGGGGCTTATACAGTACATTCAGAACACACAAGAGCACGAAGGAGGCAGACTGAGTGCATCTGTACAATATAGACTTGTATGGAATGGTATGGATTTGGCACCTAGTTCGAGATTTTCATCATTTATTGCAGGAGCAGTGGGACGGAAACCGAGGCAGGGGTGTCTTGGGGGCTTGAAAGTGTCTGACTCGAATCTAGGCGTGGAGACAATCATTTTTAGGTAAAGCAACGCCAAGAACGCAGTGGTGATGTTATTTTTCTGATCTAAGCAAAGCTTCTATAGCTTAACTCTAGAATGAGGTATACTTATGTATTTTTCCTAGTTCATTTTTGGAGTTAATAAAAAGACTTACCCATTTGAGAGCAGGACCCAGAGACCTAGTCTACCAGGGACGAACTCCGTTAACAAGTTATTTGTGTTTATATTGCATTCTTATGTATCTTTCCTTTTGATCTTTTCCTTATTTATGGTGTACTTTTGTTTATGCTCATTTAATACAGTTCTTTAATATGTCACCTGACGAAAAAGATCCCAGATCATGTTGGTATTAGAGCTGTCGTCTTTGAATTGAATTGTTGAGTATGAATGCTTACTAGGGAAAAGCATAAGAAGGATGAAGAAACTCTTGATACGTTCAATCCCGAAGTTGGTCATACATCCTAAAGGAAGAAGATGGCAGAAGAGGATAAGCGTGATGAACAGGAGAAAAAATTTCACAAGGTCTTTTATCGCATGTAAGAAATGGTTGAACGAATGTATGGAGATTATGAGCAGAGGATGAAGAAGAAAGGGAAGAAAAATGAAGCACATGCAAATGATGATGCTTCGGTAAACCAAGGGGCTGGAGGAGACCCTCCCGAGCCTCCATCTTCACCTTCAAGTTCTAGTTCTTCTTTCTTTGAGCATTCTCATCACTCTCAACATTCTGACCATAAAGCCTCTTTTAAGAAATAATTATTAAAGCTTGATGTAAAGTTTTCTTTACCTATGTTTAATGCATATGCTAATCCTAAAAAGTTAGATAATTGGATCCGACAGGCTGAAGTATATTGTCATGTTCAACATATTGAAGAAGAGGAAGTTAAAGTGAAACTGGCTTCTCTTTGGTTGAAAGGCACTGCTCTCGTATGGTGGGAGAGCAAGCTATAGGACATAAGTAAGTGTGGTAATATTCTTTCCTTACGGTCGGAATTTAAATCAGAGATAAGGAAGCAATTCTATCCATTAGGGTATTTACATAAAGCAATGATGGAACGAAAAACGTTGAGGCAAAGTAAAGGTCAAACTGTACAAAGTTTCACAAATGAATTTAGGAAGAAAGAACTTGCACTAAACATTCCTTTAGATTCCTATGAAACGTTAATGAAGTATATTGGCACACTTCACAGTTATATTCATCATACTTTTCTCTTATTTAACCCCACTAGACTTGACAAAGTTTTTGTGCAAGCCACTTACCTTGAAAACAGGGGTAAGAATGGACAAGAGAAAAAGTCATTCAAGCACTCTAAAAACCATTTCAACGGAAAAGGAAATGGGAAGAACAAGAGGACAAATGCAACAAAGAAGGAAGAAGGAAAACCCTCTTGCAGACATTGTGAGAAAACTGGTCATGATAGTGAACATTGTTGGAAACTACATCCAGAGTTAAGGCCAAAGTAGTTTGGAGGCAAGGGGAAGACAAAGACCATTGCTATAGTGAAACATGATCTTGGCTTTGATTCAGGTGACGAAGAAAGGATCGCAGTAGTTGGGATGCAAGGTAAAGATTCCTTTTATGCATGCTCAATTTATTTAAATGAATCACATGATGATGATAAAAGGAGAAATGCACTATTCCACATAAGAGTTGTATCGAAACATACAAAGATAGACACATTATTTGATCCGGGTTCCCAAGTTAATTTAATATCAGAGAAACTTGTTAAGAAGTTGGGATTAACCACAAGACCTCACCATAAACCTTACCCTCTCGGTTGGTGTTGGTCACTATAATTGCTTAATTAATCTAAACAATCAAGTGCTACATAAATTGTCAACCCAGGGAAGTCTGTTTATTTCAAAGGTAACCACGCACTATATATGCTCAATCTCAAAAGCAACCTAAAGTTGTAGTACAAATATATTAATCACACTTGCCTTGAACAAACTAAAGTTCTAACTTGGATTACAGGAAAGCAACCTACCTATTGCAGAGCTCAAATTTTAAAGAAATGATAAATTGAAGAATCCTGGATTACATTAAAATAACAACAAGATACTACAACAGGAAAGACCAACTATTCTGTAACCAGAGAACATGACCCTATTCTCAAAGCAGGAATCTTCAACACCTATTTCTGATCATCATACTTCATGAACTCATTGCTTAGCTGAAATAATTGACATACACACTGAAGGCTATCTATCTATTAACAGAGAACATGACCCTATTTCCTAAGCAGGAAACTTCAACACCTGTTTCTGATTAGCACACTTTCATGAACTCATTAATGCACTGAAGGCTAACTATATCTAACAGAGAACAGGACCCTATTTCCTAAGCAGAAAACTTCAGCACATGTTTCTGATTAGCACACTTTCATGAACTCATTAATGCACTGAAGGCTAACTATCTCTAACAGAGAACAGGACCCTATTTCCTAAGCAGGAAACTTCAGCACCTGTTTCTGATTAGCACACTTTCATGAACTCATTAATGCACTAAAGGCTAACTATCTCTAACAAAGAACATGACCCTATTTCCTAAGCAGGAAACTTCAGCACCTGTTTCTGATTAGCACACTTTCATGAACTCATTAATGCACTGAAGACTAACTATCTCTAATAGAGAACATGACCCTATTTCCTAAGCAGGAAACTTTAGCACCTATTTCTGACTAGCACACTTTCATGAATTCATCAAACAGGATTGCTAACGAAAATGATCAACAGTTACCCAAGCATGGATCACATGAAAACAATGTAACATTCAGTAAAGCAGAGTTTCAACAAGACAGAGTTCAGTAAAGTAGTGTTTCATCAAAACAGAATTCAATAAAGTAGTGTTTCAGCAAAACATAATTTAGTCAAGGCATAAACAGAAATCACACTAACACACTACAAAGCTAACGGGTGAATCTTGTGAAGAAGGTGGGCCCTCCCTTCTCACAAGATTCCCCTGAAATGAAAGGAACTAGAGAGAAATTCTCAGAACTAGAGAGAAATTCTCAGAACAATCTTTTATTCATCTGTCAACTGTGTTACATTAAAATCTGGAGTAAAAATGTCCCTCTCTGTAAATCCTTTCTTAATACAAAAAAAAAAACAGAAGCTCCCCTCGAATGGTAATTTCCTCTTATTTAAAGAGGAGGATCCCTTCGATACAATTTAATCAACTAATTATAGGTTTACATCTGAGTCCTATTCTTAGTCAGATCGACTTTCTAAACTGGAACAGGATATCCTAGTCTCCCACAACAAAATGCTATTAAAAGTGCTGAGTGAGGTGTTGTTGTTACGGCTGGAGTAACAACTTCTTTATCTGTCTCTTGTTACTGTTGTTGTATCTTGTTTCAGCATCGCAAATCGCGGGCTATTTCAGCCACAGGATTTGCATTTTGACTGTTTCAGCACCTCTCAGGAAGCAACGATGGTTGATGCTAGCTCAAGGTGTGGTTGTTGTAGTCAATCTATGTGAGTTGTTGTTTCAGCATCGTTGACCACGGAATGTGTAACTGCTTCTGTGTTTCAACATCGTTGATCACGGACTGTGTAATGGCTTCTATGTTTCAGCATCGTTGATCACGAACTGTGTAACAACTTCTTCTGTGTTTCAGCATCGTTGACCACGGACTGTGTAACAACTTCTTCTATATGAGTTGTTGTTTCAGCCACAGGGTTTGCATGCTTTAACTGTTTCAACAACAGGCCTTAATGCTAATCTGCAGTTTGAACTGTTTCAACACTTATACATTTCTGATCAATGGTTAAGTACGAGAGTAATGTAAAATTATATGCAAAATAGATTAAACATATAGTAAAGAGAAGAGACGTTGTATACCTTTGGAAATATAGGGTAAAGTGATAATATGAGTTTAAATGTGAGTGAAACAAGAGTGTAATGGTGGAAAAAAGTGTGGGCAAAAAGGTACATTGTGTG
>ML780860.1:370161-424430 GCA_009831015.1 Picea engelmannii | reverse complement strand
GACAAACCATGAAAATTAGGTAGTGCTGAGAGTGGAATGTTCTTCATGGGGGCTACCCCTCTAGGGAGATCACCAATAGGAAATCCTAATGTGGAGAAAGAGTTTTCGTCATTTACCTCTCCTTCAGGACCTGCCTGTTCTTCGTGATGCAATTCTTCATTGTACTCATCCATGTTTTCTTCTGTCTGCTCCCCTGCTGCACTTGCTCTGTCCTCAATGTTTCCTGCTGGTTTCTTGACTGTATCGAGACTCCAAACTTCTTTCCATGTTTCAAAGTTTGCTTGAAATGAAGGTTGGGATTTTGGTTTCCGAGTATTTGGTCATTGAGCAGCAGATTCGGACTTTGATATAATCTCATCAATATAAGTCTTTCTTCCTCCTCTTCCTCTTCCCCTGCCACCTGTAGGGTCAGTGTCTTTGGGGTCTCCACATCCTCTCATGCAATTTTTGTATCTGAAAAATCATAAGTGCTTTTGAAATCTATAATTACCTTCCCCGGCAACGGCGCCAAAATGTTGGTCACTATAATTGCTTAATTAATCTAAAAAATCAAGTGCTACATAAATTGTCAACCCAAGGAAGTCTGTTTATTTCAAAGGTAACCACACACTATATATGCTCAATCTCAAAATAAACCTAAAGTTGTAGTACAAATATATTAATCACACTTGCCTTGAACAAACTAAAGTTCTAACTTGGATTACAGGAAAGCAACCTACCTATTGCAGAGATCAAAGTTTAAAGAAATGATTAATTGAAGAATCCTGTATTACATTAAAATAACAACAAGATACTGCAACAGGAAAAACCAACTATTATATAACCAGAGAACAGGACCCTATTCCCAAAGCAGGAATCTTCAGCACCTGTTTCCGATCATCATACTTCATGAACTCATTGCTTAGTTGAAATAATTGACATACACACTGAAGGCTATCTATCTATTAACAGAGAACAGGACCCTATTTCCTAAGCAGGAAACTTCAACACCTGTTTCTGATTAGCACACTTTCATGAACTCATTAATGCACTGAAGGCTAACTATCTCTAATAGAGAACATGACCCTATTTCCTAAGCAGGAAACTTCAACACCTGTTTCTGATTAGCACACTTTCATGAACTCATTAATGCATTGAAGGCTAACTATCTCTAATAGAGAACATGACCCTATTTCCTAAGAAGGAAACTTCAGCACCTGTTTTTGATTAGCACACTTTCATGAACTCATTAATGCACTGAAGGCTAACTATCTCTAACAGAGAACATGATCCTATTTCCTAAGAAGGAAACTTCAACACCTGTTTCTAAATAGCACACTTTCATGAACTCATTAATGCACTGAAGGCTAACTATCTCTAACAGAGAACAGGACCCTATTTCCTAAGCAGGAAACTTCAACACCTATTTCTGACCAGCACACTTTCATGAATTCATCAAACAGGATTGCTAACGAAAATGATGAACAATTACCCAAGCATGAATGACATGAAAACAATGTAACATTCAGTAAGGCAGAGTTTCAGCAAGACAGAGTTCAGTAAAGTAGTGTTTCATCAAAACAAAATTCAATAAAGTAGTGTTTCAGCAAAACAGAATTTAGTCAAGGCATAAAAAGAAATCACACTAACACACTACAAAGCTAATGGGTGAATCTTGTGAAGAAGGTGGGCCCTCCCTTCTCACAAGATTCCCTTGAAACGAAAGGAACTAGAGAGAAATGATCAGAACAATCTTTTATTCATATGTCAACTGTGTTACATTACAATCTGGAGTAAAAACGTCCCTCTCTGTAAATCCTTTCTTAATGCAAAAAAAAAACAGAAGCTCCCCTCGAATGGTAATTTCCTCTTATTTAAAGAGGAGGATCCCTTCGATACAATTTAATCAATTAATTACAGGTGTACATTTGAGTCCTATTCTTAGTCAGATCGACTTTCTAAACTGGAACAGGATATCCTAGTCTCCCGCAACAGAATGCTATTACAAGTGTTGAGTGAGGTGTTGATGTTACGGCTGGAGTAACAACTTCTTTATTTGTCTCTTGTTACTGTTGTTGTATGTTGTTTTAGCATCACAAATCGCGGGCTGTTTCAGCCACGGGATTTGCGTTTTGACTGTTTCAGCACCTCTCAGGCAACAGTGATGGTTGATGCTAACTCAAGGTGCGGCTGTTGTAGTCAATCTGTGTGAGTTGTTGTTTTAGCATCGTTGACCACAGACTGTGTAACTACTTCTGTGTTTCAGCATCGTTGATCACGGACTGTGTAACGGCTTTTGTGTTTCAACATTGTTGATCATGGACTGTGTAATAGCTTCTTCTGTGTTTCAGCATCGTTGACCACAGACTGTGTAACAGCTTCTTGTGTATGAGTTGTTGTTTCAGCCACAGGGTTTGCGTGCTTTAACTGTTTCAGCAACATGCCTTAATGCTAATCTGCAGTTTGAACTGTTTCATCACTTATACATTTCTGATCAATGGTTAAGTACGAGAGTAATGTAAAATTATATGCAAAACAGATTAAACATATAGTAAATAGAAGAGACGTTGTATACCTTTGGAAAGATAGGGTAAAGTGATAATATGAATTTAAATGTGAGTGAAACAAGAGTGTAATGGTGGCAAAAAGTGTGGGCAAAAAGGTACATTGTGTGGTCCTAACAGTTGGGTATCTTATAAAGCAACGTTAAATGTCACTAAGCAATGTAGGTTGAGGTTTTCTATTGCTTCTAAGATGATAGATGAAGTGGATCTAGATGTGTTTCCTTTGGATGTCTGTGGTATTGTATTAGGGAATCCCTATCTGTATGATAGACATGCTATCTTGTTTCGCAAGGAAAACAAATACCATCTTACAAAATATGGAGTGGAATATATCATTAAATATCACAGCATAAAGGAAAAATCAACACTTGTTAGTTCAAGCCAGGTAAAAAGAGTTATGAATGATAACATGGATCTTGTACTCATGATTGTAAAGGGGGAATTCCATGATAGGTATGATGTTGTCAATGTTATTGATCGTTTACATAAGAATGAATTGCTTGAGATGAGATAGGTATTTTATTGGGAAGGCAACCAACAAAAGACCTTCGACACTTCAAAGATTGGCATTGTGCCAATGCTCGCCTTACCTGGCCTTCAACAACCATACAAGTTTGAGACCAGTTACAGTACCAATGTCATAAGGACAAACATGTTTTTTGGATCTCCTATTGTTACATCTATTATTTTGAAGAATTTTTCCGTAGCTCATATCAATAATGATGGATGGGATACTAATTATGAAATATTCAAAGATGTAAGTGGGATCTTCCAAGGTTTGCAGGTGAAGCAGTTTTGTTTGCAAGACAACTTACTCCACCATTTGAGTAAACCTCGCTTTCCTTCCTACAAGGAAGTGCATGTAACTGAAGAATATTTTGTTTCAATTGTAGTTGGGCATTTGGGAATTGTAATGTATTTACAGGGATGGAATTTGCCTCGAAGGAAAAAAATTGTAACCACTATTGTAAAGGAATGTGTGTTGTACTTTTGTAAGCCCACTATTGAAAGGCCAGGTCTATACACACCACTTCATGTTTCCTCTTATCCTTTGGAAAGTTTTTCAGTGGATTTTGTACGGGGATTACCCATGTCTAGTATGAGTCATGTCTACTTAGGTGTAGCAATGGATAGGATGTGTGACAAGCAGGTTGCTCTTTTGTTATCCTAGTATGTAAGGGTCCATTTTGGGTTGTCCATGTTCATTATCTTCGGTCAAGAGTATCGATTGTTAGAATAATATTGGACAAATTTCTAGCATCTCATGGACACCATGATGGGAAGGAAAATTTATTTCCATCCACAAGCCAACAAACGAACATAGGTAGTAAACAATACTGTGGTCCAATTGCTTCAAGGATATTGCAGGCAACATCCTAGGTCATGGGATGATCAGTTATTGTATGTCCAATATATTTATAATCAAGTCATGTATTATTTCACTTAGGATTCACCAGTTGATATTTGTCTTGGGTATTTACCTAAGATCCACTTGGACTTGTTGTATGGGAAATATTTCAGGGAGAGAGATGCATCCCACAAGTTCATTCAAGGAATTAAACAAATCAACAAAATAGTCAAGGAGCAGATCAAGGAAGATGCCATCCTATATCGAAGACTGAGGAATTCATGTAGGAATGACATTATTTATCTTCGAGTATGCCTAAAGGGTACACAGTCCAACAAGGCATGGAGGATCGAGAAGGAAAGAGTGAGGGAGAAATCCCCTCACTTACCAGTTGATTAATGAAAGCTTTTGGTGGTCTAAAAATCTCTTAGTGGGAAGGCGTGATCCAAAAAGGATCCAGAGAAGGTTAAGAACAACTAAGAATGCATAGAAGCAAATCAAAATGCTCAAAATGGCTTCAGCATACAACAAAAGGGAAAACATTCAAATTTCTTCAAACTTAGTGAAAAGGGCATGATCGACAAGAGCGCGTCGCAAGATTTCTAACGGCGCAAACGACTCGTCAAACGAAGTTACGGATCAAAATTTATAAGCGGTCAAAGTTCAATCAAACTTGGTCAAAAGTCAAAAAGTCAAGGTGACACATGGCACCACTGCAAGGGTGACACATGGCACATTTGTACAGATGATTTGGCATGGGATGATGTGGCAAGGATGGCAGACATGTGGGAAATTTAGGCGATGACACGTGTCAGTTTCATTGGCAAATCAAATTGTGACAAGTGGCAGTTTTGTGGACAAATTATATGGTGCCATGTGGCCCAGTCATGGGCTGCCACATGTCACCCCTCAAATGGTTGATGGTTAAATTTTTTATAAATCCACCAGATTCGAACTAATGATCTCCGAATAGCCCAAAGGCCCCCACAAAATCTGCGCTACCACTACACCATACCATAGGCCTTGTTTATAATATGTGTCAAATATTATTTAAGGGTAAGTTTGAACTACGGTGCCAAAGGAAAGGGGCTAGGCCTTCGGCCCAACCCCTAATTACATGTATTGTGCCATATGACCCTAGTATCCGACCGATTAGGGTCTTAACCCAATTTCCACCAAATATAGTATATTCCTCTATTTTTAGCCATTCCAATAGTTTGTAACCGCTTGCTATATTTAGTGGAGCGCACCCACATTTGTTGTAACCACTTGCCAAAAAGGGGAGTCCACAGGATTCGATCCTGGGATCTCTGCCTAACCGTGCCCTAAATTTATCCGCTCTAACCAACACGCCAACCACTACACTTATTACATAACTGCACAAAATATTGTATAAAAAGGGGCTTAGACAATGCATTTGGAACACACAAGAGCATGAAGGAACAAATCGAGCACATCTGTAAAGTATGGAATTGTACGAACTGGTACGGATTTGGCACGCAGTTCAATATTTTCATCATTTATTGCAAGAGCAGTGTCACAGAAACCGAGGCAGGGGTGTCTTGGGGACCTGAAAGTGTATGACTTGAATAGAGGCATGAAAACAATCATTTTTAGGTAAAACGACGACACAAACGCAATGGTGGTGTTAGTTTTATGATCTGAGCAAATATTTTGTAGCTTAACTCTAGAATGAGGTATACTTATGTATTTTTCCCAATTCTTTTTTGGAGTTAATAGAAAGACCTACCCATTTGAGAGCAGGACCCAGAGAGGTAGTCCACCAGGGATGGGATGAACTCCGTTATCAAGTTCTTTGTGTTCATATTGCATGTTTATGTCTCTTTCATTTTGAGATTTTCCTTTTTTATGGTGTACTTTTGTTTATGCTCATTTAATACAATTATTTAATAAGTCACCTGACGAAAAGATCCCGGATCAATATGTGATGGCCTCATGTTAGCTTTAGTTGTTTACCAAATATTCCATAAGGAATATAAACATGCATCTTTGTCATGCACCCAAATTATGTATCCATACATTTTCTGGTTTTGTTAACTTACATCCATGATATTCTTAACCATATGCATAATCAAAAGTCTATGTGTAGTGGCCATGGGTATATTTCACAGGCTACTACATCTCTACTTTAAAATTAGTCAACTCATGATTGTTCAAAATCATTCTCATGTGATTCTCAAGGCATAATCATTTGCCTCTTATCCTGACAACATACCATCCTTGTTCATTTACTCTTTCATTTATTTATAATAGTATTTCCTGAGGGAATGGAGGGCATCCCCCTTAAGCTATCATTCAAAACAAAACTTTCATGAATCTTCAAAATCGAGTCAACCATGCATCCATGGTATTCACTTAATCTTGTCAAGTGCAATTATTTCCTTACATATCACTCATCAAGGCAACCATACTGTGCCTTTAGTATACATATATCCTTACATCGTGCAAGTGCATCATTTACACATGGACCTATCAGACTTCTAGATCCTCCTCCAAGGATATTATTGTCATCCTTATGACAAGCCTCATAGGGACACACAACACTGAGATTCCCTCTCAGTTGTGAGCTTGCAGTCATTCACACGACATCCATGTGGAATTTGAATCAAACATAGTTATAACTATGTTACCTTTATACACGATAACATCTAGCAAGAAAACACTCTTACCTCAACCTCCATGGAACATTACCCAACTTATAAATACAATCTGGTCAATTATAACCATGCCCAAGGTAACATAATCAACCAATTTAGCTTCCCACTATATCTATATGGCTACCAACCACCACTGGATGTCAATCTGACCCATTGGGCTTCTAGAAGTGCCCCAACACTTCCTTTACCACATTCAAGATCAACATTTAGTCAACCATTTTATCTTAATTTTAACAATTTAATGTCTAATACCAATTGGACTATTCCCTTAAAGCCCAAATGCAATTTCCAATTATGTTACTTACTAAGTATCCTAGTTCAAAAATCCAAAGTATCTTTAGGTCAAGATCAGTCTTGACCATTACACTTAGAATTCTTCCTTCTGTTCAGTAGAGTCAGGGACGGAGGCCACTCTCCTCCTCCCACAAGAACTCTGGAAGATTAGTTTCCTATCCACCAAGCAAGGGAGGTTGTTGTGATTTCTCACTCAATCACTCTATATTTCTACAACTCTGTTTATTAGCTTGATTAGAAAAACCCTGTCCAACAATTCCTATTCCCAGAAACAACATTCATTTCTTAGTCCACTTTGAAACCCGAGAGCTGCGCATGCTCTCCCTTTTCAAGGAATGGTCACCAGACTCATTCCTCTGATTGTGAGGGATTATACACATATACAAGGTTTAACACTTAATTAAAGAATTAGTTATTACTGCTATGGATCCTTTCCATCTGTTCACATCCAAGTCTTTCTATTAGTGTCCATCAACATAATCCCACTCCTATAGGATCGACTATCATTTCTCAAAGAAATGCTAGGATTCCTTTTTCAAAGACTTAGCATGATTCAATCTCATTGGTTAAAATCCCAACTGTATTTTAAATCTACATCCTTCTACTCAATGAACTTATGCAGATGATTTATGTTTGGCGGTAATATTCTCCACAGGCTCATCTTATCCTTGTTAACCAAATCTTAGGAATGTACAACAACATGTACAATTGCATAGTGACGTTAACTTCTTTATTTGGGAACATTAGCAACATACAGTGCCAATTTCCAAAACATCCATCAACAGTAAAGGATCTCATTCCTCTCTTCAGTATAGGTTTTCTGAGCCTCTTAGGAATGTGGTAAGATAGGGTGTTATCCCTTAAATTCCTCCAGAAATATTTTCATACGACTCGTGCATGAGCCCAAGCAGGCCAAGTGTTGTTGTCGTTCTCTAACACACCCAACTCCTAGGTGCTCTTTTAAGGGATGGGGTATCAAAATTTTGTTTCCCTTAACTCTCTCTAGGTTCCCTTAAATTTTGTTTCAATTCACCAGACCCACGAAGTCCGAAGGGATCTAAGGGTTAATGCCCATGTTCCTTCTTTGGATCCGACGATCGTGAATAACTTCGGCTCCTCCTGAACTAATCTCATCCATTTGTCTTCCAAACGAAAGGATCTCTCCTTTCGGGGCTTGAATCTCACTATCCTTCCTGAGCTTTTTTAGCTCCTTAAGTACTTAGGTATTTTGCATTATTTCTCCTGAACTTAACACTTAAATAAATCTTCCGCGCACCCCCTATGCTCATTTATCAACTCTAGAACTTAAGGGGGTTCTTGGTATCTACCCGCCTCACAGAGAATCTGTGCATACATGCACTACCTCTCATGAGATTAACAGACTCCTTCCTTCAGAATGACTGGGAGTGTCAGCATGCACACATGAGGCTATGCCCAAGGTCAAAAAATTCAGAGTTCATTTATTTTAACTTGAGCCACCATGAGGCTCAGGCATTTACGTGTACAAGCCAGAGAATTCCTTATTTTATTAAATACACAATTAGGCAGAATTAAAGGGATACAGTATAACCACTGAGAAAACATGCACATCCCTACAACATTCATAGGATATCCAAATTTAATTCACAGTTACTGCTTAAATACACAGGATATGAGAATACTTATCTATTACAGGTTGTAGCCAACTAAATGACTATGGGTGTTTTCCTTTCCACCCAACCATAGGCTTAGAGGCATTCATTCTTATCACTCTGGCCACCCCCGTTCCAAGCCATGATATCACCAGGGAATTTATGCCAATTCTCAACGATGCTTTCTCTTTACAATCTTCCGCGAGGTTTATCATGGCCTTCTGCCCATGTCCCTTTCTCTGCATACTCTCAGATATTTCTCTCTTTGTCATGGCCTCGACGAGGTTTATCAGATGCTTCCTCAGCATCAAGCTCGTGGCCTTCGACTCGTTCTCTGCTGGCGAGTTCCTCGCATTCTCAACTCTTCTTTTTATTCTCTGGCGTGCCTTGCACGCACATTCCTCCTATCCTGTTACTTCTGTCAGAAGGAAACCAGGGTCAGTCTAGGTCTGCAGGACCCTGTGGTACTTAGGGATGACCTTCTGCAGCTATACCATGCTTCCATTGATGGGGAAATTTATGGTTCAACCACCAGTCCTTTTCTTATTAATTGATCTCTTATATTTTTCACAATCTCTCCTCTAGTGATATCATGGGTAGTACTTTCAAGGCTTCACCCCCATAATCAGTTATTGGAAATTCAAACAATAATACATTTACATTGTTCCCATTCCACACCATGGTAATCCTAATTAATGATTAATTACAAGTTGGGGGAAACATGGGTGTTACAGTATCTGAGGGATGTGTTCTTGGAAAACACCTTCAAGATAAATTCGAAAAAGGAAAGTCTCAGAGAGATTTCGCACCTTTAGATCTGATCCATAGTGACCTCATGGGTCCTTTTCCACATCCATCTATCAGCAAAGTGAGGTTTGTTCTCATTTTTGTTGATGATTTCTCACGTTTCACATGGATTTACTTTCTCAGGAAAAAATCCAAGGTCTTTCAACACCTAAAAGATTTCAAATCCCTAGTTGAGACAAAGTAAGGAAATAAAATCAAAGTCCTCCGAAATGATAATGGGGATGAGTATGTCAATCATGAGATCCAAAATATATGTGATGAGACATGGATTCAGTTGCAGCACACAGTCCCCTATACTTTGCAACAAAACGAAGTTGCTAAGTGGAAAAACATATCTCTAAAAGAGATGGAATCTTGCATGCTACATGCAAAGTCACTGCCACAAATACTATGGGCCGAAGCACTTAATTATGCAACATACATCCAAAACAGATCTCCCCATAGATATGTTAAGGATAAGACCCCCTACAAGGCTTGGAGTGGGCTCAAACCAGAAGTGACCCACTTTCATATTTTCGGTTCACATGAATGGGCTCAAATTCCCTCTGAAAAGAGGAAGGTACTTGATCCATAGAGAACTGAGTGTATTTTTGTTGGATACCCCGACGGTGTGAAGGGATATAGACTTATTGATCTTTCCTCAGACCAAATCATCATTGAGCGAAGTGTCCAATTTGAGGAAAGTGTCTTGCATGTACCTCAACAGCCGCACGCAGACACCTTCATTCTTCTACATGTCCGAGATGATGAGCATGCACATGCCGACTCTTCTTCAGAAGAGAGTTCTGATTCAGAGGACTCAGATGATTTAGATGTAGAGTTAATACAATCAGATGCAGAGTCAGAGCATCTAAGTGAAAATGCAAAGCCAGAGTAGAGGCCCAAGTGGGCACATACTACTTTTCAGGATGCAGGGGATCTTGTTTGTGATTCGATCGATACTAGGAGGACTCAATCTGATTTCGAGGAGCCTCCTGTTTCACTCACTTCCACTGAACCATTTCCCTCCAGGAATATTTTCTTGGTTCAATCTTCAGATCCATAGTCTTATGGCGAGGCTGCTAGAAATCCATTTTGGGAATCCACCATGTGGGAGGAGTACAACTCCCTCCTCGAGAACCAGACTTGGGATCTGGTTCCCCTCCCTTCTGGGAGGAAACTTGTCAGATGCAGATGGGTCTACAGGACCAAGAGCGCAGTGGATGGATAGATTAGTAGATACAAAGCCAGGCTTGTTTCCAAAGGATTTCAAAAGGTTTATGGTATTGACTATGATGAGACCTTCGATCCAGCAGTGAAGATGGATTCCATACGATTGGCACTTTCCATTGTGGCAGCCAAGGGATGGGAAGTCCATCAGATGGACGTGAAGAATGCATTTCTTCACGGTGATCTCTCTGAGGAGATCTATATGGAGCAACCCCATGGATTTATGCAGGACTCATATTTGGTCTGTCGACTGAAGAAGTCCCTTTATGGCCTCAAGCAAGCTCCGAGAGAATGGTATGTGAAGATGGACTCCAACCTGTTGTCACTGAACTTTGTACATTGTAAATCAGACCCAAATTTCTACATGCTCAGGACGACTGATTCACTTCTACTCTTAGTTTTGTATGTTGATGATTTTTTGATCACCGGTTGTTCGACTTCAGTGATTGTTGTAGTCAAGAGGAATATACATGACAAGTTTTTGATGACGAACATGGGTCCACTACACTTCTTCCTTGGACTTGATATTAGTCAGGATACATCAGGCATCAAACTGTCTCAGGCCAAGTATGCACGAGATCTCCTTAAGAAATTTCACATGACAGGCTGCAAGTCTTCTTTGACTCCTTTCCTATCAGGAGTCAAACTTGAGGATGGCGAGGACACTCCAGTGGTTGAGAACACACTGTATAGATAGCTAGTGGGGATCTTGTTGTATCTCACACACTCTAGACCAAACCTCTCCTATGAAGTTGGCAAAGTTTCCAGGTTCATGCAGGATCCGCATGAGATACATTGGAGAGATGCAAAGCATATCCTTCGATATGTACAGGGCACCATCACCTTTGGGATTCATTATGTAGCAGACTCTACATTATATCTCATCGGGTTTACTGATTATGACTGGGCTGGCGATAACACTGATCGCAAGTCCACATCTGGTTGCTCACTTAGTCTTGGTTTCAAGCCTATCTGTTGGTCGAACAAGAAGCAAGATGCCATTGCTCTATCTTCAGCCGAGGTAGAGTACAAAGGGGTATTTAACATAACCATTTATGCTATGTGGCTACAACATTTTCTGATTGAGTTGGTCGTTCAGTTTCATCGGCCAATTTTCATCTGGTGTGGCAACCAGAGTACTCTAAAGTTATACAGAGATCCAGTTCAGAGGCAGCAGATGAAGCACATCGAGATCCACATGCACTAAATCCGGGACTTAGTACACTAGGGGATCATCGACCTACAATTATGTCCTTCACTAGAACAGACAACATACATCTTCACCAAGACCTTCACTAAGCAGAAGTTCCATTCTCTTTGAATTCATCTTGGAGTGAAGGACACAGTTGCCTATAAACTGTAGTTATTCTTTTTACATACATTGTACCTGAGCGGGGTGGGGGGGGTGGGTTTCCCATGAGGTTTTCCCTCTTTCCTCACTTTATTTCAATGTATCTTTTGTATTTGGGTACCTAACATGGCCTCGTTGCCGAGACCCATTCTTTATTTTCACCATAGTGATGTTCAACGGGGGTGTTGGATTTACTTCACACACACCTAGGATTTATTTTTCCTAACGTTTTTCCTTGTTTATTAGTCATAATTAGTCATTATCTAGTCTCCTATATTTTAGAGGAGAATATTCCACCTGGAGAATATTCTCTTCAATTGACACTTCAGTTTGACTGGTTGAGTTGAGTCTAGATGTTGCATTGGTTTTGTCACCATGCAACATTGGGATCATCACCATGATAATGCACACTTGCCTTGGTTTCATCACCAAAATGGCGCATTACCCTTAATTCCTTGATCTACTCCTCACTACACTCTGTTTCAGTCAGTTAACTGAAGACTGGTTGACTAGTTAACTCAGCTAGGTGGCAGTTCACTCCTGTAACTTCCTGAGAGACTAAACTAGGTGGCAGTTCACTCCCGTAACTGCTGGTGCATGTCCGAATCACTCTAGACCACCACTATGGCACATTGGTTCTCCTCCAATGCGCATTGATTGAGTCATACAAAGTATATCTTGTGTAAATTATTCATTATTCATTACGGTTAATGAGAATTCTTCGATTCTTTCTTTCTCTCTTGCTTCTTCTTTCTCAATTTCTCTCTGCAAATGTGTGTAGTATTTTCTAGCTATATCTATTCGATGCAGGTTCAACACATTTACAATTTTTAATGGTTTTGCAAGAAAAAATTATGAGTTTGTTAAGGTCGTGGTTGAAAAATGTGGTCATTTTAATCTTGAAAAAAAAGGCACAACTTGTCGCACACTTCTCAATTTGGGGGTTGATTTTGGTATTTTTAACCAAAAAATATGGATGTTTAGAGAAAGAGTTCTTGTTTTGAGGTCATAGTTCTCTCCAAATTGATAACTATGTTTATATTCAAATTACTAGTTTGTGAAACATCATTGAGGAATGTGTAGTACACAAATTATTCCCCTTCATTTTCGAAGGAAAAATACAAAATTGATAACCCTTTGCCTACCCCAACAACAAAAAATCTTGTAGTTAATCATCATTCAATGGTAACCATACATTTTCAACCAATTTTTTTTTTTTTTTTAATTCTTTTGTGACTTGCAGAATCAACAACTAGTTGGGCACGTACTCACGTGACACATGGTCGTGTTATTCGACTACTACCACTATAACCTCCAGGTGTGCCCACAATGCCCCATACACGACACACAAGGTAAGTAGAGGTTTAAAACCGATGACTTTACATGATGGAGTGCCTTAACAGTACACTCCATCATCGACTGCCCTACACCCCGGAGGCGTAAACTTTTAAGAAAATGAGGCTTGGATTTGATCCACTTATGTGTGCATGGGTCACGATACCATTTAATATAGTATCTTTGGGTGCAACCACACATTCGACCACTACCTCAAGGTTCCCCCATGGCTTCAGGTAAGGCTCTCATGGGAATTGAACCTTTCCCAAGGGTGAAAAACTTCTCACTTTCCACCATTGGATCCAACCCCTTTGGGATTTAAAATTGAAGGACATGGGGGTGGGATTTTATCCACTTATGTTTTCATGGGTCATGATATCATTTAATATAATATCTATGGGCGCAACCACAGGTTCAACCACTACCTCAAGGTGTCCCCATGGCTCTAAATTAAGCAACCCTCATTGAAATTGAACATTTCCCAATGGTGAAAAACTCCTCGCTTTGACCATTGGATCCAACCCCTTTGGGCATTTTCAACCAAATTTTGACTTATATAATTTTTTAGCATTTTTTTAACAATAACAATAATCATAAAGAAATTTTATTTGAACCAAAGTACAAAAATTCCACACCTCCCACCCTTCTTGATATAGAGCTATCACTTAAGAAAAAGTAATGACATCAATTTTGAGTAACTCAAAATTATTAGACTTGTGTTTAGGAAGCATGAAATACCAAAAATAAACATATAATAAGATATGACACAGATTTAAGAAGAATGGAATATGAAGAAGATTGAGGGTTAGAATAGGAAATCTAGTAGAAGGGAAGAAGAAAATCATGAGAGCACGAGGTGGAAGCCAATTCACCAAGGAATTGGGCTCGTGGTTGGTAATATCTTTAGGAACCTACACCTTGCTCAATTGGGACCTCTAACATAATCATCTGCAACATTTCGTCTCGGGGATCTATGCACAGTCAAACGGTCATCGGTGGATGGGTATTTCAACCCCCTCTGCAATAACCAACCTACAACTACGATTCAGTTCACAATGGTAGATAAGGAAACAGTCACCGGGGGCCGGGGAGGAAGACGAACTCCAAAGGAAAAAGTATCATACAACCTGGTTTCCTCTCTGGAAGGCAAGAAGGTATGATGGCTATATATATATATTTTTTATAATAGAAATATAAATACTATATTACAAATTTTTTATAATAGAAATATAAATACTATATTACAAAAAGAATTAGTTGTTAAAAGTATAATCCAATGAATTTGAAGGTAATAATATAACAATCGCAAGAACATGGATGTATGATGAAAAGTGATGTTTTGTAGCACTATCATGAAATATGGAAGAAGTGAACATAATGAGAGAACATGTTCCAATAATAGTGATTTAATAATTATTATTATAAATAATAGTAACATGTATAATAATAACAACATAAAAATTAAAAAAAAATTAAAAAAACTATTATATTTAATAAATAGTAGTAATAATATTAAATATATGTCTTCCCAAGTGAATATATTAGATGTGATACTTATGTTAGTGTTAGTTGTCCCATTTTAGGTGTATCTTATGTAGATGGGTGTATTAGGTTATGTGTTGCTTAATAATTAATTAATTAATTAATTAAACTTAAAAAAATAAGAGTTTAAGTTTTTAAATGTATAATTATGTTTAAAAAATAATTAATTAATATCTTTTATTATATTAACTGATAGTAATTATTAATAAAAAAAATAAGATTAACAAGGGAGATGGTGGTGATGGACAAAGTGTGTTTGTTAGGGTTGATGTCAGAGTAGAAGCTTAGGGTTAGGTGAGTAAGGTAAGAAGCAGTGGGTAAGGAAACTGTGGTGGAGGGATTGGTAGGTGCAATGAAAAGTAAGGAAGAAAGGGTATATGTAATGCAAGAGGTAATGATAGGCAAGGAACCCATGAATCAAACAAAACCCCCTTGTTTCATGATGTTTTGTTAAGGGAGGCAAAAAAGGCTAAGGTAATGGGGTGCAA
Source organism: Picea engelmannii (assembly GCA_009831015.1). Taxonomy (NCBI): domain Eukaryota; kingdom Viridiplantae; phylum Streptophyta; class Pinopsida; order Pinales; family Pinaceae; genus Picea; species Picea engelmannii. The sequence goes on along the minus strand of ML780860.1, from coordinate 409,204 downwards.
GAAAAAGGAAGGATCATACTTTGGATATAGGTGAAAATAAATAGGGAAATGGCAACAATACTACATATATGAGTAGTATAAACAATAGTAGACCTAGAGGATTCCTATCTAAGGTAATAAAAAACCCCATATACAAAGTCACATCAACTAGGGTTGGGGGTTACATACAATATATGAAAGATCATGTAGTCATAGGGAAGTTAATGAGACTTTAGCCCTCATAAAAGGCTCTAATATAGTGGATAAATTTAGGATGGAAACCCAAAAGGAAAAATGATCTAAAGTTAAGGTCCAAATGTTTCTTTACTACCATTTTCACAAAAGGATAATAAATGGTCTTTGTTGAAGGCCCATACTTATTTAATTTTGCAGGATTACACTGAAGGCTCTAGATGGAGAAGTTCGTCCTCAAAAAGGAATATTACACAAAAAAATTGGTGTGGATTCAACTATACTTGCTCCCTCTATAATTTTAGGGTGAATAAATGTTGCCGAGAAGAGGAAATATCTTAGGATGCTTTATCAAAACCTTGAAAATCACCAGAAGAAGGAGATATATTTCTTATGCAAGAATTTTTGTTTATAGTAATTCATGTTTCAAGAGCTCTCATGGAATATATTTGCATCAACATCCAAGATTTAGAATGGTTACAAACCCTAGTCTATGAATACATACCTTTCTATTTTAGGAAATACCACAAGAATGACCATATGCTTAAGGAATACTCTCTAAATTCCATAGCTAAGATCAAGCAACATGAGAAATGGGGATGAAAATGAGGGTTTTATTAAAGTGCCAAGCAATAGAAAGTCTAGAAAAGAATTCTCTACCTAAGCAACCAACAATAACCCTAAAGTAACTAGTAGTTTCTAGTCTCTAGAAGAACAAGATGATCTCACAAAGAGAAAATTAGGAGTGGAAGCATCAACAACTAAGGAAAATATGCCTACCACAACCAACCCAAGTGAGACAAAGCATATAAAAAAAGGAGGCAAGCCTGGAACCAATAGAGGGAGATTTAGAAGGCAATGCATATCTAGAAATGGGTGATGAGTAAGAGGACAAATCCAATTTAGAGGAGAAGGAATTAGAAGCAATAAATGATATGGACATACATGAAATATATCTACCAACACTCATCAAATTATATAGAGAAAAAGGACTAACAAATATATTAGAAGAAGAGATTCAAGCCTTATAGAGAGAACTCTTGAAAGGAAAAGCCAAAATTGGTTCATCCTCACAAAATCAGGGGGTCTCATTGAGTCTAGGAATCATAATGGCATAGATAAAACTATAGAAGAAAATTAGTAGGTGAAAAGAGAGGCAAAAACCCTAAGAAGCTAAAAATTCAAGAGGAAGGTGCCCAACTACTAGACTTTTTACAAGTGTCAACTTTGATGGATAAGTACTTTTTATGTCAACCTAAAGTTTAACTATAAATATCACATCATAGAAAATTAGATGGGTTAATGGTAAGGATAAGGAAAGGTTGATCAAGAGAAGGATCATGAAATACAAACTCGCTATTTTTATGATTCAAGCAACTAAGTGTGATAGGGAAGTAATGGAAAAATAACATAAAGATGTTGGAAGGGTTATGACTCAATAGTTATTAGTGCATATTATTTCTAGGCAGGTATATCTATTCCATGGAATCCAACCACGATAGTTCTATAAAATTTCATAACAACAAGTCGAACCATCTCTACAAGTTTCAAAGAGATTGGCTTGTCAATGAGAGGTATAATTACTATTGTTTATGGACCCAATATTATTCCTACAAAACTATATTTTCCAAAGATAATCCATAATATAGGTGCAATGATAGATCAAAATCATTGGATTATTGGAGAGGAATTTAGTATTATAACCTCAATGAGTGAAAAAGGGGGAGGCACAAGGTGGCCATATGAGGACAATGTTCTCTTCAGAAACAACAATTCAAAGCTAAAATTGATAGATATGACAACCAATAATTGTTGTCACACGTATATTAATAAACTATGGGGTAAGAATAAAATAGAGGTAAGGTCAGATCACTTCCTCATATTGAAATCCCTTATCCAATTAAGAGTTGTATTCGAAACATAAATATCCTACAAGGAGTGGGGTTGAATTAGTGGCCCATAAGCCGAATTTGGGATAATCTAGGGCCACCCAAATCAAAACCCTTCAAATTTGAAAGATTTTGGATTAAACACCCTAAGTTGAAAGAAAATATAAAATAATGGTGGAAAGAGGCATAACCACTAAAGGGATTTTCCATGTATCGACTTCAACAACAACTTAAAAACATGAAATCAAAATTAAAGCTTTGGAAAAAAAAATTAGGCACAACAAGATTTGGAAAACAAAATGGAATAGGTTTAGAAAACCATCATAAATGACGGTAGGAGTAATGAGCTCTCAAGTAAAGAGGAAAATTTGAAGGAATAGATCAAAATAAGGGATAATTAAGAAGAAATCATATGGAAACAAAAATATAGAATCATATGGCTTAAGGAAGAAAAAAGAAACACTATATTTTTCCACAACTCAATGATCGACTATAGGCATCACATTAAAATTGTTTCCCTACAATGTGTCAATGGAGAGAAACTCGAAGAACACAATGATATTTAAAAGGAACTCAAAGATTATTATCTCTAGCTACTCTCAAAGGAAACAATTGATAGGCAACATGACATTAATTTCATCTTAAACCACATCCCTTAGTGAGTTACTCCCTCTTCATTTGAGTTGTTGAGCTCCATTATTGTATCTCTCTATTATATTCCTTTCATGCCCACCTATTCTAATTTTCACCCACTATCTTTGAAGGCTTATGGGGAGTCGACTACCTGCTATTGCAGAAACAAAACACAAGCCTCATGAGAGAAGTCACCATGGAGGAAGTTGAAAGAATATTTATGCAAATGACAACAGATAAGCCAATTTGGTTGGATGGGATCGCTACATACTTCTTCCAGAAATGTTGGTTCATAAATCCTCCAAGCATTTAATTTGAAAATTCTCATTCTCATACCCAAGGAAGACTATGCTAACTTCTTGGAAAAGTTCAAACCTATCTCATTATCCAATGTGATATATAAGATCATATCCAAGGTCATAGTCAACAGGATAAAGCATGTCATGTCCCATATAACTTCACATGTGCAAGGGGGATTGATTATAGGGTGACATCATTAATGTCATTATAATAACTTATGAGACCGTCCACTCACTAAAATCAAACAAAAATTAACCGCGTATTCCTATCACTTGACAGGTACAAATATTTTTGTTATTTAAATTGGGATTTCCTAGTTCAAATGATAATAGATTTCAACTTCAGTCAAAATTGGGTTAGTAGGGTCAAAAATATTATATCCTTGGATTTATTATCTATCCTTGTTAATGGCTCCCCTGATCCCATTCAATCCTTCTCATGGCATCAGAAAAGGGAATCCCACCTCTCCCTCCATGTTTATTCATATTATTGAAGGGTTCGAAAGAAGCCTACATCATGACATTTCTTCGAGTAACTTAATGTTGGAAGATTGGTTGTTGTCATTGATGTCAACCCTAGCCATTGGCTCTTGGACGCCACAGTTGATAGAATTAGATAGACATGAAGGAAATTACACATGCATATACAACACCCATGGATGGATAGTATAAGTCATGTCACTTTCGATGGTATGTGGCAGGGCACGTGGATCCTCACGATTGAGGAGAAATTAATTTTTGAAGATGACAATGTGAATTGAAGCAGAAACTACATGTCGACCCTAATATTAAAAGGAAGTGACATAAAGGGTATAAATACATCTCATTATACATTCATTTTTAAGTACACAAGTTTTTTAATGAACAAGGAGATATAAGTCAAATTTCAGAGGAAATCTGAAGTAAAGAAGGCCGAATTTCAAGGGAGGATGAAGTCTTTTGGTGATGTGTTCTAATGTATGTTATTTACAGGTCATCTTACCATTTTCGCTATAACTTTGTTTCTAGAATGATTCAGATGGTGAAATTTGTATGCTACTGAGAAGACATATCTAGGTATCTATGGTAAAAATTCCAGCTCTTTGTTCACTATAATTTTGGAGATATTCTATGTGGAAGATAAGGTTTTTTACTAGTCCTGAAGCTAGTCATAAACATGTGTTCTGGGTAAAATAGTCATAATGTCTTCATAGAGAATCCAAACTAAGTAAGATCAATTTCATTGGAAATAGTATGGGATGTAGTTTCTTGTGTACGAATTTCAAAATATTATGTTTAATATTGAGCGTGGGGCATTCTGTACAAGTTTGCTCTCTTGAATAAACCAAAATTGAATGAGGTCTACCATTTTCTCTATAACTCCTTTTTCTGGGAGGCTTCAAGGAGTGAAACTTGGAGGAGTTTCAAAGAATACATTGAGTAATATTATCTATAGGATCAGAGTATTCCAAGAAGTGAAGAATTGCAAAAGTTGAAGAAGTCTCAGGAAGCATTATTAGGTTTTTTGTGATGGTTGGTTGATGGTGATAATTCAATGTAAAGTTTTACTATCTCTCATATATTCTTGGGTAGAAGGAAGCCGAAAGGATGGAGAGGTCAAACCTCTCTTGATATTGGAGGACTGTATCTTCCTTTTGGAGGTTTATCCCTCCCTTTATATTTGGAATATGTAGCTTCCCTTTGAAGTCATTACTTCCCTTGAACAATAACCATTGACTATTTATCATATATTGTGCATGGTGTAACTCTTCTACTATTGTTCATTGCTCATTGGATATAATTGAATATATAATCTGGTTGAAGTATACATTGAAAAGTTTTTAAATTGTACTTGATACTGATTCACCCCCCTCTCAGTATCAACAATTGGTATCAGAGCAGGTTACGTTCAGTACAATTTAACCACTAGAAGGAATATCCTAAGAAGAAATGAAAGACAACATTCCAAATGGGATTCTACCATTTGATGGAAGCAATTTTGAATATTGGAGTAATAGAATGGAAACTTACTTGAAATCTCTTGGGGAAGATGTTTGGTTCTCAATTCCTTCAGGATACAAGGTTTTGAATAAAACAAAGACTGCAACTCAGAAGGAAGCAAGAAGGAACAACAAATTGGCAATAGATATTGTTGAGCACTCAACACACCCTAAAAAGTCTATGTCCATATTTTACTTTTTGGGTACCACTTGATCCTTTGCATTGTCTATTTTGCCTTCAGTATGAAACTGATACCTGCGATTTTCTTTTATGTTTCATGTTTGAATTTTTTAAAGTTTGCTTGAATATACAACAAAGAATTATCTTAACCATTAAAGGGTACTTAACAACCACTTGAGGAATCGACAAACTAAAAGCTCTCCCCAATGCACTTAGGGAGTTCGGCATCAGTAAAGGTCAAAGGTGATGAAAGTCGCTTTAGGAGTTCAAAATAGCCAAGCGTCGATCTTCATCGGCGTTGGAAGAAAAAAGTATTTCATTTTGCGATTGAGCTTTGGCAGGGGTATCGCCAAAGACCAATCTATTCGACTTAAACAGGAAAATGAAAAATAAGCGTTGTGCAAGGAGAGGAGCGGTATCGCCGACCGTCGACACCCGATGTGATTTCAATGTCGGGGAGTTACAAAATGATAATTCACAAAGTAAAATACACATTACTTTTACATTTTAAATTCCGATCCTTGACGCCATCCAAGTATAGGTAGTCGAAGTATCTATTTCCTTTAGTGCTTTCGACATGAGTGAAGTCCCCAAGTGCAATCCTTACCCACCAGCTGAATGCTAAATTGTATGTTTAAATATTTTAAATAACCTCGGGTTAATAACGTCACATCAATGTCAATCAATATTGAAAGTTTTAAAGGGAACATATCAACAAACTTACATTGCAATAATAACAATTATAAAATCCCATAATTTGCGCAAAAAAGAATACGGTTAATTTACATCCAACGAGAATGTGATACATTCAAGACGCTTCAAATTTTTCATATAATTAAAATTTCCCGCCAAACTTGGGCCACATACAAATAGATATTGTCAGCATCTTCACTGACCAACCCGGTCACAGTGAGAGTATAAAACCCTTACGACAAAAGAGAAGAAATGTTAAGCGTCATTTTGGGGAATGCAAAGCAAGGGCCTGTCCATTATGCATCTCCTATGGGAGGACCCTCTCTTGGACTACTTCTCGCACCCTGTAACGTTTCCTTTTCCTCTTTCACTTCCATCCTTTTCACCTCGTGAAACTACACAATTGTATATTGATCTTCTAAAAGATGTCTCTGGAGCCAAATTGTGCTTCCTCTGCGACCCTGTGAAGCCGAAACCTCCTGGTTCTTCGTCGCCAACTGGCTCCACAACTCTCTATTTTCTTGGCAGAGTTCAACTATGGCAAGTTGGGCCTGCATTAACTGTTGGATGGAACTCTTGACGAGAGAACCCTGTTCTTTTCCCCTTCCCTTTCATCCCCCGCTTCCTTTACTGGTAGTCCCCATAGGATCCGACCAGTTAGTAAGCGTCATAGACCCCTCAGCGGCGGGATGTACACTCAGCTCAACTGGGAGGCAATATTCCTCCCTTTTTACCGTATCCTTCCTAGGTCTGCCCCTTCTCCATGGTGTCTGCTCCTGTGGGGGCACAACCCCCAGCATACCTCTTTCATGCGTACTTCTCTCCACCCAAACCTCCACTACAGGCACTGACACCCTCTCCGAGAAAAGGCCTGTACCTCCTATTGAAGATTCAAAAACACTGGAAGCCAATAAGAAAGAGTCCCAGGCACGTTGCGGCTCAGACCTGACACTCCAACTACCTCACAAACTCCGTCCCTTGTTTAAAGGGGATCCCATAATGAAAAAACGTAGTGGCTTGGACGTCTACAGATGGTAAAGGACCACTACACAGACTTCCGCTTGAATAAACTCACAAGACCAACATTACAGAGGTATAACCTCGACTTATGCATAGAATTACCCATAGAACTCCTAGAATTTATAGCGAAACAAAGGAGCAAACCAGAGAATGCCAAAAGTACACTCACGCCTCGTGACAGGATGTCTTGATGACTTAACACGTTGCAACTACTTGACGGATTCAATCCAGAATGCATAAAATGATGTCGATCAGAGTTGTAGGGGATGTATAGTAAGATCATTCCAATCTCTTTGAACTCCCCAAATTCCATTTTTGACGAATGATATTGGACACACTTGGTGATATGGACTTTGGATGCATTTAACGACTTCGTTATTACAGTATCCGACCTTCTGGGAGTATACACGTGCACGCTGGACTCTGGTGTCTTTTCCTAGCCACCAAAGGTTGAGAGGCTACTATAATGGTTCTGATGCTCATATCCGTCGTAGTTGATTGGCCACACTATGACGTGTTGATGTAACTCATTTAAACTAAAGAGGAGAGGTGACGTGAATAAAGAGATCGTAGGTCATTCAAAGGAGCAATTGGGATCACGTAAGTATTAAATGATCAAGAGTAATGAGCTGCACAGGTACACATCGGTCTATTCTATTTGTTGGTACCTTATATCATATTACGTTATCACTAAACTATCTCAACCCTGATTGCAGGAACGATTCCCCTATTACCAAACAAAGCTTGCTCAGTGATCTCGTCGAGGAACCCGAAAGAAACACCGAAGAAAAATCAATAGATCGATGAAAGATTCCAAGTCCTCCGAGTTCTCCACCCTCGATAGTTTCATTGACCTGAGTGACATAGTCAATCTGCATGTTGAACAAGATTTGCTATGGACCGAAGATTCCGCAAAGATAGTCAATGCGAGGCCAGGGAAAGTGCAACCATTCATAGAACATCCGATTACAGTCTAAACCATGCTACAACAGTTGAACTCCAGTTTAGTAAAGTACTGGATGCATGCAGTAGACATGAGGGGAATATATGCGGCCTTGATGGAACAACACAGATTTCCATGGGCCCAAACTTGTGAAGAACTATTTGTCAGCTGGACTGAATACAAGAGAAGTCACCCTTTCCAAGAAATATCTCAGGATGACTGTTAAAGAAGTTGTTAGAAGGTAATGCCACGTGGCGATTTTTGTTTTGTCTAAACTGCATTTAGCCATTAGTTTAGTTAAAACTTTATATTATAAATAAAGGCTTCGGCTAGTTAGTAAAGGGTCGATGGTTGTTGTAAGAACTCTTTCTTTTTGGTAGTTAAGAATTATTTTGAAGCTTCTAGGAATTTAGAAGTCCTTCTGGACCAAAGACAAACTATTTTCATTAGATGCATGTGATTGGACTTAGAGAAGAACTAGTTCCTATCCCGTTTCATGAATGATGCAGTAATGAGTAAGAGAAATTGATTCTATTGTCAAGTTATCTGGTGCAATGTCTTGATGTTATTTTCTTTAATGATGAAGATAAATCATTGTGTTATTATGTGATGAAGGGTTATGGTAGATGAATTATTTTGCTTGCCATTATCTTATTTCATATGTGCTTTCTTTCTGATAATTAGTTTCTCATATAGTAATTGGGTGCTTGCATGGTTAATGTATTGGTACTAGGCCTGTGGCATAGAATCATTGTCTGCATGTTTGAGAAGTGGGTTATCCCAATATCAACCTCTTTCCCAGTAGTTAAAACTAAATCCTGTTTGTGGTCAAGTTGGTTTATACTATCTTTCACTTCTCCTACCAGTCCTACCCAAGAGAAAATACAGAAGCGAATAGTCCTAACTGAAGGAAGAGCCTTCAAAAGAAAACACAAAGACCACCGATAAAATTGGCTGGATCGCAAGATCTAGAGAACCATTTGTTGGCCCTTGACCAAGTTTTGAGAGTTTCTTTGTCATGTTGACCTATTTTGAGACTTCGACAGCCTGTTGAAGGAGGAGTGCAAGATGAAGCAGAGATCACGGGATCTCGGCCCCTTTTGGACCTCTTTTTCAGTTTTTGGGAATATGTAACAGGAAAGGGATGTCGACCCATGGGTTTACCTATGTTTAGGAATATTTTGTATATATAAATAGATGCCTAGGATAGGAAGAGAAGGAGGAGACAAATGAAAGTCTAAGTGCTAGATCTAAGTGATGTGAATGTATGCTAACTGCAAGTAAGTTTTTTGATGCTTTCTGCATGATTGTAAGAGACTTGCAGAGCTAAGTGCAAGTAGTTGTGACATATTCTGAAAGGCTTAGTGTTGTAACGTGAGGAAGAAGGATCTATCCAGTTGCACAGATCTTCCATCTTTTGCGAAATAAGGGTTAGAGGCTATGTGCTATAACAAATTGACTAAAGGAAATATTGGTGGACGTATCCCCGGGAGGGGGGTGAACCATGTAAACACTATGTTATCTTGCTTGGTGTCGCCTGAATGTGTTTATGTCTTCTTTTCTTAGTGATTTGAGATGATTAGATAGATCTGCTTATGCTCAGTGATAATGATGTATATAATGTTAGATCTAATGTACATGAATATGCTTAGTGCTTGATCAGTTACATCTGACCTATTTTACTTATGCTAAGTTCTTGTATACAATAGATTACTGTGAATACTGCGCGGCTCTGTTTTATCAATGAAGTAGATAATGATTTCATGATTAAGAAATGAATGTGCTAATTTCTTTATTAAGTAGTACAATCACAGATTTGTGTCCCAGCTAAAGTTGCAGACACTTGAGTCCTGCAACCACCCTTGCCTCTACCTCGGGTGAGACTTCATCTTCTTCGCAGGCGTTGTCGAAAGTGCTGGTAGTTAGGGTTTTTTTGGTGCACTATTGTAGATTTGAACCTTAGGTTTTCCCCTATGCCAACAATTGGTTCCGTTGTCAGGACCTGAAAATGTGATTGTTGGGAACTGAGAAAGAGGAAGCTTTGTGCAAAGATTCATCCTGAAATTGTAAAATCTTTGTGCATAGATTTGTGCCCTAGTGCGTAGTATTCTACTTGATCTGAAAATCTCTATGCTAAAGAGAGAAGGCCAGATATGAAGGAAAGAAGCCCGATCTGAAGAAAGGAGGTCAGATCTGAAAAAAAGAACCAAGATCTGAAATCTTTGTGCTCTAAGAAAGGTAAAAGTGGAAACTTTTGACTAAAAGAGGTAAGATTTGCAAGCTTTGTGCTCTGATAAAGGTAATAATAGTTGAAAAAGTCTTAGATATGAAAGATTTGTGCTCTATAAAAGTAAGATAACTGGAAATTTTTGTTTCTAGAGTATGAATCTAGGTATGTTTGATAGATTATGTCCTAGCTTAAAAACTAGGGCACTAACAGATGAAAAAATATTTGATATGAATAGATCTGATAAGAATAATGAAAGATATGTTATACCTATACATAGAAAGAATGTTTGGACTAACAAATGGATACAAGACCCTAGAAAGAATTTGTTTCAGGTTAGCTTATACGATCCTAGTGCGCATTATAGAAGAAGTTGGGGATCATTTAAAAGAGAGAGATGATTAACCCTCTGTTATAGTTGATACAAATAAAAGAAACATTGAATGACCATCGACATGTCAGCTTATCAAAGATCTTCAAAGAGAAGGAATGCATCGAAGAAATAATAGGGGACTTTGATATTGACTATGTTCTGAATGAGGAAACACAAATGAATATTATGCCACAGAGAACATAGGAAGCTATATGAAGGCCTATTATGATCCCTTTACTAGGAGGAATAAGTTTATTCATAGGAAAGATAGTAAACCTATGTAGAAGGCTCCCTCGGATACCTATGACTGTCAATAGAACTTCGACAGAAGAAGACTTTGAGATTATTAAATTTGTTGAATACAACGCCCNGATCCCTTTACTAGGAGGAATAAGTTTATTCATAGGAAAGATAGTAAACCTATGTAGAAGGCTCCCTCGGATACCTATGACTGTCAATAGAACTTCGACAGAAGAAGACTTTGAGATTATTAAATTTGTTGAATACAACGCCCTGTTTACCATGCTAATAGGAAAACCTTGGATTAATAGAGATCAAGTCAGACGAAAGGGGGAAGAAGAAGTTTTAGAAAAGAAGAAGCAAGAGTTAAAAGATGTTATGACCAAAAGGATCCCACACTTGATTGAGGAACAAAAGAGCAGATTGCAGATATTTAATACTAGCAACCTGGATGACGAAGCTAAGAGAACACTAGAGGATCCTCAGGAGATTGAATTACCTATCCCAGACATAGAAGAAGTATTATCCAAGAACCCTAGGAAAGAATTTCAATAACACAAAGTAACTAAGACCAAAGAAGAAAAGAATCAGAACAAGAAAAGAATTACTGAGACGAAGCTCACTGGAAAGAAGGCTAGAAAGTTAAGAAAGAAAAGGGCAAATACTGAAAGGTTACAAGAAGTTCTAGAGGAGACCTCGCAGAAAGAAAAATTGCAGAATTGGAGCTTCGTTGAGATATCAAAACAATGACACATGGAACTTCTCCATGATGAAGCAATATAGTTGTTGGGGCCGATATATCTATTCGACTTCCACTCCGAACGGACATAAAAGAAACAAAGGTTTGTCATCCGACCATTGGACCGCACCATACCAGATCAAACATGAGTTAATGGAGGCTCATACCCATTGCAAGCCAACCATTGTCGAATTACCTATTTAGCTCGCCGCGCCATGCACTGAGAACACTTTTTCCAAATCGGGAATTCGAGCCCACAGCCTAAGCCAAGTTTACACAATGATCATTCTGTTATTTTTCTCTATCTCATTATCGTGTCTGAGTTGTTCCCCGATCCCGCAATTTTTTTATCCCGAGTGCGTATGTCAGAAGAATTGAGTGTTGCAGAGAAAGTTGTTGAAGAGGTTTTGATCGACTTGATGACAGAGAGAGTCATGTCAGAGTGAGGGTTGTATATAGGTGTACAATCATTGTCGATGAGAGGACTATAGGCCTCTCCTTCCACTGCTCGAGCTAGTCCATCCTGACAAGCCGATGAGAAGCGCACTAAGCACAGAGACGATATCACAAATGCCAAGCTGATTCTGAGCATTATAATTGCTTATCTACCACCTCTGAGCGGCACCATCAATCGTGACAATTTACCCCGTGAATTTGAGTATGATTTGATCACTACGTACCTTACGAAAGAAGTGCATGTAGTTTGTGCCGACTAGGATAAGCTCATCACGTTGAAGTTCAGTGATTTAAACCTTGATGACAGGAAGGTTTACAGTATTCTCACCCCTCATAAATATCTAATGTGAACCAAAGGAAATAAATCCAAGATTATCACTCAATCATGGACCCAGAACCTCACACATTCAACCCTACTTAATGTAATGAAGATTCCTCACTTCGGGAGGCATCAAAAAGTAAACGTGTGCGTCAAATTGTTGTTGTCCCTCTATCATGGAGGATACTTATGGTTGAACCGTCGCATCACAGTGGATCCAACTTTGATCAATCGGATCACAGGGATAAGAATGTAGGGCCCCGACCCACAAGATTTCTACCCCGGAAAGCCCGCAGATCATGCTCTCGCCCAACAAATAAAGGATACTTATGACGATGTAGAGAAGGGTACACGAGGCTACAATGTAGCCTCTATCCAGAGTGGTGCATTGTTCCTTGCCTGTCAGTTGATTGTAGGCAAGCTAGTTCACAAGAACCGACTGACCCAAGTAACTAGATTTGTAGTCGACCTCGTAGTGAAGTGCACAGAGGGCCTACATATGAATTGGGCCAAATACTTGGTAAAACAACTAGAACTTGACTACATGGAAGCACAGGACCAAGGGTACGAGTTCCATTTTAGCTGGCTACTCATATTAATCGCTTTCATCACATGGGAGATGCCGGAAGGTGAAACCTTTTCGGATGTCAAGCCCTTTGAACCACTGGTCGTGAAGTTCAGTACGGTGTGGTATTCTAGCGACATGAAAAAGCAGTGGCAATCAAATCCCTTCTTCCACACATATTATAATCAATTTAAGGTATCTATATAGGCCATGCCTTGCATAACCCTGAACACACTTCACAGATTTAGGTCATTGATGAAATTCAGCACAGACCGCCACTTCATCTACACCAGAGCGCACACTGATGAACATCACCAACAACTATAGTCATACTAAAGGTTAACGGAGGATGACTTGGAGGATATTACCAAGGAATTTTTTATGGACCTCCTTATTCCAATGGACCTTGCTAATATGTCCAATATTGACAGCCCTGGAACTACATCGAATACAGTCGGACCTGGCAAGATAAATAAAACTGAAGAGGTCAAAGATTTAGACAACACATCCATAAAGACCGTGTCTATTTCAGGCGAGCAAGGGGGTGATGGCACACAAATAGAACATAAGAAAGGCGAGGTTACACCGCCAAGAGACGAGGAGGATCCCTCGAAGAAAAGGAGGTTTCCCCTCTGAAACATTCTTCAATAAAGAAAATTAAAGCAACTAGAGCCAAGTTTGAGACCACCCTAACCTCAGACGAATTTGAATTCATTATCGCTGCACTGAATGATGCTTCGCTGGAGCTAGCAGAGAAGAAGGAAGCCAAGAAGGAGGAGGTTCTCATTCGCATTAAGGTCAATCTTCAAGAAGTGCAACATGCACTACAATCCATTTGCGCAGTATCCACTCTGCCCATGACAGTTGGAACACCAGAACTAGGTGATGAGCATGCTCATTTACACCAGATCACTGATACAATTGAAGCTCACCTTCGACAAGCTCAGGAGGAAACAACACAAGCCACCTAGGCTTTAGCGCAAGTACAAAAATACCTTGAGGACCAAAGAGGTGTTGCATAAGAGGAAAATCTCGCTCTACAAGAGAAATGGGATGAAGAGAAAGTAGAGCTACAACAAAGGAAGGAACAATTGCTCGTCGAGCAACTTGAAGTTAAGGAAAGGGTCAAAAAAGCACTTCGCTTTGTGAAAATCGTCGAAGTACAGACCGAGGAACAAGTTCCATAGCAGGTGGCACAACTCGAAGAGGTAAACCAAAAGCTACAAAAACTCATCGCAGAACTAGAGCTTCGCGATGTACCCGAAACCCCTCAGGAGATACAAGACCAATGAGAAGTAACTGCTCGCAACACAGTTAGAAGATTAAAATCTCTTGCCTTGGAGTGCAGGCAACTAAGTAATCAGAGTGCCCAGACATACGAAAACATTACAGAGAGTCCATAATTATAGGCACTGAATTAGTAGCTCCAGGAAGAAAAAAAACATGTGGATACGCTATAGGGACAGCCGAAGGCTCTATTAGCAGTAGATAGAATGAAGACATCTCACAAACAATGCACAACTCAACAGAAGATTCATATGCTTCAAAGCAAAGTGATGGAAGTCACTCAATGACTTCAACCTATGGAAGACAAGGCATGTATTCTATTTACAAAGGTCGAGAGCCAAGGAGTAGAGCTAGACCAGGTCGTCCTCACAGTAGAAAAATGCCTGGAAGGACCAGTGAATGACGCAGTGATCCAGGAGTTCACTGAGAAAGAGGCCACAACAAGGCAGCAATTCTAAGTAGCTTGGGCCAAGCTCGAGGTGTTTGAGGCAAAAATTCTCAGACTAGAGTGACTCGGGACGAGTCACAGTTGAGTGTTGGGTGCCTGTTGGCCCTTGACCAAGTTTTGAGAGTTTCTTGGTCATGTTGACCTATTTTGGGAATTTGAGAGATTGTCGAAGGAGGATCGAAAGACCAAGCGGATATCATGGGATATCAGCCCCCTTTTGGGCCTTTTTTTTGGTTTTTGGGAATATGTAATGGGAAAGGGATGTCATCCCATGGGTTTACCCATGTTTAGGCCTATTTTGTATATATAAATAGATGCCTAGGCTAGGAAGAGAAGGAGGAGACAAATGAAAGGCTAAGTTCTAGATCTAAGTGATGTGAATGTATTCTAAATGCAAGTAGCACTTTTGATACTTTGTACATGATTTTAAGAGACTTGCAGACTGAGTGCAAGTAGTTGTGACAGATTGTGAAAGGCTTAGTGTTGTAACGCGAGGAAGAAGGATCTAGCGAGCTGCGCAGATATTTTGTCCTGTGTGAAGTAAGGGTTAGAGGCTCTGTGCTATAAACAATTTACTGAAGGCAATAAAGAATAAGAGTTGGTGGACGTAGCTCCAGGAGGGGGGTGAACCACGTAAACACTGTGTTATCCTGCTTGGTTCTTTCCTGAATGTGTTTATGTCGTATTTGCTTAGTGCTTTGAGATGATTAGATAATCTGTGTGTTCTTAGTGCTAATGATGTATAAAATGTTAGATCTAATGTATATGAATATGCTCAGTGCTTGATCAGTTACATCTGGCCTATTTTACTTATGCTAAGTGCTAGTATATGGTAGATTACTGTGAATACTACGAGGTTCTGTTTTATCAACGAAGTAGATAATGATTGCATGATTAATAACTGAAGGTGCTAATTACTTTATTAAGTAGTACAATCACATATCTGTGTCCCAGGCAAGGTTGCAGACACTTGAGTCCTGCAACCACCCTTTCCTCTACCTCGGGTGAGACTTCATATGCTTCGCAGGTGTTGCCAAAAGGGCCAGTATTTAGGGTTTTGTTGGTGCGTTGTTGTAGCATTGAACCCTAGGTTTGCCCCTGTGCCAAAAAATGGTTCCGTTGTCGGGACCTGAAACTGTGATTGTTGGGAACTGAGAAAGAGGAAGCTCTATGCAAACATTCATCCTGAAATTGTAAAATCTCTGTGCGTATATTTGTGCCCTAGTGTGCAGTATTCTACTTGATCTGAAAAGCTATATGCTAAAGAGAGAAGGCCAGATCTAAAGGAAAAAATCCCAATCTAAAGAAAGGATGTCAGATTTGAAGAAAAGAAGAAAGATCTAAAATCTTTGTGCTCTAAGAAAGGTAAAAGTGGAAACTTTTGACTAAAAAAGGTAAGATATGCAAGCTCTGTGCTCTGATAAAGGTAATAATAGTTGAAAACGTCTTAGATTTGAAAGCTTTGTACTCTGTAAAAGTAAGATAAGTGGAAATTTTTGTTTCTAGAGTATGAATCTAGGTATGTTTGATAGATTCTATCCTAGCTTAAAAACTAGGGCACTCACAGATGAAAAAAGATTTGATATGAATAGATCTGATAAGAATAATGAAAGATATCTTATACCTATGCATAGAAAGAATGTTTGGACTGAAAAATGGATGCAGGACCCTAGAAAGAATTTGTTTCAGGTTAGCTCATATGATCCTAGTGCACAGTATAGATGAAGTTGGGGATAATTTAAAAGAGAGAGAGCATTAACCCTATGTTATAGTTGCAGAAGACCAGGACATCTTGCTAAGGAATGCCCTGGCAAAAGACCTAGTTGTCTTCATTGTAAGGCTATGGACCATGAAGTGTTCGATTGACCTAGAGTGATCGCTAAGCTTGAAGGAATGAATATGAATCAAGAGAACCCTAAGGCAGATCTAGAAAAGGAAGAACCCCAACAATAATCCAAGAAAGTATTGATAAAAATAAAACAAACCCTGAATGACCACCGACATGCCATCTTATCAGAGACCTTCAAAGAGAAGGAATGCATCAAAGCAAGAATAGGGGACTTCGACATTGACTGTGTTATGGATGAGGAAACACAGATGAATATTATGCCAGAGAGAACTTGGGAAGCTATAGGAAGGCCTGCTATGATCCCTTCACTAGGAGGAATAAGTTTATTCAGAGGAAAGCTAGTAAACCTATTTGGAAGGCTCGCTCAGATACCTATGACTGTCAATGGAACTTCGATAGAAGAAGACTTTGATATTATTAAATTTTTTGAAGACAACACCCTGTTTACCATGCTAGTAGGAAAACCTTGGATTGATAGAGATCAAGTCAAACGAAAGGAATAAGAAGAAGTTTTGGAACAGAAGAAGTAAGAGTTAAAGGAGTTTATGACCAGAAGGATCGTGCACTTGATTGAGGAACAGAAGAGTAGAACGCAGATATTTAATACTAGAAACCTAGATGTCAAAGCTAAGAGAACACTAGAGGATCCTTAAGATATTGAATTACCTATCCCAAACATAGAAGAAGTATTATCTAGGAACCCTAGGAAAGAATTTCAACAGAACAAAGTAACTAAGACCAAAGAAGAAAAGAATCAAAATGAGAAAATCATTACCGAGACGAAGCTCACTGGAAAGAAGGCTAGAAAGTTTAGAAAGAAAAGGGATAATACTGAAAGGTTACAAGAGGTTCTAGAGGAGACCTCACAGAAAGAAAAATTACAGAATTGGAGCTTCACTAAGATATCAGAACAACGACACATGGCACTTCACCATGACGAAGCAATATAGTCGTTGGGGCCGATATATCCGTTCGACTTCCAATCCGAATGGACAGAAAATAAATAAAGGTTCATCATCCGACCATTGGACAACGCCATACTGGATCAAACAGGAGTTAATGGAGGCTCATACATGTTGCAAGCCAACCATTGTCGAATTACCTATTTAGCTCGTCGCGCCATGCACCAAGAACACTTTTACCAAATCGAGAATTTGAGCCCACAACCTAATCCGAGTTTATACAATGATCATTGTGTTATCGTTCTCTATCTCATTACCATGTCTGAGTTGTTCCCCGATCCCATGAATTGTTTATCCCAAATGCGTATGTCGGAAGCATTAAGCGCTGCAAATAAATGTTTTGAAGAGGTTCTGATCGACTTGATGATAGAGAGAGTCATGTCAGAGAGAGGGTTGTTTACAGGTGTACAAGCATCATCGACAAGAGGACTATAGGCATCTCCTTCCACTTCTCGAGCCGGTCCATCCCGACAAGCCGATGAGAAGTGCACTAAGAAAAGAGATGATATCGCAAATGCTAAGATAATTCCGAGCATTCTAATTTCTTATATACCACCTCTAAGCGACGCCATCAATTGTGAAAGTGTACCCCATGAATTTGAGTATGCTTTGATCACTGCGTACCTTCTGAAAGAAGTGCGCGTAGTTCGTGTTGACTAGGATAAGCTCATCGCGTTGAGGTTTAGTGACTTCAACCTCGATGACATGAAGTTTTACAGTATTCTCGCCCCTCATAAATATCTGACGTGAACCAAAGGAAAGAAATCCAATATTATCACTCAATCCTGGACCCAGAACCTCGCGCAGTCAACCCTACTTAATGTAATGAAGATTCCTCACTTTAGGAGGCATCAAGAAGTAAACATGTGTGTCAAGTTGTTGTTGTCCTGATATCATGGAGGATACTTATGGTTGAACCGTTTCATCACAGTGAATCCAACTTTGATCCATCGGATCATAGGGCTAAGCATGTAGGGCCCCGACCCATAGTATTTCTACCCCGGAAAGACCGCAGATCATGCTCTTGCCCAGCGAATAAAGGATACTTACGGTTTTGTAGAGAAGGGCACACAAGGCTACAAGATAGCCTCTATCCAGAGTGGTGTAGTGCACCTTGCCTATCAGTTGATTACAAGCAAGCTATTTCACAAGAACCGACCGACCCAAGTAACCAGATTTGTAGTCGACCCCGCAGGGAAGTGAACGGAGGGCCTACATATGAATTGGGCCAAATACTTGGTAAAATAGTTAGAACTAGACTGCATGGAAGCATAGGACCAAGGGTACGAGTTCCATTTTAGCTGGATTCTCATATTAATTGGTTTCATTGCATGAGAGATGATGGAAGGTGGAACCTTCCTAGATGTCGAGCCCTTTGAACCATTGACCACGAAGTTCAGTACGCTGTGGTATTCCAGTGACATTAACAAGTAGTGGAAATCAAATTCTATCTTCCACACATAATATAACCAGTTGAAGGTAGCCATACAGGCCACGCCTCGCATAACCTTGAACACACTTCACAGATTTAGACCATTGATGAAATTCAGTGCGGACCGCCACTTCATCTACACCACAACGCACATTGATGAGCATCACCAACAGGTACAGTCATACTACAGGTTAACGGAGGATGACCTGGAGGAGATTACCAAGGAATGGTCAATGGACCTCCTTGTTCCAATCGACCCCATAGAGATGTCCGATATTGACATCCCTGAAACTGCATCAGATATAGCCAGACCTAGCAAGATAAATAAAACCGAAGAGGTTGACAATTTAGACAACGCATCCGTAAAGACCACATCTATTTCAACCAAGCAAGGGGTTGATGGCACAAAAATAGAAAATAAGAAATGTGAGGTTACATCACCAAGAGACAAGGAGGATCCCTTGAAGAAAATGAATGTTTACCCTCTAAAACCTTCTTCAAGGAAGAAAATGAAAGCAACTAGAGCCAAGTTTGAGACCACCCTAACCTCAGACGAATTTGACTTCATTGTCGCTGCACTGAATGATGCTTCACTGGAGCTAGTAGAGAAGTAGAAAACCAAGAAGGAGGAGGTGTTCATTAGCATTAAGGTCGAGCTTCAAGAAGTGAAACAGGCACTATAGTCCAGTTGCACAGTATCCACTGCGCCCTTGACAGTTGGAACACCAGAACTAGGTGATGAGCCCGCTCATTTACACCAGATCGCTGATAAAGTTGAAGCTCGCCTTCGACGAGCTCAGGAGGAAAAAGAACAAGCCACCTAGGCTTTAGCACAAGTACATAAATACCTTGAGGACCAAAGAGGTACTGTAGAAAAGGAAAAGCTTGCTCTACAAGCAAAATGGGATGAAGAGAAAGCAGAGCTACAACAAAGGAAGGAATAGTTTCTCGTCGAGCAACTTGAAGTTAAGGAAAGGGTCAAAAAATCACTTTTCTCTGTGACAATTGTCGAAGTACAGACCGATGAATGAGTTCCACAACTGGTGGCACAACTCAAAGAGGTAATCTAGAAGCTACAACAATGCATTGCAAAACTAGAGCTTCGCGCTGTACCCGAAAACCCTCAAGAGATAAGAGACCAACGAGAAGTAACTTCTCGTAGTGCAGTTAGCAGATTAAAAGCTCTTGCCTTGGAGTGAAAGCATCTAAGTAACTGACGATGTGCACCCCCTCCATAACCCGCAGGTCATAAGGTCCACGTCAACACAGGATATTTCCTTATCCACTGGCCCAAAGAGATTTGAAATAGCTCTTCTATTTCCCTTTCAGGAAATCTGCACCCACACTTAACTTTGAGAAATCCCCTTTATGCTTCAGGGGATCGGACTTCACACCCTCGCGAACCTGTAGGTCAAGCGCCTGTTTCTCAAATTCCCAAAACCCGAAAATAGTCAATGCTGACCCTTCCTCTTTCTCTTTCAGACTTTTCCTTATCGCGATTTTGGCAGTCGCGGTGTCAAGAAGCTTGTTCCCGTGATTCCTGAAACCTAATTTTATGAAATTCTGACGTGCCCACAAGGTTGACTTTTCAATGCCCCGTTTACTCCATCGGGACTTCAGACTTTGCGATATCGCAAATCCTAATGCAAATAATTCATAAGTTCAATCCCCAAAACTCCAAAATGATCAACGGAGGTTGACTCCACGTCAATAGTGTGCCACCTGTCCACTCGTTGACTCCTCCGTGGCCCACACAATCCTTTTAGCTTTCGGGA
The DNA here is from genome assembly GCA_009831015.1 of Picea engelmannii. NCBI lineage: Eukaryota > Viridiplantae > Streptophyta > Pinopsida > Pinales > Pinaceae > Picea > Picea engelmannii. The sequence continues at coordinate 388,724 of ML780860.1, read as the reverse complement.
CTTCGCGGTTCAAAATATCGCGATTCTCGTTGCAAAGTTTACGGGACTTTCACCCACGAGAACCCGATATAGGGATCCATGTGTAAATCCGATGGCCCTTGTGGCTCAGATCTACGGTCCTACTCCTCCTAATCTTATAACCTTTTGAAACACTCGTGGTAGCTTCCCTAATCCTCCATGAGATTCAAAGACTCAAAGGACTTCGCGGATTCTCCACAGAGAATTCCAATCGTCCGTTCTTCTTCTGAGAAATTCTGCACAACTAACCAAGGTGTTTCTCTCCGTGGAACTCGTCCTCCTATAGTCCCTCGTCACTATGCCTTCTTTCGACTCCTTCGAAAGGTCTAATTCTTTCTGAACTTTCCAAGGCTCTGCGTCTTTTAGAAAAAACCCTTGCACACACTCTTTGCGGCAGACTTTCAACCACTTCCAAGTGTTGAAAACCTTTGTCTCTACACACATCTGTAGCAGTAGTCTCTCAATACTCCACTCAGGTCCACAACCCTGAGACTTCACTCAGCCTGCGCACTCCTTGCACAATTCCTGTGCCCAACTGCACTTCTGTGGAAATGAGAACAAAAAGCTTTCTCTCCTGAGCTTTCAGAGACAAACCCCTGAACACCTTGTCGATGCACTCCTTGCGGACAATTCAACTGCACTTCTTGCAGGAACTCTTGCTCAGATGGAGAAACAATTGAAACTCATTTCTCTTCCCTTTCCTCTCAGATTTCAAACATTCAACAAAAAATCATTCATACATAGCCTAAAAGCAAATGTACAGAAGAAAGAGTGAAATAACCATGAGCATAACATTTAGCATACATACACAGAGAACAAACACGACGCCATGAATTTGAATCAAATATTTCTCTATTAATTCAAATTTCTGTACATGGGTGGTTTCACACAGCTCTCTGCTTCTCTTCTATGCTCTCTCTCTCTCTCTCTCTCTATGATAATGTTACAATACACAATGAGGGCATCTATATCCCATTTCCCTCTTGCGCTCTAAAACTGTCTAATCTAACATTCAATTCTATCTACCTGCATTTAATACCATAAATGCTTTCTATCTACTAAGGACAAGAGCAAATCGCTCAATGTCCGTTTACATTATACAAGTGCACCTCCACTTGATGTTTCATTAATGGTTCAAGATATTTCAAAATTTGTGTTGGGCACTTTTCCATCTGTCTGTTGTCTCTGTGCTGGCTCGCTTGAGATGCTCCTACATCATACTCCCTCGCTTGAAAATTTTCATGGGCTCCTATCCATGAGCTCACGCACTGTCTGTCCATGCCTCTGGATTTCTTCTTCATTTTCCCAGCTATCATCTTCAACTGGATGGCCCTTCCACTTGACCAAATATTCAAAGTATTGCTTTCGCCTGGTCTTCTTGCTCACCCTTTTGTCCAGTATGCACTCCATCTGCATTTTATCTACAACTGGCATCTGCTTTGTCCACTAGATCAATGGTTTCTCATCTCCTGTTCCTATTTCCTCAGGTTTAAATGGGTACAAATCTGAGATATTGAATATCGGAGAAATTCTGATCCCATTGGGTAATTCAATCTCGTAAGAATTTGCCCCAAATTTATTTAAGACCTTACATGGTCCAATTTTCTTCATTTTCAGTTTATTATATGTTCCTCTCGGGAACCTTTCCTTTCTCAAATGTGCCAGAACCAAATCACCAACCTCAAACTGAAGTTGTCTTCTGTGTTGATCTGCTCTGCGCTTATATTCCTGGTTCAAATTCTGCAAATGCTCCTTCACCTGGCTGTGAAGTTCCCTCATCGCCTCTGCAAAATCTTCTGCACTAGCGCTCCTAATAGTAGTCTGTTCTGAATCTCTCAGATTAGAAATTCCCCTCGGCTGCATGCCATAGATGATCTGAAATGGAATATGCCTTGTGCTTCTGTTAACCGAGTCGTTATAAGCAAGTTTCTCCTGTGGTAATATATTGTCCCACTGGCTGTGGTGTTCTGTCACCAAGCTTCTCAACAAGTCTCCTAGACTTCTGTTTACCACTTCTGTCTGTCCATCCGTCTGAGGATGATAAGCCGAACTAAACAACAAGTTAGTTCCCAGCTTCTTCCATAAGGTCCTCCAAAAGTGTCCTATGAACTTGGTATCTCGATCCGAAACTATGCTCTTTGGAAAGCCATGAAGTCAAATGACTTCTTTGAAAAATATATTCGCAATGTGAGTTGTGTCACTGGTCTTTTGACATGGAATGAAGTGTGCCATCTTGGAAAATCTATCCACCACCACAAAGATTGATTCAAAACCTCTTTGTGTTCTCGACAACCCCAATATAAAATACATGCTGATTGCATCCCACGGCCTCTCAGGTATGGGCAATGGTTGATAAAACCCTACATTCTGTCTTCTTCCCTTCGAATGCTGGAAAATTCTACATTTTTCCACGAATCTCTTGACGTCTGCTCACATTCCCGACCAAAAATATGACTCTTTCAACTTTGCGAACGTCTTGTCGTGACCAAAGTGCCCTGCCAATTCTCCACTGTGTTTCTCCTTTAGCAAGTTCTCCCTCATGGAGCATTTCGGAATACACAATTGATTACCTTTAAACATTAATTCTTCCTGGATCATGTATTCTATCCATGGGCTTCTATCTCTGAGAATTGGATTCTCAGCTGCTTCATATGCCTCCTTAAAATCTTGATCATCTCTATACATGTCCCTGAGGTCATCAAAACCCAATGTTTTGACTTTGAATTCCTGCAATAGAAAACACTTCCTGCTCAAAGCATCAACAACTTTGTTAGCAGTACCAGAAATGTGTTTAATCACAAAAGTGAAATTTTTGCATATATTCAACCCATTTAACATGTCTCTGATTCAAATTTTCCTGTTGAGTCATGAATTGCAGTGCATGATTGTCACTGTACAAGACAAACTCTTTCGGGATCAAGTAATGCCTCCATTTATTCAATGCCTGTATAATAGCATAAAACTCCTTATCGTAAGTGGAGTATTTCACTTTTGCTTCATTCAGCTTCTCACTGAAGTATGCTATCGGCCTGTCCTCTTGACTCAAGACTGCCCCTATTGCAAATCCACTTGCATCGCATTTCACTTGAAATGTCTTTTGGAAGTCCGACAACACCAGAACTGGTTGTTCTGTGATCTTTCTCTTCAATAGATTAAAAATCTTCTTAGCCTCTTCTGTCCAGTGAAAATACTTGTGTCTTTTTCTCACTGTGTCCATCATTGGTGCACTAATCCCACTAAAATTTCTGATGAATTCTCGGTAGAAACTAGCCAATCCGTGAAAACTTCTCACCTCAAAGAGATTCTTCGGCGATGACCAATTCTTGATTACCTCCACCTTATCAGGATCCATCCTCAATTTATCTGCAGAAATAACAAATCCCAGATAAATGAGCTCCGTCTTCATGAATGAGGATTTCTTCATATTTATCAACAACTTCTCCTGCTGCAATTTCTGCATCACTGTAGCCAAATGTTTCAGATGCTCTGCCACTGTTTTACTGAAAACCAGTATGTCATCCAAATATACAATAACAAATTTTCCGATGAACTCCCTCAGGACTTCGTTCATCAACCTCATGATGGTACTCAACGCATTTGTTAAGCCAAATGGAATAACAAGCCATTCATACAACCCTTCGTTGGTTTTGAAGGCTGTCTTCCACTCGTCACCTTTTCTCATGCGGATTTGATGATAACCACTTTTCAAATCAATCTTTGAAAAATACTTTGCTCCACTCAAGCAATCCATCATATCATCCATCCTTGGCAATGGAAATCTGTACCTGATGGTTATATTTTTAATTTCCCTCGAGTCAGTACACATCCTCCAGCCTCCGTCTTTCTTTGGACTCAGTACTGTTGGAACATCACATGGACTCAAGCTTTCCTTGACCAAACCTTTATCCAATAAATCCTGGACTTGTCTTTTGACCTCTTCATTCTCCTGCAGTGTCAATCTGTACGCGGTTTTGTTTGGAAAACTGGCTCCTGGTATGAGATCAATATGATGACTCACACTTATGATCGGTGGCAATGAACGAGGTAGTTCGTCCACTACTATGTCAGCGAACTCTTCTAGTAGTTTCTGAACTTCTTCTGGTAAATCATCCACTCTTGTGCTAGTCAAAACAATCTTCGGTTTCCTGAACAAAATGAACTATGGATCCTCCTTCTTCTTAACCTCTGTAAGAATTTCCTTCCCACTCATGAGAAGTACAGTGTTGCTTACTTCTGGTTTCACCTCCTTATCCTTGATTGGAAGCAACATGTGAGTCCTCCCATTCTTCTCTAGGGTGTATGTGTTCATTCTCCCATCATGAATCACATTCCTGTCATATTGCCATGTTATACCCAAAAATAGATGACAAACATCCATAGGAATGACATCACATAATATCTTATCATTATATCCTCCTATATTGAATTCAACTAAACATTGTTTAGTGACAGTTACCTAATGTCCTTTTTGTAGCCACAAAACTCTGTATGGGCTTGGATGATCAATCGTCTCCAGCTCCAAGTTTTATACCATCTCTGTAGAAACGAGATTATCCATGCTACCACTGTCCACAATGACCTTGCATACCCTGTCCTTGGTCTTGCAAGTAGTCCTGAAAAGTTTGGTTCTTTGGACTGAATTCTCCCCCTCCTTCTCTGGTGTCAAAAAGACTTTTCGCATCATCAACGATCTTCCGCCTTCAGCATATTCTGCCTCCACATCACACCTCTGGGCTTCTGCGATGTGAGTTTCTCCACTCTCCTTCTTTTTATCTGGACACTCGTAAGACTTATGCCCATTCTTTCCACATGTGAAGCAGATTATTACTCCACCTCTTCCTCTTCCTCTACCTCTAGTACGAGGAAAAGTGTTATTATCAACATAATATCCTCTCTTTTCAGTATGTTTCCCTCGCTGTGAGCTTCCGCCTCTCTCAGTTCGAGTCTGAGGTTTCTTCCAGTCCTCCTTGGGCTTCTGATATTTATCCTGGGCAACTGATTTGCCTTTGGGCTTCCTTCTGCCTCAACCTCTTTGACCTTGTTTTTGGCTTAGCTTCTCTTCAGCGTTTAGAGCCATCTGATAAGCATCTTCCACCATTTGGATGGTTACCATGCTCATCTCATCCTAGATGTCATATCTCAGGCCATTCATGTATCTGGCAACCTTTTCATCATCGCTTTCCTGATGACCTGCCCTGATGTTCAGCTTGTAGAATTCTTCAGTGTATTCTTTCATTGTCATCAGCTTCTGTCTCAGGTTCTGCATTCTCCTGAACAGATTAATTTGATAATATCTGGGGATGAATTTTTCCTTCATCTTCCCGATCATTCTATCCCAGATCTTGATCTTCTTCTTGCCTTTGCAGTGTCTGTCAGCTTGTAGTTCATCCCAGCACAATGCTGCATGTCCTTTCAATCTTGTGACAACATGCTTGACTTTCTTGTCCTCTTCGAAATCTTCATAGTCAAAGCATGTGTCTAGATCTCTAATCCAGTCTAGAAGCTTCTCTGCATCCAGATTTCCCTCATAAACTGGAATGTCCATTTTTGCTCTTGCACCCATTCTTGCAATAGCTATGATCAAACGTTCGTTTGTTGCATCTTCGGCTGCAACTTATTCTCATGTTCAGCCTCAATTTCACTTTCGGAATCACTAAGATCCCCCACACTGGCTATGCCTCTCTGTGCTGTCTCCATGTCTTCGATTCTAGCTCGTAGATCACGCTTTTCTTTCTCCATGGCTGGATCAGTCATCTGCCTACCTCTTCTTCTCAGCATTTCCCTCTCCCCTGGTGGATTGGGTGTTTGTCTGTCCCTTCTCCTCGACGTCATGGTGAATTTCTTTTTCTCTGCTATAGAAAGAAAAGAACCTTTCTGTGCTATGATACCAAACTGATGACGTGCGCCCCCTCCACAACCCATAGGTCAGAAGGTCCACGTCAACACATGATATTTCCTTATCCACTAGCCCGAAGAGCTTTGAAATGGCTCTTTTATTTCCCTTTTGGGAAATCTTCACCCACACTTAACTTTGATAAATCCCCTTTATGCTTCAGGGGATCGGAATTCGCACCCTCGCGAACTCGTAGGTCAAGCACCCATTTCTTAGATTCCCGAAACCCGAAAACAGTCAACGTTGACCCTTCCTCTTTCTCTTTCGGATTTTTCCTTATCGTGATTTTTGCGGTCACGGTGTCAAGAAGCTTGTTCCCATGATTCCCGAAACCCGATTTTCCAAAATTTTGACGTGCTCACAAGGTTGACTTTTCAACGCCCCTTTTACTCCATCGGGACTTCGGACTTCGCGATATCGCGAATCCTAATGCAAAGAATTTGGAACTTCACTCCCCAAAACTCTGAAATGATCAACGGAGGTTGACTCTGCATCAATAGTGCACCACCTGTCTACTCGCTGACTCCTCCGTGGCCCACACAATCCTTTTAGCTTTTGGGACTTCGTGGTTCGGAATATCGCGATTCTCATTGCAAAGTTTATGGGACTTTCACCCACGAGAACCCGATATAGGGATCCACGTGTAAATCCGATGGCCCTTGTGGCTCAGATCTACGATCCTACTCCTCCTGAGATTAGAACCTTTCGAAACACTCGCGGTAGCTTCCCTACTCCTCCGTGAGATCCGACGACTCACGGGACATCGCGGATTCTCCACAGAGAATTTCGATCATCCATTTTTCTTCTGAGAACTTCTGCACAACTAACCAAGGTGTTTCTCTCTGCGAAAATCATCCTCCTGCAGTTCCTCGTCACTATGCCTTCTTTTGACTCCTTCGAAAGGTCTAATTCTTTCTGAACTTTCCACGGCTTTACGTCTTTTAGAAAAAACCCTTGCATGCACTCCTTGCGGCAGACTTTCAACCACTTCCAAGTGTTGAAAACCTTCGACTCTGTGCACATCTGCAGTATTAGTCTCTCTATACTCCACTCAGGTCCACAACCCTAAGACTTCACTCAGCATGCGCACTCCTTGCATGGCTCCTGTGCCCAACTGCACTTCTGTGGAAATGAGAACAAAAAGCTTTATCTCCTGAGCTTTCAGAGACAAACCCCTGAACACCTTGTCGACGCACTCCTTGCGAACAATTCAACTGCACTTCTTGCAGGAACTCTTGCTCAGATGGAGAAACAATTGAAACTCATTTCTCTTCCCTTTCCTCTCAGATTTCAAACATTCAACAAAAAATCATTCATACATAGCCTAAAAGAAAATGTACAGAAGAAAGAGTGAAATAACCATGAGAATAACATTTAGCATACATACACAGAGAACAAACATGACACCATGAATTTGAATCAAAGCTTTCTCTATTAATTCAAATTTTTGTACACGGGTGGTTTCACACAGCTCTCTGCTTCTCTTCTATTCTCTCTCTCTCTCTCTCTCTCTCTCTCTCTCTCTCTCTCTCTCTCTCTCTCTCTCTCTCTCTGATAATGTTACAATACACAATGAGGGCATCTATATCCCGCTTCCCTTTTGCGCTCTAAAACTGTCTAATCTAACATTAAATTATATCTACCTGCATTTACTACCATAAATGCCTTCTATCTACTAAGGACGAGAGCAAATCGCCTAAGGTCCATTTACATTATACAAGTGCGCCTCCACTTGATGTTTCGTTAATGGTTCAAGATATTTCAAAATTTGTGCTGGGTGCTTTTCCAGCTATCTGTTATCTCCGTGCTGGCTCGCTTGAGATGCTCCTGCATCAGTAACCAGAGTGCCCAGACATACAAAAACCTTATAGAGAATCCATAATTACAGGTGCTGGAGTCGTAGCTCCAGTAATAAAAACAACATGCGGATACAGTACAGACACAGCCGAAGGCCCTGTCAGCAGTAGATAGAATGAAGAGATCTCAGGAACAACGCATAGCTTAGCAACAGATTAATATGCTTCAAAGAAAAGTGATGGAAGTAACTCAATGACTTCAACCTATGGAAGACAAGGCATGTTTGATGTTTACAAAGGTCAAGAGCTAATGAGAATAACTAGACCAGGTCGTCCTCACAGCATAAAAACGTCTGGAAGGACCAGTGAATGACGCAGTGATCTAGGAGTTCACTGATAAAGAGGCCACAACAAAGCAACAAGTCGAAGAATCTCGTGCCAAGCTTGAGGATTTTGAGGCAAAACTGCTTAGACGAGAGTGACTCGGGATGAGTCACAGGTGAATGTTGGGGGTTTATTGGGCCTTGACCAAGTTTTAAAATTTTCTTGGTTATGTTGACCTATTTTGGGAATTCAAGAGCCTGTTGAAGGAGGAGTGAAATACGAAGCGAATATCACGGGATATCGGCCCCCTTTTGGGCCTCTTTTTGGGTTTCTGGGAATATGTAATGGGAAAGGGATGTTGGCCGATGGGTTTACCCATGTTTAGGCCTATTTTGTATATATAAATAGATGCCTAGGATAGGAAGCGAAGGAGGAGACGAATGAAAGGATAAGTGCTAGATCTAAGTGATTTGAATGTATGCTAAGTGCAAGTAGAGTTTTTGATTCTTTGTGCATGATTGTAAGAGACTTGCAGAGCTGAGTGCGTAGTTGTGACAGATTGTGAAAGGCTTAGTGTTGTAATGCGAGGAAGAAGGATCTAGTGAGCTGCGCAGATCTTTTGTCTTGTGAAAAGTAAGGGTTAGAGGCTCTGTGTTATAATATATTGACTAAAGTCAATAAAGAATAAGAGTTGGTGGACATAGCTCCAAGAGGGGGGTGAACCACGTAAACATTGTGTTATCCTTCTTGGTTCTTTCCTGAATGTGTTTATGTCTTCTTTGCTTAGTGCTTTGAGATGATTAGATAGATCTGCTTATTCTCAGTGCTAATGATGTATAGAATGTTAGATATAATGTACATGAATATGCTCAGTGCTTGATCAGTTACATCTAGCCTATTTTACTTATGCGAAGTGCTAGTATACGGTAGATTACTGTGAATACTATGAGGCTTTGTTTTATCAATGAGGTAGATAATGATTGCATGATTAATAACCGAAGGTGATAATTGCTTTATTAAGTAGTACAATCACATATCTGTGTCCCATCTAAGGTTGAAAACACTTGAGTCCTACAACCACCCCTGCCTCTACTTCGAGTGAGACTTCATCTGCTTCGCAGGTGTTGCTTAAAGGGCCGATAGTTAGGGTTTTGTTGGTACGTTGTTGTAGCGTTGAACCCTGGGTCTTCCCCTATGCTAATACCATTCCATATTCAAACACTACAAAGTCTAATTAGGCCTCAGTGGTGGGTTTTGTTCCTACTGTTGAGTCAAGGGATAAAAGACCCATCAACAGAATTGGCACTAGAAGGATGGCCCGAGAATGAATGGCTGAGTATATATTTTATATAGCATTTCCAACAGCCTACAGATTCATAACGGTCCACATGCATGGATAGTCATTCAACTGACAACCCACATACGCTGAGTACTCCCAAAGAGGGTAACTCACCCTAGCCCGAGGAAAAACCTTTTCACTCTGAAATACCCTACGCCCTTCCTCACAGGGAAGTGAATCAATTCAGGAGAATCACTAGAGCCTACGCTCAACAGATCGGTTCATTTTCCTTAGCTCCCATCCTCCCTCGAAGAAAACAACAAATTAGACCAGTTGTTAGTACTCCCGACGAGGTTTTCATACACTCCATAGAAGACTTAATAAAATTCATGATTATCAAAATCCAAGAACCTCTTGACCTGATACCCGAAACGCCAACCAACGACATCTCCGAGCCAAACGAATTTTCAGAAGAAGAAGAGTTCGACTTAGATTCTGAAGATATGAAAGGTAATAATAACCATGAGGAAGAAAGAGAAATCCCACTTCAGAACAACCAACCCTAATTGGCCGAAGACGCCATGGTCATCCCTAGACGAGTACATAATCTTCCCCGGCATATGGAGAAGTTTCTTCCTAAGTATGACCCCGAGACTTCAGGTTCACCTGAAGATCATATCAAGAAGTTCATACTCACGAGTAGACTCATGAATGTTCAACATGAAGATGTAGTCTGTAGACTTTTCCCCTACATGCTTGAAAATTCAGCTTCCACATGGTTTTTTAATTTGCTAGTAGGATCGATAACCAACTGGACTAAGTTTCAGAAAGACTTTCTAGATAAATTTGTAGAGGAAACTACTACAGCAGCCCTGATGGCTGAGTTTTTCATAGCCACCATGAGTCCGAAAGAGAGGGTCAAATATTTCAATCAGAGATTCACAGCCATCTTAAATAAATTCCATCCCGCGACAAAACCAACTCAAGAGTTACAAATTGAGGTTTATGCTAATGCACTCCCAGCTTCTATTTCTATGTTTGTTAAAAGAGTTGCTATGAAAACCTTGTAGGAAAATTTTGAAGAGGCAAAAATGATAGAATTCCAGATGAAAGGATGTAAAGAAGGCTAGGTCTCTCAGTTAAAGAAAGAAACCTATCCCCCTCCCAGGAGAGGACTCATTTTGACTAGATCGTCGGGAAAACCGATTGAACAAACTCTAGATAAAGGTAATGGAGATATAGAAGATCTACAATGCATGGTTAAAAAATTATCAAATGAAATCATAGACATGAAGAGAAATGCAGGATAGGGAAACCAAGGCTAAATTCCCTATAAGCCTTTCTTTAAAAGAAACCCGCCTTTCAAAGAAATTGAACCTCCCCCAGCTAACTTAAATATTGTTCTAGGGAATGTTGCATCTGATTCTTTTTGTACTTATCATCAGGAAAATCACTCTGAAAGAGACTGCCCTCAATGGGTACACGTCGTGAATTTAATGGCCAATCGATTTCTAGACGAAGTCTCCCTAACCAGAAAGCCAAGCAGTTCGGTCATGAATATTTTTGACCAGGAAGAAGTTGACCCACCACGAGATACAACCATGTTGATATGGGATCCCGACCTGATCATGCCTTCCGACGATCTGTTTGAGTCTCGGGAACAACCCGTGGAAGTTTCGATGATGCAAACATGTAGTAAGGGCCCGCCCGGCTCGAAAGATATCTATGCCACCCAAGCCTCACAAAGTAAGTTAAATCTCGACCACGTGAAAACATCTTTCGCTCTTGGTAAAAGGCCTATAAGAATTCATACCCAGGAATATCCCAAAATAGATTACAACGTGGTTGAAGATTTGAAGAAGCTAAAGGCCAATATTTTAGTTATGGATATATGCAGGATCCCTCAGCAGAAATTATTTCTGTTGCGGGCCTTGAACTTTGCAGAAAACCCAAGGACGGGCAATGGCCCAGAAATAAGTTTGACTCACACAGATACGGTGGGAAAACCAACTGTGAATACATGTTCGGGAGATCGAAAGGAGAAACCTTTTGTCCCCCCGTTCCTCTTACTGTTTGAAATCTTCAATAGAAACCTTCACTATTGTTTTGTAGATTTTGGAGCATCCTCCAACGTCATGCCCTTGTTTGTTTGCAATAAATTGAATGTCGTTCCTCTCAAGAGTGATAAACATGTCATACAACTAGACAAGACCCAGGTCAAGGTCATAGGAGAACTCAAAGATGTGATGATCATAATATCGACACACCCCACGTTTGTGCAAGTGATCAAAATTATTGTGGTAGATATACCTAAGGCATATGGGATATTACTGAGTTGATATTGGTCTGAGAAGCTAAAGGAATAATTCAGTATGGATTGGGGAAAACTTTGGCTACCACTAGTGAAGGGATACAAGAACATGATCATAATCGACAAGGATAGATATCTAAAGCATACAGTCACTGATTTAGAAATCCCTAACGAGCCCTCGTCCATAGATTTCCCCATACTGGGAAATTACTCTTGTGAATCCTACTTCGGAAACTTCGCCCCCCTCTTATCTGATGTTCCTCTTACCCAAAACTCTGAATTTATTTTTCAAGAGAAATCATCAATACCGATATGAGAAACCCTCTTCTGCCAAAACCCAGTTCTAGAGCTTGCAAAACAAGAGGTCGGGGAGCAAGGAACTAATAAGGAAAATGAAAATAGTGATTCTCGTTCACAAATTTGGACCCTCTATTTTGATGGATCTAAATCTCAAGAAGGGTCTGGAGCAGGGTGCATCCTCATCGACCCTATGGGTAAATGTCATTTCTTGTCTTGTAGGATAGAATTCGAATGTACCAACAACACTGCTGAATATGAAGCTCTAGTACAAGGATTAATGAAAACCATATATTTGGATATCAAAGAATTGGAAGTTTTCAAAGAATCTAAAATTATTGTTAGATAAGTAAGAAATACTATACATTGCATTTCTCCTCATCTGAGGAACTATCAGCAGGAGGTGCATAGGTTAATAGAGCACTTTGAGGCTTTTAATATCACTGCGATCCCTAGAACAAAAAATATTCTTGCTGACTCCTTGGCCACAACCGCTTCCAGGCTGTAGCCTTTAGAAGATTATGAAGCCTATCGATTCACTATGGAGATGCTCTGCAAACCGTCAATACCTAATAACATTTCCAATTGGAAATTCTTTGAAGCATATGAAAAAATCATAAACTTCTTGACTAACCAAGACAATTTCAAAGATCTCGCTATTGATGATGAAGAATTCCAAGATCTATCCACAGAAACCGATCCTCAGATGGGACAACCTATGGATAAATCAAAGGGTCACACGATCCTGAAAGGGATATCTAATATAGAAAATCTATTTGATCTGAAAGAGTGATTTAAGGGACCCAAAAACGCAAAGATTAGTAGATCTTGTCCCCTGCATGAAACTATAAATCTTGGGACCCCAGAGAGTACAAAGAATGTGAATATGGGCAAGACTATATCTAAGGAAGAGAGGAAATCTTACCTAAAATTATTCAAACAATACCAGTATGTCTTCGCGTGGTCCTATAGGGATTTGAAAATGTATGATACCCGCATCATTCAACACACCATCCCTTTAAAACTGGAAGTGAAACCTTTCCAACAGAATTTCCAAAAGTATCACCCATCCCTGGAACCTTTCATGTATCAAGAGTTAAAGAATCTTTTATATGCCAAGATCGTTTTTCAGGTTAGGCATTCCGCTTGGGTAGCGAACCTTGTTCTGGTGAGGAAATATTCAGGAGAGATCCAAATATGTGTAGATTTTAGGAACCTCAACAGAGCTTCAGAAAAAGACAATTACCCAGTCCCACCGATGGAACAACTCCTGCAAACCGTGTCTGGCTTGAAGATCGTCTCTCTACCAGATGGTTTCTCAGGTTACAACCAAGTCCTTGTTTCATAGGAAGATCGTTTAAAAACCACTTTCCAAACCAAATGGGGAACCTTCGCTTATAATATCATGCCTTTCGGGTTAATTAATGCAAGGGAAACCTTCCAAAGATCCATGGATGTAGATTTTGGGAACTAATCAATAAATGCGTGGTAGTATATCTAGATGACGTAACAGTGTATTCAAAGAATAGAGAAGAGCACATCCAACACTTAACTCAGATTTTTGAGAGGTGTAGGAAATACGGTATATCCTTAAAACCTAAGAAAACTATCTTCAGTGTCGAGGAAGGTAAGATGCTAGTTCACATTATATTTCAATAAGGGATTCACATAGACCTGGAAAGGATTAAAGTCATAGCTCAACTTCCATTACCGCATAACAAGAAAGCTATGGAGTCCTTTTTCAGGAAAATCAATTTTGTGAGGAAGTTCACTCCCGACTTCGTAGAAATCATCAAATCCTTACAAAAAAATGATTTGCAAAGATGCCAAATTTAAATGGGATGATGAGTGAAAAGACGCCTCCAATAATATCAAGGTTGCCATTTCCCAGGCCCCGGTGTTACGAAGTCCCGATTTCAATAGATATTTTTCCCTTTATACTTTGGCCTCCGATCAATCGCTAGCTGCAGTCTTGACTCAGAAGGATGATGAAAACAATGAATCCCCAGTGTCATTTATGAGTACTAATCTTCAAGGATCTAAGGTCAATTATCTTGTTGTACACAAATAGGCCTACCCAGTTTATAAGGCAGTAAAACATTTTAGGTCTTACATCCTCAAGAATCACACTAAAGTAATTGTGTCGCACCCTGCAGTCTGATCCTTTTTTACCCAGCAAGAAATGGGCAAAAGAAGAGGGATATGGATGGTTGTAGTACATGAATTTTATCTAGACATAAAACCTGCCAAACTAGTAAAAGGATAATGGTTGTGCAAGCTTGCAGCCGAAGTTCAGGATCAAGTAAACAAAGATCTCGGATGGGAGAATGAAATGGAACTATGGTATGGTGAAGTAGCATACATATCCCCAGGTCAAGACTCATGGTATAAATATTTAACTTATCTTCTACATCAAGGGACTTGTCTCGAAAACCTCAACCCTAGTGAAAGGAGAGCCCTGTGATTAAAATCTGTACAATATCGTCTTATAAATTTGGTGCTCTTCCGGATCAATTATGATGGAGTAATATTAAGATGTCTCGAATGAGAAGATGCAGAGAAAGTCCTGAAAGAACTCCATGATGGCCCTGCCGGGGGACATTTTGCAGGAAACACTACCGCTCATAATATTTTCAGAGCCAACTATTATTGGCCCACCTTGTTCAAATATGCTCATACTTACACTAGAAACTATAAGACTTTTCAAATAAGCACTAAAAAGGATAAAAGAGTGGTGGTCCCACTTCAACTTGTTACTATCTCTCAACCTTTTGAGCAGTGGGGGTTGGATATCATAGGAGAAATCACACCTAGCTCCTCTAAAATGCACAAGTACATTCTTACTGCCACCGACTATTTCACGAAATGGGCAGAGGCCATTCCTCTGACTCATGTAAATGAGAAGGTAGTGATCCAATTCATAGAACAATAGCTGATCATGAAGTTCAATGTCCCTTATGTTCTGGTCTTTGATAATGGATCTTACTTTTCTTCCACCCTATTGACGGAGTTTTCTCTAGACAAAGGAATCATAATCAAGTACTCTGCAAATTACTATCCCTAGGGAAATGGTGTGGCTGAATCGACTAATAAAAACCTGTAAGGATATTAAAGAAGACGGTTACGGATAACCAAAGAAATTGGCATAATCTACTCTATAATGCTCTATGGGCCGATAGGGTCACACCCAAGGAAGCTATAGGAAATTCCCCATACTCTTTGGTCTACAGGCAAGAATCCATCCTCCCAAATGGACTCTATATTCTATCTCTTCAGCTGGCCCAAGATTCCAACAAAGAACCCTCATTGGCCATGCAACAAAGAATTAACACTCTACTCATGTTGGAAGAAGAGAGATAAAAGCCTAAGTCAAAATTCCTAGCTCACCAACAGATAATGAAAATATGGTTCGATAAGCATAAGGCTAAAGAAAAGAATTTTGAAGTAGGAGACTTAGCCTTGAAGTGGGATAGATCAAATGAACATAAAGGGAAACATTCTAAGTTTCAGAGTCTATGGCTTGGAAATTTCCAGGTAGCTGAGAAAATCGGGGTAGGCACTTATCGATTACAGAGTCTGAGGCAAGAACCCGATGCCCTCTCAGTAAATGGCCAATCCCTAAAACAATACTTCCAATAGTATCTTTCTCTCTCTCTATATATATATATGTGTGTGTGTGTGTGTGTGTGTGTGTGTGTGTGTGTGTGTGTGTGTGTGCGCGCACACACACGCTTTACATTCTTTGTTGAATATCTTCACTATTGCGCAAGTACTTCTTTTGTTGTTTCTTTTCTTCCTAGATTTATTTGCTTTTGAAGGTATGTCCAGTAAAACGATTGTTGGTATTAAGATCATGCAACATAGAAAACCCTGTTCCTAACTCATCACTCACACACAAACACTAGAAGCACTAGAAAACTTGCTTTTACTTTGAAGAATCCTCTATCCAACCGGAGCAAATGAACGACTTTAGAGAAATGTCATAAATGTCTACTTTGTGGTTCGGTTAGATCTCAAGGGAAACAAGGAAAGCTAGAAAGGAATACATAAACCCAAAAGACAGAGCTAGCGGAGCATCCACCTTAACTCTCTCACCTAGAAAATAAATAGACATCCTCCTCTCCTACTCACTCAGTGCATCATGCTGAAATTATATTGATATTATCAAAAGAGTGAATAGTAGGAGAGGGTATGTAGATATCTCCTTTGGGGATATGGACACTCGCTGGTAGTGGAACAAGGTCTGTGATGTTGGGGTGACTCCCTCGGTGCTATGGACACTCCCTGGCAGTGTAGTGACACTGAAGCAGAGGAGTAGAGGTAATTAAAGGCCTCATGCCGGTGAATACTTTGCTAAAAATTTGTAAAAAGGGGGGCATGAGTCAAGGTCAAAGGAAATGAAGGAGGAAAGAGGTTAAAACCCCACAGGCAGACCTAGAAGCATCAATCTAAGGACGACAAATGCAAAGGTTAAGAGGTTCTGATTTAAGACCAGTTGATATTCTCCATCAGTTTTCGTATCAACCGAGCCTTGGAGGAGAAACAACGATTCTGCTTGCAACTGGGGAAAATGTCTCTTCAAAGTCGATTCCTTCAACATGTGCATATCCTTTACATACCAATATAGTTGTGTTCCTTGTAACCTATCCATCTTCATTCAATTTATTCTTGTATAGCCACTTTTTTCCGATCAAATTATTATCCTTTGGTCTTTGAACCAATTCCCAAGTGTCATTTTTCTCTATTTGATCCAATTCTCCATCCATGGCCTTATTCAAAAATTCATCCTTGTTGGCCTATTTAAAACAGGTTTGTTCAATCGTAGATGAGAGTGCTAGGTGTGTTTGTTCTGGTGAAAGGATTCTTCTTCTAGTCTCAACTCTTGCATATTTGTTTCCAATAATCTGATCTGAAGGATGATTCTTCTATACTTTTCTGCTAGGTGTCTTTGGAGGCACTTCCTGAACTTTCTCTTCTTCTTATGTTGGATCCTCTTCATCTTTCCCATATACTTCTTTTTCATCTTTTGCTTCTTCTTCGTAAAGTTGTTCCATTTATTCATTTTGTTCTTCCTTTAATTCTTGTCTACCTATTTCATCAATTGTTACATTGATGCTTTCCACAACTTTGTTCAATCTCAGGTTGTAACACTTGTCTGATTTCCTTGTACTTGAGTAATCAACAAGTACACCTTTGTCCACACGAGATTCAAACTTTCCCATTCTGCCATCTTCTCTTTTGATGTAGCATTTTCTTCAAAAACTCTAAATTGATTCACATTTGTTGGTATTCCTTTCCATAGCTCGTAGGGAGTTTTGTCAGTGTTTTTTCTGAGCATTACTCGGTTTTGAATGTGAACTGTTGTATGCACTGCCTGTGTCCAAAATATATCTATCAATTTGGAATCCATTAGCATTGTTCGAGCCATTTACTATATTGTCTTGTTCTTTCTTTCAACAACTCCATTCTGTTGAGGTGTCCTAGAAACGGAGAATTCCCTTTGAAGTGAACTCTCCTCCATTAGCATATCTCAAGCATTTGATTTTTGAATCCATTTCATTTTCCACCATTTCCTTGTAGACCTTGAAGTTTTCAAAATCTTCTGACTTATTCCTGAGAAAGAAAATTGCAGTCATTCTTGTATAATCATCAACTAATAACATAAAGTATTTCTCACCTTTTAAACCCTTTGTTGTAGTCGGTCCAACTAGATCAATATGTACACTTTCTAGTGATCTTGTCGTTGAATATTCTTTTGATTTAAACTTGGTCTTTGTTTTCTCTCCTTGTTGACAATGCTTGCATAAAGTGTTGGTTGGTTTCGTGATCTAGGGAATTTCTCTAATTTCTTCCCTTTTGCTGACTTTGAGAAGGTTATCAAAATGTATGTGACCCATTCTTATGTGCCATAGCCAACTTTCATCTTCCTTTCCTAGGAAACACATTTCATTTCCAATTTCACGTAATACATTATGTTACTTGAAGTTCTCGTAGTTGTTGCAATCAATTTTATTGAACCTTCTTTTCTTATCTCACACTTTTGTGAATCTAAAGTAACTTTGTGACCTTGGTCACACATTTTACTCACACTTAGAAGAGTATATTTCATATATTCTACTAGTAGAACATTTTCTGCCTTGGTATTCATGTTCCCAATTCTGACTGCGCCTTTTCCAATGATTTTATTTGAATCATCATTTCCGAAGGAGACTGGTCCATCTCTTTCCTTTATTAATTAAAGAAACATGTCTCTATCACCTGTCATGTGTTTTGAAATCCCATTTTCGACATATCAACCATGTTTCTTCTTCTTAGCTTATTGAGTGAGTGTGCATTCTTTATTGTTATACTGATTCTACTTTCTTATCCATATCCTTTTATGAGGTTCTTGTCTATGACTGTTGTTTTTCTATTGCGGTTCTCTAGGAGGGACTGCCATTATGCAATGTTTGGCCATGTGTCCAAAGTTGTTACATTTGTAGCATTCCACTTCAGTGCTCAAATATTCAAACATGTTGTAACTTCTTCTCTGTGTTTCACTAGGCCTTCTTGGATAACCCTTTCGTATATGACTTTCAAAGTTGTTTATGTTCATGTTGTTAGCTCTACAATTCACAACTTTATGGAATATATAGAAATACTAAG